>JAVKLA010000062.1:619476-631421 GCA_034782735.1 Sagittarius serpentarius | reverse complement strand
GCAGGGCTGCCGGCGGCCGCCGCCGTCGGAGCTGGGGGGCGGGCAGATCCAGTCAGAAACGCGCTGTAAACAGACGTTAAAAGGTGGCGGCGAGCTGCCTGTCTGATTGTCTGGGGACAGACCGCGGTGGGAAGCGCCGGGGCAGGCACCGATTCCAGGCTACGAACGCAGCCCGACGGTGGCCGAGGGAGGCCGGAGAGCCCCCTGCGCGCCCTTCCCGGGCCCTGCCCCCCGGCGGCGGGCCGTGCGCTGGGCGAAGTCTTCTCGTCCGAAGCCCGGCGTCGGGACAGCAGGGCTGTGAGGAGACGGGCGCGGCGCGGCGGCATCGGCGCGCCGGGAAGCCGCCTCCTCACCGGCGGTGCCTGAGCACCGCCCTCCTTCCGTGTGCAGCGGCCCGGAGGTACTTGGCTCTCTCCCTTGGGAGAACACAGCCTTTCAAACGCGTTACCGTTGAAACTGTCTGTCTCGCTCTGTACAGAAATGCGTGCTTGTCAAAGTGATTGCGCCGACATAAAGAGACGTCATACTGGCGTTTCTCAGAGCGTGAGGGTGCACTGGCCCTTCTGAACTGGCCACAGGACCTCACGCGGAGGCCTCAAAATCTCCTCCCGACCCGTGTGTATCTATCCACCCCAAATGACGAAGCCCTGGGCTTACCTACTGCTTGCCACATCATCAATGCAGGAGGCTGAGTCTCCGCTTCGACCTGACTCTGACTGGCCTGGTGACAACACCGTGCGCAGACGCGGTCCAGAAACAAGATCCAACTGCAGGGACAGTCGTACTTTCCCCCTCCCCGCCTGCTGCAGTGAGGGTGTTGTGGATGTGCCCTGCTAAGGTCAAATCCGAAGCTGCTAATCTTGTTATTGGGGAACATTTGCAGAGCGGGAGTTAAGGCAGCTGTGAGGCAGCTATGCGCGGAAGACCAAGCCAAGTCTCCAGAGCTAGAAGAGTGGCTTGAAGCCATCTTTCATCATGATGGTGATGATGATGCTGAATGGTGATGATTAACTCCGGTACCCCGCCCTCCATTTCTGACCAGCCACACCTGGGAATGCAGAACCCATCCTCTTGTTCATCTAAGCCTCCTTTAACACAGCTCTGCAGAGGCTGAGAAGCGCTAGGCACGGCTCTGCATTGCTGGTGCACTCTACGTGGCACCACTGTGCACAGCCTCCTCCTCGCTTCCCTGGCAGAGAAGCCACCTCACATACAGCAGCACTGTGCATTGGAGCAACGCGTAGAACTCCAGCTGCAAGGGAGATTACACTCAACATGAACTCTGTTGCACATCCAGCCACTAACATAATTGCACCCGCTCTGACCTATCTCCTGATCTATAGTAGCTAATTGATATCCCAAATGCCATGAGAAATGCTTCCGACGTTCTACTCCTCCTCCTCGCTGAGAAGCAACCCGGACCTTCCACCACCTGTCTGGAATACGTGTTTGAATATCCCCCTCCACGTTCAGTGCTTGCCTCCGGCTGCCTGTGACACTGGCCAAACCAAGAGCAGTCAGTCCCAGACCAGATACCATTCTGACAAGCACACTTCTGGCTGGCGCCTGCTTGACCATCTTCTTTCTAGTAGAAGAATGTATGCTGTCCTACAAGAGCTGAAGATCCTGTGATCTTACCAATGCAACCCATATGTTCTGTCTGTTTACTGCATGAGTTAGTTTATAGAACTGTTTACTTAGCAGCAGGAGGGCAGTCAATACTATAAATTGTTGACAATTGAATCACCTCTGGCAAAACTATAGCATGTAGACACACAGAACAGCCGACTGAAAAGTTTGCATATTCCAAGTCGTGCTTTAAAATCTGTGTGCCAAAATATTTTGAAGTGTTTCAAAAATGTGTCTTCTGGTTGATACTGGAGCAAAGATGCTTCCACTACCAATCCAAAATCTCCACATTTCTTTAATAGTATACATTAGTATTAATAATATCAATGCCTCATTAGTATCAATACCTCCAGGTAGTAAATTTTTAAGTAGCTTCTTTCTTAAAGGTAAATGTTGACTGCGGGGAGTGTGGAGGCTGTTCTTTGTCAGGAAAAAACTGGTTGTTGTTGTTCTTTGAATAAGACATTTTGGTTTATATTTTCGCTGTCATCCTTAAAGGACTGGTGTTCTCAGGAAACTGCTAGTTCTTCCACTGGGTGAAAAGGTGTTCTTCTGGAAGTTAGCAACCATACTTCTGTTGACCTCATTGGACTGGGATCTGAAGTTGTATCTTAATACCTTTTACCTTTCTTTCCTGATTCCACGTTTGTGTGATGTGTGTACATTTTTGTAAGTTCTTAGAATCTATGACAGTTGCCTTTCTAGGGTTAGCACGTCTCCTACTGCAACTTCCTCTAGCAACTAGTGCAACCCGGTCTCTGTACAACTCGTTGCATACCTGAAGCATTTAGAAATCCTGAGTCACATCCAAAAGAAATATGATCCTCTTGTAAAACTCGCAATATTGTAAATGCTGGTGTCTTTCTATTTACCTTTTGATTTTTGAGGCTCTAGCTACAGTCAAATCACATTCACATTCTCTTAGGAATGTGATGTTAATGAATGTGAAGGTTAGTGAAGAGTAGGAATGTGCTTTTCCTTTGTTTTTTAATAGAAGTGGAAATTGTCACACAATCACAGAACTCCAGGAACTAGACAGTACGCATAGGAAGAAATCACTCTTCACTATGAAAACAAACTGTATTAATTTATTTTTAAACACATTTGCTCTGGTTTATCCAGTTGTTTCAAATACTACATCCCTCTTTTAAGTTCTTATTTCTCCTCCTTACAACTTCCACGTGAGTTTTTGTAATGAGGGTGAATCCATCTTTGTTAAAGTTAACAGTGGCAAAGCGGTAATGATAGATACCATTTGTTTATATATTGACCATGCTGCTCTGCACCTGAGCCTGTGTGTTTTGCTGACACATCTTTTGCTGATATACTTTCCTTTCCTGAGGGCATCCTATTGATGTTCATTGCTCCTTATTTGTGGCTAAAATGTGGGCACCCGCAAGGTATCTCGTGCTCGCACTTCCCATGTGGTGCTGGACTGGTGGCATATTGCAACAGCGCGAGCACAGCGTGCTAGATACCTTACGTCCCGCAAAGAGGCCACGTGTACAGTTCTTGCCTCAGTGTCCCACAGTAGTTCCACTCCCACAAAGTGTGCGATGACCTGCTATGGCTGTGCAGTTCTTGTCACAAAAAGTGACCCATCTTAGGTCGTAAGTCTGAGACTTCAGAAGGCAACAGAATCCCCTCCTGCAGTTAATACTTTGCCTTTTATATTACCTATACTGATCCATAGAGTAGCATGTTCTCAACTGGGTGTTCACCCCTGATCAGGTGATATAATTGCTGTCTGAGTTTAGTACGTCTGTACTGCTGGGCACAGGCCATTTTAATGGGACCGTTGGAGGCGTTACTGCTGACTCTGTATGCTGAGAAGAAATCCACAAAGCAGAACACTCCAAATCCTTAACGCTGGCTTAAAAAAATGTATTTATTTAAAAAGGAGATTTTATTTACATATGAGCCTTTTGCTAAAATTTGCTTTATGTGTTCAATTCTTTTCTCAGGAACCAGAATGGCTAGGTATATTTATTTTTAAACCTGAACCCAAGCTGTCCAACTCCCCAGGAACTGAGCTTAAAGAAGAATGCCAGCTATCAGAAGACAAGAGATTTCATGACCAAGTATGACGAAGAAATAATATAAGAAAAAAAAGCTAAAAGGAAAACAAGCAATGACAGAGACAAGGCTGTTAGGAATAAAACAAAGAAATAAGAGTGGCTAAAAGCTGATGTTTATTATGGCTGTCAATTTTTACCTTCCAGCCTCTTTTTTTTTTTTGGGGGGGGGAAGCTACCAGAAACACTGCTGTTACAGAGAGGCAGATGTATGAAATCACAAATGCAGATGAATGGTTGAGAGGCCCATCCTGAAGTTACTCAGAAAGAATGGACAAATCTCATAAGTAGGCCAGTATCAAAATGTCACTTAGCTGTTGGTCCCTAAAACTTCTCTCCCTGTTATGTCTCAGAGTAATTGTTGCTAAAAGACTACTACACGCTGTTCTAAGTGGGTGACAAATCAGTTGTGTAATTCATTCTCTAAAGCCTTGCAGTAGATTATATCCAGAGTACTTTGTTTAAATTTGAAAAGGAAAAAGTGAAGCTGAGCTTGGAGGTCGGGCAGAGTATTTTTCATATTGGTTCACTACTCTTAACAAACAGAAATTCTGGCTAGGTAAAACACCTGTTTGCCACCCAGAACTAGCAGAGGTACTTCTACATATATATAATGCCCTACCGGCACAGTTGTGGCCAAAAGTCGTGGCAATACACTATGCTGGCTTTTGAGCATCTACTTTCCTATTATTAGGTACCCCTTGCAAGTATTTTCAAGGTCTAAGGAATGAAAAAAACTGGAGATGCATCCTTAACCACAGGAGAATACTGGGAAGGGATCCTGTCTGTCTGAAATCATCAGAACCCTGAAAACCTGGAGATGCCCGATTTCCTACATTCCTGTACCTTTCTTACTTAAGAAAATACCTGTAAGCACCATGCAGGATGCAGACACGTGGACTGATGAGATTTTTTTGTGATGTCCTAAACAACCTTTAACATGAGTGCAGGCACGGCACTCTAGCCAGGGACCTTGATCGTGTTTGGCAGCAACGTGAACAGCAGAGTAGACATAGCTGCAAAAAGCTCACTGTTTACAGTTACATCCCTGACTTTGATCCAAGGCTAATGTCTTGAAAACTTACCTTTATTTCATTCATCTAATAATGTTTGAAAGAAGAGCCATCATTCACTGAACAGAAAAAATGAAGTGTATATTTTACATTTTCACATAAGGCCAATTGTGTAATGCATTTCTTGTGCCACAAAGCTTTAATTTCAGTTTATTCAGTGAATAAGCAGAGTATAAATACATACAATAGACAAAAATAATCAAATCAAAGAAGTTCAGAATAGGCTCACCATTCTGCTTTCTGTCCATGTCTTCAGGCTGCCGCAGAGCACTAAATTCAGCGTGTTCCAAACAATTATTGGTATTACTATCTACGCTTGTTTAGCCCTTGGAGAGCTGACCCATTTTCATCGCTCTCTTGTACCTGGCACCGTGCAAACACAAGAGAAGATACTCCCTGCCTCGTGAGCGCACGCTTGCCTCCATTACCTCCCTCCGGAACGGCAGGCAAGATACATAAGCGGGAAGCCAGCAGCCCTCAGAAAATGCCATGTTCCTACGGAGAGCACGTGTGCGTCTCAGCGGCGCAGACTGCCACAAGCATCTGTCTCTCCGGCTCTCCGCTTCTTTCTGAGTATTGGATGGATCCTTTTGTTGCGAGTGCTCAGCGGTGTGGGCCTGGCATACTTAAAAGATTTCCTTAAGCTGTGCAATTTCCACTGTCAGTAACTCCACTCACATAGAAAATTTCTCCCACAAAGGAAGAACTTCTGTAAGAACCACTCACAGACAATGGGAACAAAGTCCCACTGGCCCTGAGGACCACCATTTCCTACTCCAAGTACATGCCGCATTTCTAGAACTTTGTTTTCTCTTGTAAAAATTGAGTACATTTAGGGAGCATCCACAACAACTAATTTTTGGCCTACAGTTGGGAAGCTATCCAAATCTCTGTCTAAAGGGGTGCTTGGTCCTACCCGAACCAAGGCTTCTGTGTCACACGTCACGGGAGTCTCTAGCGTGCACCACACACACGGGTTGTCTGCCACGTGCGGGTGTCATCATTGTACTCAGTTCCCCTCTGCAAGAACGATGCACTGGAAGTTTTCCTTCAACACTGTTCGGCTGTCCTCCCCAAACCATGCTGCTAGCGGGTTCTGCCCCATTGCTTCAGCTCCTGCTCGTGGGGTATGACACGGCAGCAAGCCCAACGGTGGGACACATTTGGCCTTCAGAGGTGCTGAACTCAATACGCCTGGTCACTCAGCAGAGTACGGCTGTTCCCAGTGTTTGGGCAGCGTATGGCAGAGAGGCCTGGGTTTCACCGCTTCGAAAGGCACCTGCAGTGTCTGTCCTCTGCTCAGGAAAAGGTGGCTATAACCCCAATACACACTCTCCCCCGACTGCTCCTCTTGGGCTGACCCAAATGTAAGCAAAGTAAAGGGATCTTTGGAGCCAGGCTCCCTTGTCAACACCGCTGAGCACCTGGCTTGGCGAATGGGGCTAGGGAGGCCAAGAAACTGATGCCCTGGCCCCACAACGATGTCCTCCTTCTGTTCCTAACTCCGCATGCTCATTACAGAGCAGAGATCTGCCTCTCCTCTTCTATGTCAGACTTCATACGAAGGCTGGATCCTTCAAGCCCAAGGTGTGCCATCCTGTAGCATCCTGTCCAACGATGTGATTTAATTTCTCAGACCAGAGACACACCTGACAAGCCACTCTTGCTTATGGTACCTCACCTGAAAAAAAGATGGCCTGCCCCTTGCTGAGCTTGCATGAGAGCCGCAGCCCTTTTACTGTAAACGCTTGGACCAGCTCCAATACTACTTCTGGGAAATCCTCACTAGTCCTCTCCCTGCGTAGCCAGACAAGAGCAATGCTTTCTGCCAGCTCTCCAGCTCACCTCCCCGTGCCGCCGTGACTGAGGTTGGGCTAGAGTGGAGCACCTCCCTTTTCTTGTGGAAAAGAAGCATAAAAAGGACAAAAACCCACACAGAAATGAAAAAGGGAGAAAAGACAGTAGAAATAGGAGAAAGAGTATCAAAAAGAAGTAAGGGAAGTGAAAAAAATAGAAGAAAGTAGAGGGAACAGCAGGAAGTAGTAACAGCAAAACACACAACAAATCTAGAGCCAAATACTGAAATGGCTGCTTCGTACCACAAGAGGCTTTGCAGGACAGCGCAAAGGTGTTCCTAGGAGGAATGCTAGAGGAAATGTTTGGAAGAGCTTTATCTGCATACGGGATGAGGTAGGGCAGGGAAAAGAAGGTGCTTTGTTCAGCTACTCATCCACGCTGCGTCGGGAGCAGTAGGTAGAGGAGTGAACTCTCCTCTCATCCGCACCGTGACATCATCTGGAGTGCAGACAGTTGCGCTCCAGATGTCTACGGAAAAGGAAAATAGCATTTGCAAAGCTGAAGAACTGGAGGCCCATAGCACACAGGTAATGTACCCTCAGAGCAGCTGAACAGAGGCTCCTCTAACTTACCACTTTCTATCATCTACGGACACAGGTTTCCCCTGGCTAAAATTAGTCCTTGTGAAAACTTTCTGGGAAAAAATAAACAAAGCAGGAAAAAGAAAAATATTACCTAATGTAACAGTGCGCTGAACAAAAAATTCTGCCCTGCAAAGAACCTGTGAGAAAGAATGAACCATCCATGTATGTGTCCGATGTATTAGTGGAGGGTTTTCAGCCACTTGTGATCTTAAAAAAAAGTGTAAATGAAACATGCACTTCACTGTTAGCAGAATAAAGAACCCAAATGACTCACCTAAGGTCATGAAGAAGGCTGTGGCAGAGCTGTAAACTGAGTTAATGTCATGAGGGCACCAGGCAGGAAACGGAGAGCCTTGTTCTTGGCTCTTGGCCCTGCCGCTGACTTGCTGTGTGGCAAATCAGTTCCTCTTCAGGTGACTCAGTTTCTCCCGTAGACAAATGGAAATAATGATTCATCTTCGCAAAAATCCTTTTAAGAATGAAGATGGAAAATGTTGTACAAGAGTGAAGTAAGAATTCCGTTCCAGTGCTCTCCTCAGCCCATCCTTTGTCCTCTTCTTGCTGGATTTTTTGCAGAATGATGTCTTTGTTACCGTGCATGGTATTTGGTTAGAGGTAATAAAGCTGCAAAACATATAGCAAAAGCATGTTAATGAATTAAATGCTGGATGACTTCTATTATATTTAGCTTTCTTTTATAATGTATCTTTACTTTCCGTGGCTTTTTTACTGACTCTCTGGAGCATTTCCTATTTAAATTACCATTTACTGAAGCCATGCTTAAGGACCTATTACTCCTTACTCCTTTCCCTAGGAAACATTTTACACAGTTCAGCATTTTTTACATCATTTTACATCATTTATATTGACATTGTGTTGGCTGTACAAGTTCCCTCATTCGTTCTGTTAACTGTGGAAGTCTGGACCCTTTTAAATCTATCTGCAGTTGTCATTAGGACTTTCTGAAGAACTCATGCCAGACAAAAGTCTCTAAATACATGTTGTAGATAATGTATACATGTTAACGCTCTGATTATCCATCCGTTGCTCTCAGAATTAATGTTTTACTTCCAACTTTCCCATAATCCCACATTATTTCTTCTCCTTTTGACATCTGGTAATGCTATAGTACTGTAACTTATGTAATGAATGGATTGCTGAGGATACACACAAATTCCAGATACGCCATCACTCCCTTCACTGAATCTCTGCCTTCTGTGGGGTTGTGTATCGGATTTACTTGTCTTAGCATACCCGTTCTGCCTCGCCCGTTTGGTACTCACTGCGGGGTACTCGGTACTACACGAACCATGTGATTCAAGAACACGCTGCCTGTAAAGGAGAATATTGACCTATTAACAAACACACTACGAGGCTGCTGTTCTCACTCTGCTTCAGGTGCTGCCTGCGGAGTTTGGAACCAAGAAGGCACTTGCTTGTTCTCTACAATCTACCACTTGTGTAAAAATATTTCTGGGTCCTGGCTATCGAGCAAATGCCCTTCTCCAGGAATTAATATGACAAAGAGAAATCCCGGAGCTGAGCTCTCTAAGCAGTACAGCCCTCTTGTACGTCACTCAGGCACCCACTGTCGCTACCTGCCGTAGGCAGGAACCCAGAAGTCCTCTGGAATGCCTACTGCTTTCAGTAAAAAAGCAGCACCAGCCTTCTGCAGAGATTCAGAAGTCAAAGTCTCTTATTTTCTCAGAATACCTCACTTTAACTGGATGATTTTCAGAGGTGCCATTGACTAAATATGGAAGAACCTTAATGCAATTTAAAAGGTTTGTAATTACTGTGTTTAATGCCAGGCATGTCATGTTCTCTTGCCGATTGGATCCTCTCACAGTTTTTGAATTTGCCAACACCATGTCCTTCTACATCCGTTACTGCATGTCTTCTCTCAGCTTTCTTCCCTGCACGTCGAGGATTACAACCCTTGGCGTTCAGCTCCTGAGCTCCTTTACCCCTCATTACCAAAGGGACGGAAAGGCCTTTGGCCTCCAGCCAGAGGTTTTGATTCTCTGTACCTACTCCCCCATGAAAGCCACCTCTTAGTCTGCCCTGTGCCGAGGCAGCTGAAAGTCAGCAAAGATTTTATTCCCTCATGTGTGAGAAATGAGGCTTAGCAAGTATGGTAAATGTTACCAGTTAGAAAACAGAAAGTGCAACCCGAATGCCCAGGGAACAGAGAAATTAAAACTTCTGAGGCAGAAAATAATTTGCTGGGGAAGAAATATTCCACAATTGGAGAACGTAAGAGGCCCTCATTATCAGTTAATTGTTTTCATGGTATAGTCTTCTGTTGTTTCAGATCACCTCAGCGTGTTAATTTTTTCCTCTGGCTTTATAGCTTAATATACTTCACTTATTTCTAAATGATATTATGTTACACAGCTTCCCTTGATTTGGGACGTGTCGGTAAACCTTCGCCCACCTGCCACGCGAGCAGAACTGCCACGTGCCCTGTCTTCTGCTAACAGGTGGATTTGGAACGGAGCTCCTACAAAGCGCTCCTTCCCGGTTTCCCACACGCACGCTCCCGTCTCTCTGGCTGCATGGTAAGGAAAGCAGCAAAACTAAGGAATTCAAGGGGGTTTGCTCCAAGGAGAAAAGTAACTGTATTCCCGTTTCTGTGAAAACATGGCCAATAGGCTGGGTTAAAAAACAAAAGTAGTGGCAGGAAGGAAAGAGCTGACAAACGAGCGGCTCCCCACAGTGTCACGCTCCTGACATCACCCAAAATCCACGCACGCGAAATGCAGGCTCCAGGCGGTCCCGCTCCGAACACGAACCACCTGATGTTCTGTCGTGTCTCCCGACGCTGTCAGGAGAGCTGTGCGGAACGGCGGCCCGGGGCGATGCCTCAGCAGCAGCTGCACAGTCCTTCCAGGAAGATGGGGGTGTCGGAGACACAGAACGAGACAGAAATTCTGGCCCCATTAGCCACCAGCAGTTTTACCATGGACTTTGTTTCGGCTAGGATGGCATCCCATGTGCCTGACTCATGTTCTACCGAAACTCCGAACTGAGTATCGGGACCCTGCCCTGCCCGCCCTTGCTCTCCTGCTTCCTTGCCAGTTCCAGCATAGGGAAGGTTTGACCTGGGAGACGAATGGGGTGGTGCTCCCCTTTCTTTAGCGCTGTTATTGTGTAGCTTCTCATCTAGCACGCCTGGATCCAGCTCTGCATAGCATCCTAAGGCCGCAGGAGACGCGGTTGAATAGCTGTGCTTCAAAAATCACATGATTTTTGCATTATTTTGTTCTCCTGTGCAGTTTGATGCCAGAGGGGAACATACGGCCCAAAGTGATTTTTTTCCCACTTGACAATTCACACATTCTTTACCATATGCAAGGCATTATTTCGTGCTATGGCATCTGTAAGCCCTCCCATGTCTATTCTTCCCTACCACAGGGCAGACAACAGAAATTTTATCTTTCTGCTCTGAAGGCACTGTCACTCTGATGGTCTTTTCAGACACTGGCTATAGTTTTCCAATAATGTTACTAAAAGATTTCAATGTGCTTTTTTATTATCTCCCTGAGAAACTGTAATGATTTCTTTAGTTTTAACTTTGATTCCGTAAGTGCGTAAAGCTTTCTTGCTAGGCAAGTCACAGACCACTCGAGCAGTTATCAAAGAAGCTTGCATGATCCCATAGTCGCAGAATTCGAGCTTTTAATCTCCAGTGTATGACATACACATCAAAGGCTTTGTGGGCAGCCACATTCAGCAACAAATCACACAGCTCTCATACATTTCATTCCTTTTCAGTGAGCAATATTTATCAAATCTGCCCATTATCTCCCCCAATAGATGTAGATGTTAAACCGTCTGAAACTGATATTGCAGGTAAGTAACTTTCGTAAAAGAGATTGCTTCCTTTGGTACAATACAAGAATAATTTTGCAAAGGGTGAATTTCCATCAGCTGTTATTCATGTTCTCTGTCATTTCTAAGGTAGAAACTTAACTGCATCCACTCTTCTCTCCTTCTTCCCTTTTGTTTTTTACTTCGCTAAGATCGTCTAGCTTTCTCTCTAAAACCCCACTAAAGTCAGTGTTGCTCAGCATAAAACAATGTCCACTAGAGCAGAAAAAATAAATCCCAGTACCTCTTCATAAGATCTAAGAAGATTTGTCCCAAACCGATGTGAGTAACTGAGACTGTTGAAAAAGAGCTAAAAGAGAGTTGGTTTATGCAAGAAATGGGATAATAAACAGTACTAGCAATCTCAGAGGAAACTGAATCTAACACAGACTGGATTACTAGATGACTGACTGATTTCCTATCTGAGAAGGTATAATCTTCAACTCAAGTTCCCCTGCATTTGGGGACATGTAGGGAAGAGTAATTCTATTATATGTAATAATGCGTGAGGACGGGCTGCACTTGTCACAGACAGGACGTTTAGAGGATGTCTCTTTTTTTTCTGCTCTGCTACTACCTACTTGCAGTAAGGTATTAAATACGCTTTGAGACCTATACTTACCTGTCAAAACTGGTGGAAATCAACTCATCAGTTCACAGACATTGTGAACATTGTACAGATGTCATTTTTACAGGAAGCCAAGCTAAAAAATAAA
Organism: Sagittarius serpentarius; assembly: GCA_034782735.1. Lineage (NCBI taxonomy): Eukaryota > Metazoa > Chordata > Aves > Accipitriformes > Sagittariidae > Sagittarius > Sagittarius serpentarius. The sequence goes on along the minus strand of JAVKLA010000062.1, from coordinate 619,614 downwards.
ACAGTGTTCTCAAGAAAAAATCAATGGTGTGGCCTTGTGAACGGCACTTAGAATAGAATCGTAGAATCACAGAATTGCCTAGATTGGAAAAGACCTGTAAGATCATCTAGTCCAATCGTTAACCCAGCACTGACAGGT
>JAVKLA010000062.1:587821-605010 GCA_034782735.1 Sagittarius serpentarius | reverse complement strand
TACGGGGGGTTGGTCCTCCCCACGGGCAGGACTTTGTCCTGCTCCTTGCTGAACTTCGTGAGGTTCCTGGCAGCCCATTGCTCCAGCCTGCCGAGGTCCCTCTGAACGGCGGCACGACCTTCTGGCGTATCAGCCGTGCTTCCCAGTCTTGTATCATCCGCAGACTCGCTGCGGGTGCGCTCCGTCACAACCTCCAGGTCACTGATGAAGATGCTGAACACTACGAGACCTGCTATCAGCCCCTGCGGCACACCGCTGCTGACTGGCCGCCAGCTGGACCCCGTGCTGCGGCTGCTAGCCCACGGAGCCTGGCCGTGCAGCCGGCCACCTCGCTTACGGAAATGCCACTTGCTCACTTCTTCTGTGGGGATGTTGTGGGAGGCAGTGCTGAAAGCCGTACTAAAGTCAAGGAAAACAAAATCCGCTGCTCTCCTCTCACCTCCCAAGCCAGCCATTAACACAAAATGGGCCAGGTGGGAACACAAAACTGAGACTGCCTTGTAGAATCACAGCGAAGCAGCAAGCCGAAACCGGCCTCAGAAAAAGTAACCTAAATAAAGCAAAGACAGTGATACTGTTGTACAGAGGCACTGAGAAGGCTTTATCCAGCTATGGTACCCGAAATCCACCGTAGTATGTGGATTCACAGTCCATTCGTAGGAGAGCACTTAGCTGCACAAACATGCCGAGGGAGAGTTCCCTGACAAGTCTGTCTGACGAGGAGAAGAGGCACGTGTGGGATAGAAATGCCTTAGTAAAGGCTTACAAAGATTTGGGGTGGATTTTTTGCAGCCAAACAACAAGAAAACCCCTGGAATTTTTGCATCTAGTATGAGAGTTTGCTTTGTTTTGTAACCAACTGGTGGAATCCAGCTCGTTTGGCCGTACAAGGAAAAGTGGGCAATTACCTTCCAGCTGCTTCAGCGCTTGCTGCCATCACTGCCAAATACTTCAGTAAATAACTTGGAGACCAAACACGGCTTTCAGAGCTGGTCCCACAAATCCTCTGGAGTTGCCCCTTAGCCTGGATAAACAGCTCGCTAAACCCAGCCGATCCTAAAGGAAATAAATATGCCCGATGTCAAACCTGGCAGTCTCCCAGCCTCAGGTTTTGGCCCATCACCAGGGAAAACAAACTCCCCAAACGGCAGCCCACTCATGAGAAGACCTGTCGCCAGCGCTGGGCGCTGCAGCACAGGAACCAGTAGCAGCCAGGGCAGCAGAGCCAGCCTTCGCAGCGGTGGCTGCCCAGAGGAGGAGAGGGCAGGCTCTCGGACCATCCTGACCGTCAGAGAACGAGCTCAGAGCTTTCAGTGCTGCGACTATGAACAGACCTCTTCTGAGAGCACGAGGAAGGCGTGGAGAGATCACAGCTTGTTGATGAGCAGGAGAAGATAGGCTCTCCCTGCGATGTTTTCTGCTTGCCCTCAACTTGCAAGTGTGCGACTATTGATATAGTCAATGGGAATATGAGACTCAAAACCGCACAGGCAAATAATCACGTCCACTGAACACCTTCAGTTTGGGGTACAAGTACCAACTTCAGCCTCTTCCTTTTAAACTGCAGTAAACACTGCTTTCATTTTTTCCAAGTCTGAGCCTTAGCCAGTTCTCTTTCTTGCAGAGGTTCTGGGAAATAAATTGAAGCGTTGAAACAGAGTCCATTTGAGTGACCAGGCTGAAACAAATTTATTTTTTCCTTGCGAAGCCACAGGTAGATCAAACAGCTGCAAGCAGCTACGTCCCTGCAGTGTTCCAGGCAGGGGCCTTGAGGGAGAGCCGGCAGGTTGCACATCAGCGCACGCCGGCATCTGCCAGAGAGGAAGGAGAGGCAAAAGACGGTTACCCGGCTCTGTAATCACAAGCAACAGATGAAATGTGTAGCCATATTAAGAGTTGGGGAAGTAATTTGCTAGCAGGACATGTTGACCATTGCCTTGGTTGATGTACTTTTTTTGGTTTGTGGTGCCTTTTTTTAATCTCCTTCCTTCCAGTTTTGCACAGGAGCACCTGTCCAGATTGCGTGGGCATGATCCGATTTCTGTACTGGCGTAGCCAAAAGCTTACGACCCAACACGCTGGTCCCCTCCAGTCAGAGCTGTGACACGTTGGTGTTAGGTACAGGGTGGAGAAGCTTCTGCTGTCCCTTACAGACAGAAATTAGAGGCCTTTATCACATCAAGGGCCACTTGGGTTTCACATTTTTGCTTGACATAACTGTAGCTTTCCTTTGATGGGACAGCATCGTCTGCACCTTATCCTGCTCACTAATGGAGTTCGCATTTGAATTGTATCAGTGTGAATATCCTGTTTAGTTAATGGACCCTTTTTAATTATCCTGCCAAACGTTTGCAGTCAAGTAAACTTCATAATCTATATAGATGGTGCCATGATGCCACTGTTAAAGTGATTTGTTTAGACAACCATTAATTGAAACCTAACAGTAGAATAACAAGGTTTAAAACATTGCTAAGTATTTAACTTATTTATATAAGACCTTTATTCATCCGAAAGTAAGGTTTTCTCATCCTGTAAGATACAATCAAGCAGTATAAGTTCATTCGATTCAATGAATGGGGAAATATGTAAAAGGATGGGGAATCTGAAAGTTTGCTGGCGGGAGGAATGGTGTCCTGGAGGTAGAGAGCTCGCAGCCTCTGCAGGTTCTCCTGAAATCTCTGTTTCTCCACCTCTCCGCCACCCCAGCAGCTCCAACAGAAACTTCTGTCTCTGGGTTTATACATATTTCTCGTCCCTGTCTGCAAAGATTGAGGTAACCGCAGTAAGGCCTTTCCCCCCTTCTTGGTTTAGAGCAGATGGTGGAGCGCACCCGGGTTCTTCAGGATTTCTTCCCTTCACCAGGCCAGAAGTCTCATGACGGGTGGGAAGCAGAAAGCCAGTTTTGTGGGAGACGGAAAGACAGGCATGGCCGTTGCCGTTCCGTGAAAGTGGTATTGCGAGATTCTTCCCTCTCCGATTGCTTTATAACCAGTCCCCATCAAAACAGAAGAGGATCCCCAAACTGACCCTCGCTGCTGCGAGGAAGAGAGTTGTGCCCGTCCCCTGCTCGGGCTGTGCCTGGTTATTCCACCCGGGAGATGGGAAGGGGGAGGAAGCAGCCAGTCCGCGGGGACTTCCCTGAGCGTGGCGAGACATCGAAAGGAGGGCTGGAGCTTTTCCTAGAACCTGAGCAGAATTTCTTGAACTGATACTCAATTAAGAGGGTTTGCAACACTTTTTCACACGTTATTATGCTGCCTAGACAAGAAATCTGGTTTTGCCACCCCAGCCGCATTCACAGGACAGTTTACGTTAAATGCATAAGCATCTACTCTGACGATAATCAAGCAGCAGAGGTGTATAGGTGAAGCTTGCTTTTTATCTCTGATTATAGGCTTCCAGATAAGCCAGGTTTAGTAATGGCAGACTTAAATTAGTTCCTGTGGTGAAGTCTAAGTTGTATTTCTGGCAAGCACAAGATGAGCTACTGACCACTCTTAATGCACAGAAAATATTTGAAGTCATTTCTCTGAAAAAGCAAAAAGCCTTAGATTAAAATTTGCACAACCCGCATGTTGAAACCTCAGCCATTAACTAGACATACCTTTCAGTGTGTCATGGAAAAGGGACCTTCTGACTGAGGTGCGCTGTTCGCCTGTTGTCCTTCAGGAGTATGTTCATAGCCTACAGATAAATCTTTTTTTTTTTTTTTGAGAACAGATCTCTACTGCTTTAAAAATATGCATTTGAATTTTTGCGTATTTGGGTATTTGTGTATGACCAGCATGGCTTAGGCTTGAGAGATTTTTCCATACACATTTCCTCAAAAAAACATTTCTAATGAATTTTGTGGTCAGCAAGTTGTGGCCTTCCAGCTTCTGCCGCCCCTAATTCATGTGCATCTCGGTTTATTAAACGCAATTGAAAGGTTACAGCCACAAACTATTACAGGAAGGTAGTTGCCCTTCATGTGCAAGCATATTTTCCCTAGACCTCTGCATGCCTTGTGCTGCACAGCTTGCAACTGTGCGGTTTACTGTGTCCGCGTGACTTAACGGGCCAGATTTTCACAGGCTACTCGGTGTTTGTAACAGCTGTTCGCTCTGCGGAAACCCGCAGGACTGCAGCACCAGTTCTTTGGCTGTGGGAGGTTCACGGCTACGGAAGAAGCTGCGTGATGTTACGTCTCATAGATGAGAATTAGTATGGGCTCATGTACTTAATGAAGTTTTAATGTCCTGTAGAAAGAGGAACAGAGTTAAGTCTGTATGTACAGCATTATTCACTGGTGTTTCCTGATTTTTTGACCGTTTAGCTGGGTAGCGTAAGACTTCTTGAAACTGTTAACAGCACAAGTGGTTTTCGTGTAGCGTTTCCTCTGTTTCTTTAAAAAAAAAAAAAGACTGAAAGGTAGAAAGGATTAGGGAAAAAACCCGCTTTGTTCCTCAGAGATTTAAAAGTTTGAAAATAGTTTGCATGTTGCACAAACTTAATCCCCTTGTCTAGGCAGCCGTGCGTCTCTTCGCCCCGAGCGGAGCGGAGACGGGACCTCCATCCCGGCACGCTGGGGAGGGGGTGGGAGGGTCCCTCTTCCCAGCAGAGCTGAAGAGAGCCTGCTGGGGGGCCTCCGCCTCGGCTCCAGCGCTGCGGGGCAGAACTTGCGCAGACCTTCTCGGGTACAGTTGTTTGCGTGGACCTTCTCGGGTACAGTTGTTTGCGTGGACCTTCTCGGTACAGTTTAGGAGGTCCACAGGAGGGAGCCCCTATGCTGTCTGCACCGCCGAGGCGGCGGAGGCTGCTGGAGGAGCGTCCGGCTGCCTTCTTTCGGGAGCCTGGTTTTCCCGAGCACCTCATGGGCAAAAGCGGCAGAGCACGGGCCTCACCTTTGCAGCAGAACAGCATCGTCCTGAGCTGGGGCAGGTCGTGGCGTTCCTCACCGGCAAACGACGTGTGTGTGGTTGGTAGGACGGCAAAAACGTCCTGGTGCAGCGTCCTCGTCCAGTCTCTTCTGTAAGGTTCTGCACAACCTTTTCCTAAGAGGTGGCAAGACAGCCACTTGAGAAGGGATCTGCAGCCTATCCTCAGTTCAGCAGCACAGCACACCGAAGTGGCACGCCGCAGTCGGAAGGGTGGAACTTGGCACGTGTCTCGCTTTCCTGAGAGGTGTGTCATACTCCATTTAAAGACTGCAGCTCCCCGGTCACGTTTCAGAAACGCGTTTGTAATCTGGTGTTGCTCCGAAGAAACCTGTTAACATGAACTGCCTCAAGCTTAAAAACACGACAAACCTGAGTCAACTTGAATTATTCCCAGTGTATAACCTCAATGAACAAGAGCAAGACATTTCTGAGGGTGGGATCCCGTGTTTGGATTTTTCGTTTTTCTCAGAGACAAAAAGCCTTGTGTCCGCGTGACGGCTCTGGCAGTGCCGTCAGAAATGCGCATGCCCTGCCTGGGTGCAGGTTCTGTTGGTTCCAGCAGTGCCTTGGAGGAACCATTTTCTCGCTGATGGTTCTCAGCTTAGCTGCTTCGCCACAGCAGGATAATGAAATTTGACGTCTGCCAACAGCACGGGAACGATTCACCTCTCTTCCAGTGCTGTTCCACAACAGCTCCAGCCAGGCTGGCAGCTGACACCGTCCCATCTTCTTTCCCATCTCTGGTCACACGTTTCCATTCTCTGTCCTGTGCCAGTGCTGATGTGGGTGCTCAGGGAGCTGCTCTGGCTGAAAACTAGCCCTGCAGAAAGAAGTGATTGATTTTTAACTTGATCTGCTGGCTCGGTTAGCTCGTCACACGGCCGTGTCTGAAGAGGGTAGGACTGGGACGGCACAAGTACTGCAGGCCACACTCAGCCCAGAGCCACTCACTTCGTTCGGTCAATAAAGGCTGGTTTGGGGGATTTGGAGAACCTCCAGCAGCCTTTGACTCCAGCAGAGTTTAGGGATTTTCAGCACATGTGGGATGTATTGAGTGACAAAAAGGACGATTTGGCCTCAGTCTGCAAGAGCAGACCGGATTTACCGTAGCTGTGCGTCAAGGAATAAATTACATCTCTGATCTTAGCAAAACTCCTGAATCCCAAAGCGGGTGGTTATCTCAAAGCAGAGTGTAGACTTGTGCTGTCATCAGGCTCCCGCTGGTTTTTCGTCAGAGGTAAATTTGGGCTTCGGGAGGTCCACACGTTCGTGTCTGAAGCTGAACTGTCCCGCTGGCATTCTCTCTAATAAAAAGGAGGTTAGGGTCTCTGCAAAACATTCTTTTGGAGAACTTGCAGCTTCTGGCCCTCCCTGTCAGGATTTACACTGACAGATGATAGGTCACCAGAAGGATGTAGCTTTCCCCAAATAAACTTCATACCTTTCTGAGTAGGACTCATTCCTGCAGGTGTGTGCAAAGGGTTCATCTGGAGGCTCAACTTGACCCTGACTGTCATGACTCTTCTTAATTTCTTTCATCTTCCTCAAATGGAGGATTGCCCTGTTCATGCCAGCACTGCCTGTATCAGAACACCGCTTTTGTCTTTCACCAAGTTCATCTGCGCGAAACTTTTAACCTAGGAAGTGCCAGGACCATTTCTTAATCCCACTGAAGAAAGGGACTGTAGCAGAAGGAGAATAAAGGAAAACCAGCGTGGCTCTTGGCCATGTTCATCATCTGAATCCCCTCTAAAGAAAGATTGTGACAAGAAGAAGGGGAAGGCAAAAATGACAGGTCTTGAAGAGCAGGAAGGGGCAGAAGGAAGATGTTTTTGATGAGAGGGTTTCTCCAAATAACTGTTGCTAAAACTCAGTGAAATGATACCAAGTGCAGAGAACTGTCTGTGTTCAGCAGCGCAGCCCACGTGCCGCAGCGAAGTTCAGGACTGGCCGCCTCTCTGGGGTGTGACTTTGCCAGCAAACCAGCGCAGAGAAGGTCAGCCGAGTCCGGGGCGGGTGAAGATGCCTGCGCTGCGAATAGACTCCATCTGCACCCAGGGAGAGAGAGAAGGGCGGTTCAAGACAGCAGGTAAATCGGACTCTGGCTGGGCTGAATTTTCTTCTGCAAGTGCTGGTCTCTCCTCTGAGTGTACAGGAGGTGGGGGATGAGCTGCCTTTAAAGACGATACTTCCGTTAAATGCTGGGAAATACATTGGACCGCTCTGGACCTTGACTCAAGAGACCGGACCTGGTGAGACCGGTACGGTAAGCCAGGGGTGAAGCTGTGCGGACCCTGCCTGTGGAAACTGCCTGAAAGACAGAAAAGCTGTTTGTGGGAACTGTTCAGTTTGTCATCAGAAACTGGGGATAAGGTAACACGTCCCTGCTTTGCTATGAAGATAAGTCCATCTTGCTTTGAAAAATTCAAAGAGTAGTTACGGAGGACATAACTATATGGAGGCCTGTGTGGCACATGGAAATATTAGTCGTGTATGTCCACATACTGCGGTCTTGTCCCAGTAGAGAAATCGGTGTGATTTCAGGTGCAACAGCAAACACACAAGTTCCTTTCCAGATACAGTGATCAAACATTCTATTTAAATAATGAATTTAGTTCTTCTTTCATGGTAGTATCTAGCATTTGCTTTGGTCAGTGGCAGCCTGTAAAACAAGAACAAAATGACTCTGGATATTCACAAGAAAAGGCATTTGAAAAATCCATGCAGCAGATGTTAAAAGAGAGCAGTGTTAAGGAATTCTTTCTAACAACTAGTCAGGAAGGAGTTGAATTTTTTCCAAACCTTTTCACCGTAACATTTAAACACTCGTTTGCTTGGAATGCAAGACTAAGGAGCATTATCTACGGAGCAGCAAATAAAGAAACTCTCACCCAGAGATGCTGCAAACTTTCTGTCACTTGGGTATACAGAAGTGGAAGCGTCCCCCTTTGAGACCCTAGAAGGACTCCAGTCTGACAGAGCTACCGTGAGATTTCATAGCTTTTGAGAAAGTTCATTGCTTGCATTTTGGGGAGGGATATTTATTATACAGGAGTGCCAGTTAAAGCCAAGAGTGAAACACATGGACTGAATAAAGGCCCAATTACGGGACCTTTGCTGTTTGCCACGCTTTTAACTTGTGTAAGTTATTGATTAGGCTTTCATGAGATCATAATCAGAAGGTTGTTCTTTGGAAATGGTGTGCTGGAGGAGCTTTATCCTCAACTTCAAAGCTGTCCTGTGAGGCTTAAGAACAAAGGGTTGGAAGTTTGAAGCACAGCCAAAATGAATCTGTGTGCGTTATCCATGTTTACTGCCATGCAAGAGGTGGATTAACTTACTCTTCAGCTGTGAACTTTCTCTCGTCACGTCAGATGAGCCACCATCTCTGAGGTTTACGTTTGTGCTCTTCAAAGTATTCTGTTTAATTGAATGTAGTCTGTGCTCAGATCTCTATCATAACTAGTCTAAATGCTTGTTAGTGCAATCGTTTCCCCAGTTGTAAGGGTTTTATTGCAATTATTCGACATTCTCTGAAAAGAATTTTCGGGGTAATTTATTAATTATAACTAAATCTATCCAGAGCCTGAAACTGCAAACAGTCTGTGATCTATGTAAAGATGCACTCCCAGGACCAGCCAGCCAAGGTTTTCACTTATTTTCCAAGCTGTGAGGGGAAGAAAATAACCTTGCAGTTTATTCTCACTATAGATAGATCCCCATAGATGTGTTGCAGGTGCTGGTAGTAGACCTGTGCAGCATTGTTTTGTTAGGAACTGACCTGATGAGACAGTATTTTAGGTTTTTTCTCTAAGGAGCAGTAATAATTTCCCCCGTTTTTATTAGCCGTAGGAAACTGGCATTTTGAACATCCCTAATCATGAAATCTGCACTGGAGAGAGCACTGATCTTTTGCTGAGTGACAAAAGAACGAATTGGCCCTTGCTGTGCCGGAACAAGAAATAACTTTTCAGGAGAAAATTCTCAGGATACCAGAACAATATGTTTCATTAAATATTTGAAGATAATGAAGGCTTGTCTATCTTTTACTTTTTTTTAATCTGAACTCTTAATGCTGTTTCTCTGTTTGGTGTATTGCTTACTTCTCTCCCCTTCCCCAAAGCAGAGTTACCCAATTTTCATCTGTAAGACGTAGGAGAAAAAATTTTAAAGGCAACTTGTGCACCGCGTATACATTCCAGCCTGGCGCATGCTGAGAAGTATCTTTCCTTGCTAGAGGTTTTCAAGATGTAATTAACTGTGCATATTTATCAAAACCCTAATGATTTTGTCTCTTTTTATCTTAATTTTCTCAAAAGTAACTCTAGTGAAGCAGTAATAAAATACATTGCAGAAAATCTGTTAAACAAGAAAACGTCTAAATATGGGGAGTCGTGCCCTCTTGCTTTCTCCTTTGTTTCTGAATAAAGCAAGGTAGAGAAGGAGTGGGAAACTCCAAGGCTTTCCTGAGTGAGGAGCTGTAAATTTGTTGTGACTGTTTTGTAAGAAATCCTGCGTGCCACGTGCCTTTGTATCAGTGTCCTTGTACTTACCTGGAAATCGCTGTGGATCTGTTGGCCCATATGCTGCTTTCCAGGGCTTTAGCCTTGTGGACTGGCCCCACCGTCCCCATTGCAGATACCTACTGCATCAAGGGATTGACTCTGATCTAAACCAAAATCGTGTTTTCATTAGCAGGCTAATGATGGTCAGGAATGTGCAACAGGCATTTATTTGGCCCTCTGTTTCAGGTAGCCTGCTTCTCCTGTGCGTGAAGACGAGTTTCAGAGTTAAGGCTCTGCTGGTGTACTTGGATTTTCCTTTCTCGCTGGTGTCCCTCCCGAACCCTCCTCTTTCTCCAAGCCCTTCAGCTTCCACTCTTCGGTCGGTTTCAAATGAACTCTTCAAATGCTGGAGTGCTTCCAGAGCTCAAGGTCTGGTGAGAGAAAACATCTGCTCAAAATGACCAAGTAGCCGCCCTGTTCCCCATCTCTCCCAAAGAGCAGTCATCTGCCAGAAACTCAACTGCTAAACGTAATCTAAACGTGTTCCTTTGCGGCCTCACCAGGCTTCTTGACAGTGATTTCTTCTTATTACTTATCTTCACAGAAACTCTTTTCTCATTACTTGGAGGAAAGGCTAGTGTATTCTGCAAAGGCTTCTGTCCATCTCTCCTGTGCAAAGCATTCTCGGGAGCCTGCAGTGTCACCTTTCAAAATCTGGTGCTCCTTTTGATAGCAACTAAGAAAATTCTCTTTTCTAGCTTTCTAAATCATTCTGTTGGGAGGATCTGATCTGCCATCCACAGTGGCATGCCATAGGAGACACTAAGCACCAGTTAGTCATCTTCCCATTGACAAAATCAGAGAGTTTTTGTACCGTTCTTCTTCTAAAACCATTAAAACCACAAGTGGTTATTGTTGAAAGTTGCATGCAGGGATTCACTCCATTGTTAAAAAAGTCTTCCTCCTCGTGCGTAGATTTTCTTCAGCCTGCCACAGTTTTCTTAACGTGCAGAAAGCAGGTGTAAAACGGGCTCTGCAGAGTTGTGTGCATTTCACCACAACATTGTGGCATTAACACTGTCACATAACATATTTTTCTTTGAGACTGCCCATTTCACTGAATCCTAATCTGGGTCCTTCTTTTTCAGAAACACCAAAATATCTCTATTTTTCGTTTTGTGTGCATCTCTGCTTTTGTTAATCCTGCTGCTTCTGTTCATTCCCATACCGTTAGCAGCTGGTGCTGGAAAACGGACAGGTTATCCTCTCTTCTGTGTAAATTGGTTTTCTCAGAGTGTGTCTCTGTATCACTTCGTATTGTTAAGCATGCCTCCCACTTTGGGACTGCTTCGTGAGGCAGATGGAAAGTCTCTTTGAGCATCACGCTGAGGTGCAAAAAGTGGTTTACCCACTCTGTGACAGGACCAGTTAACAGGTGAGGCAAAGCTGCCTTCCCTAGCAGAAAAATAAAACCTGACGGTTTATTACCTGCTTGTCTAAGGAGGCATCATTATGTTGTTCGTTGCAGCAGTGTCTAGACTGCACCGCAGTAGCAAAACGTGCTGCTGACATACATACTCATACTCTGGCCAGACTCCTTCAATAGCCTGGGACGCGCAGAACTGCTACGGCCTCCCCTCTTTGTTGAAATTCGTCTCATTTTGCTTCGTGCTTCATCTTGGAACACAGACGGACCAACTTCTCTGACCTAATGCAGTTAATATCTTGGAGAAGCAATGGTCCATGCTGTAAACACCTGACAAACACACACATTGCCTCACTTTGGGATTTTATTTATGACATATGCAGCTGTGAGCATCTGCTATGGATAATGCATGCTAGAACCTTCTAGTGCATGCATAGCCAGAAATATCCATGGATATGGGATAAAAAGGAACCTTTTTGATGAGTTTCTGACTTTAAGTGTAGAAAACTGGCGTTAGGGTATATTTGTCATTTAATTGATAACAGAATAGAACATTCAGCACTGTTCTCTTTAAAATAAGGAGAAGAAAATATAGTTAATTCCTTACGTCTACTTGCAAGGCTAACATACATTCTCTTTTCTTAGAAAGGCTGCAGATTTCATTAGGTTATTGAGCTGTGACATGCAACAGTTTAAGCTACTCTGCTTCTCTTCAGGTACTACCATTACTTCTAATCCTACATCTTCCACGTAAAATGAGGAAAACATAAAGCACATTCCTGTGAATGCTTTGATTACATATGAAACAAAAACAGGGTGGGCACAACATGGCATCTGAGTGATAAGAAAACTAACGCAGTAGGTCTTGTACGGAGGAGTGGAGTTCTGTAGGAATTTTAAGTGTATATCATTTAAAACCAAACTACCGACAGATGTTTGCTACAATATTTGTTAGAGGGCTTTGTTATTTTTATATCCTCTTAAATTCCTCTGATTTATAGAAAACAGCCATTTAAAGTCCATAAAAGTTAATCCCGACCATGGAATTATTTGCCTAAAAGGAAATTTCCTCCCTTTGCTGAGGGCTTTGCCCACATGGGGAACTGTTAAAGGGCAGCTGCGCGGGGCTACCGGCTGCCTGAAGGCACCGAGTCCCAGACTGTTCACACAAGGTCTGCAGGGTTTCTGAGTTTCTGAGGGTCCCAAACAATGTCTTTACACAAAAGTAAAGCGTATTCTTCCTTGCGTGCTTCCTGAAGTCAAGCTAAAACCAAAAATCTTCCATGCGTGCAGAGTGTGCGGTTGTCAAAGACCAACAATTTATCTCGAATCCCGTTTCCTCCCATCACTGCTGATAACGCCGTTCCTCTAAGACGGCTTCAGTACCAAATTTTGCCCCTCACGTACCAGGCAGTTCATAGGCTGGCTTAAAAAAAACAGTCACGAGAATGTTTTCATAACGGAAAAAGGATTATAGATTATGGGGGTTTCCCCTTTATCTCTCAACAATATGCCAGGAAATTTTGTTCTCACTACCAGGTCACTCACAATGACCACTTACAGCACAAAATTATGGTAGTCGCTAGACAATGTTTTAATTGCACAGACCTGTCTCTTCAATTAACCACCGTGACTAAATTTCATGCTAGGCTGGAGCATCATAAATATTTGCTGAGAGTGCGTTGTTTGCTTTTCAGCCATGATGATTAATGCAAGTTAATTGGCAATCAACTCAAATTACAGCAGGACAATACTGGAGACTGGATGCAGGGATTGTGTCACGACAGACTTTTTCCAAATAGATAGGATTTGTGGCAGCCAAATCTTGTTTCCGATTCACAGGTTTGAGGAGTTAAACTACTCTGCTGCACTGTGCAGCCTCTCTAGACTGTGATTTTTGTATATAATTTTTGTATCAAAATTTGACCAACTCAGTCCAGCACACATGGTTTGCAAACATACTCGGCAGCACGTGGCTTCGTAACTTTGAAGTCAGGCTAGCTGGATCTGCTTGCAGTGTTTCAGGTCTTCTTAGATACTGGATACCATCATTTCAAGAAGTTCCGTTTTTGTCGGCTCAGCAGCTGTACAGACCTTTGTACAGAAATGGTGAGAGCAGGTATCTCCCCCCACTGCACTGCGTGGCTTTCCTCCTGGGCAGCCTCTTGCTTGGGCAGCGTCTCTTCCCATCTTTTTAATGTGTGGGCAGGACGTACTCCTGCCTCAGGCACTAATCACTGCTACGCCTCTACTCTGGTTAGAGGAATTCCTTCCTTGAAAGGCGGCGAGTATGGTGGCTCATGCAGCAGTCGGTCCCCTTTCCCACAGCGAACTTTCATTTTGTGTTTGTCCTTAGGCATCGTTTTGACCCTAGAAAATGGCATTCCAGCTCCTTTCCTACAAATCAGGGCTCTGGCTCACAAGCTGACCTGCCACAACAGCGTGGCTGGAATGGAAATATGGGAGTGGAGCTATTTGGTCTAGTTAGCAGTTGTTGTGTACTAGAACGGTAAGAACATAATGTTTTAATATCCCAACCCATTATGTCCTGGTTTAGATATAACCAAACATCAAAGCTAACCAATGAGAAACAGACAGTACAGCACTGACTCACTCACTGTACTATTCTGTAGATGTGTAGAGACATATAATTATTTTTCTGAACCAAAGTTTTGTTTGAAAACAAAAATGTTCACAATCTGACTTTATGGCTTGTTTTCATATTTTGGCGTGGTATATTGTATTGGAAAAAAATGTCTTTAATTAAAAGCAGCCTTTTGAACATTACCCGAGACTTCAGTTTTCATCTCCGGTCTTACCGCTTCTCTCCATGTTCCCTCTCCCTCCCACATATACTCCATGTGTTTAACCCGCCCTTAAAAACTTTCATTGCTTCCTTCCCTGTGGTTTTGCGAGTCCTCCGCTGAGGTCTCCGTGCCTACACAGCACCCTCTGAAGGCTGTCCGTGCAGGGCGTAGCCCTTGCATGCTCTTTGGGGTCTCCTTGCTGTCCCCACAGAGCGAGTGGACGTGCTGCCGGGGCTGAGCAGGAATTTCATAACGACCCTTCTACCCGGCTCATGGGTGCTTTGCTGGTGTCACCAGGAGCGAAAGGGAGAAGGTCCCTCACACGCTGCCAGGGCCTCTGCTGAAGTTGGCAGAGCTCAGAATCACAGCGTGGCTGAGGCTGATCTGAGACCAGACAGCCGGATCTCGAGGTGATCTCGTCCACCCCTCTGCTCGAGCAGGGTCACCTGGAGCCGCTTGCTCACAACAGGACTGTGTTGAGATGGGGTTTGAGTATCTTCGCAGATGGAGGCTCCGCAGCCTCCTTGGGCAACCTGTGCCACTGCTCGGTCACGCACGCGGCAAAAAGCTGTTTTCTCAGGTTCAGGCGGAGTCTTCTGTATTGTGCCCATTGCCTCCTGTCGTGTCACTGGGCACCGCTGAGCAGAGCCTGGCTCCATCTTCTTTACACCCCTCTGTCAGCCATTTACACACATTGATTAGATGCCCCCTCAGCCTTCTCCAGGCTGAATGGTCCCGGCTCTCTCAGCCTCTCCCTGTATGTCAGACGCTCCAGTCCCTTGATCATCTTTGTGGCCCATCACTGGTCTCACTCCCGTAAGTACACGTCTTCCTTGTACTAGGGAGCCAGGATATTACCGGAGAAAAAGGACAGTCGTCTGGCTAAGGACATTGACTGCCATCTAGTAGACATAAATTAACTACCATTTATTAGCCCAAAGTTCTCGTAACATTTTGGCTTTAATCTCTCTTTATGTCACTATTTTAGCTAAAAGGCAGGCGTGACAATGCTGTCTACTATCAGTGAGTTGCTGGATGAAAACACATTTTTGCCAGTGCCCACGCTAAGGTCTCGAGTGCTTTTCGGAGAGCAGCAGCTACAAATACCTGTGATCCCTTATATGCTTCAGGGTAAATGAGAAGCCAGGCTTTAGGGTAAAAGGTTCATTTCCCCTTGCTCTGCACGCCTCCAGTTGTGCCGTTGATAGTCGTGGAAGCCTCCAGTGACCTGCGAAGATGCATACGTCTCAGGTGTACGTGGTAGGTACAGCTACACTGCAGACGCGTGACATCACTTTGCATCGAGTATGAAGAAATATTGAACAGATGAGGCCAGGGTCCCACGGAAGAAAGTACCAAAGCCTACGGTCTGTATCACAATGCAGGTGCACATCAGGAGGAGGATGAAGGTAGTGCAAAGTATTTTTTAAATCATGCCAACACCTTTTGGGGATCACCAAAACAAATCATTTATGTTGCGGTTAATAGCGTGTGACATGAAGCCAGCTCTGTCGGAGAGCCCTCAGCTCCACCCTTGGGACAATTTAACGAACGGAGGTCGAAGAAGGCAATGTTGGAGCTGTAAGCAAGACGTGTGTCCTAGCGTGGCAGCGCCAGCAATGGGGCTGTTCGTTCCCTGGCCCTGCTTCCCCAAGGCCATGTGCCGTGCTGTGCAGATCAGCCAAGAGCACGCTCGGATATTCTCATGCCACAGTTGCGTCATGCATGTGGGTATGTCCTTTAAAGTGCACTCGTGGTGCAAGCAGGTCATCCAGGCTCAGCAGTCAGTTCCAGGAGGATTCTGCCCAAAAAACAGCTTTAAGACTTAGCCTAGTATTCATACATTTTTTGTGGCTGCCAGACAAAAGGTGTGGGTTGTAAAAAATGTCTTCTCTGCGTAACATTTGTTCATTGCTTGCATGCCGTTTTCCTCGCTGTTATGCTGCATCCTGATTACGGTGTGGTCACTTGCAGTCTCTGAAATAAGAGGAAATTATCTGAAAATGATGCTTAAGTGAAGAAGCACTTGGGGAAATAAGAGAAATAAATCCAGTGAATGGCATAATGGAAAGTGTTGTATATTTCTGCTGTAGATTATATGCTAACTAGTTTGCTTCTGAGAATGCAATTAAAATACATATCGATTTTTCATTAATTTTGTCGTAGGCTGAGTACTTCTACGAGTTCCTGTCTTTGCACTCTTTGGATAAAGGCATAATGGCTGATCCAACAATCAATATCCCTCTGCTTGGAACGGTTCCTCATAAAGCATCAGGTTGGTGCTGTTGATATTATAAATTGTGTTCCTGTAAAAAATATTCCACAGCCAGTAAAGTCTAAATATTTTATTATGAATTGCAGTTCTGAAGTTTATTGCTAGAGAAATGCTTGCCACGGTGCTTGACACTGAACAGTTTGTGAGTGCCTTGCCTGACTACAGCAGCATATTTTGTCTGAGCCAAGTCACGTGAAACTTTTATGTGTAGATAAATCAGCAGAAACTTCTGCAAAATTGTAGCATAAAATTCATGTGCGTGAATACTATTACTTAAGTTGTGCAACTTTTGGAAAACAAAATCTTTGATCACTATCAGGAACAGTTGTCAAATTATTCTGTTTCTCAGAGGTTGCAGTTTGTGGACATTTTACTTTCAGTTGGGGTCAGCTGTTGTCATCAGGCATTCAGCGCAAAGACACAAGTTCTAGTTCAGGGTATTATCGTTTACCGCTTTTCCCTTAGTTGTGCATTTAGTCCTTTACTGGAGCTTACAGCTCCACAGCAGAGGCCGAGCCCAAGCCAACGTCAGGGCTCCAGAAGCACCGCGGTGCGCAGGGAGCCGGCTGGCGTAAAAAAGCTCTCCGTGTGAGGTTATCGAACCCACTTTGCTCTGAAGTGGATGAATAACAGTTTACGTGATCTGTTCCAGGGCTAATACGTGGTGGTCTCTGGCAGAAAGGCAGAAATGTACATCTGGGTGACAGTAGCGTCTTAGTGATCTTGGTTTCATGATCAGCCTTAGCCCACCTAAGAGCATGTGGGATAAAATGGGGAAGAAATGAGAAATGCAACAGGAGGATGGGGCTGCAAGTGGCGCACTGATATACAAGGTTACATCTTTGAACAGTCTTTCTTTCTCTTCTCTTTTTCACCGTATAAATTCTGAAAGCTGGTGTTTGATGTCCTCCATTTTCGGCTTCTAGTACAACGGCGTTGAAGTAATGTCGCAGCACAGCTTTTTGCTGTGGCACCTGGAACTTAATGACTGGCCTCTCCATTCAGTGTGCATTGAATGAGTGGTTGTCCTGGTTTCGGCTGGCATAGAGTTAATTGTCTTCCTAGTAGCTGGTACAGTGCTGTGTTTTCAGTGTGGTATGAGAAGAATGTTGCTAACACCCGCATGGTTTCGGCTGTTGCTCAGTCATGTTTAGACTCAGTCAAGGACTTTTCAGTTTCCCCTGCCCAGCCAGCAAGAAGGCTGGAGGGGCACAGGGAAGCTGGGAGGGGAGACAGCCGGGACAGCAGACCCAAATT
>JAVKLA010000062.1:557831-587721 GCA_034782735.1 Sagittarius serpentarius | reverse complement strand
TTTTTTTCCGATTCTCTCCCCCATCCCACTGGGTGGGGGGGGAGCGAGTGAGCGGCTGCGTGGTGCTGAGTTGCTGGGTGGGGTTAAACCACGACAGTGGTATCGAAAAATGGATTTGGGTGAAGAGTGCTATAATATTTGTACCATAATTGCTGCAATTTAATTGGTTGCAAGCCCGACAGATAGGCAAGTAGAGACATTTAAAAGTAACTAAAAAGTCATAAAGGCAAAGTTCTTGTTAAGCATTATTTCCCTCTCCCTATAAAGCAGGTGAGAAATGTGGGAAGCTCTGCACTCAGCATCCTCTAATATAAGCTAGTTTCTCCTTTAATTTTTAACTGTCTACAAAGGCTAGACCAGAATGACCCCCTTCTGACTGTGTTTAGGAAAACATAATCTACAAGTGCAGGGAGGCCAGAGATGAGGTCCCATAGTTCCAGCAGAAGGTCTGTTAACCATCCTGATGGGAGGTCTGAGTACAGCCAAAAAGGGCTCTTACCCTGTTTGCAGCGCTGATACCTCAGTTCCAGGACTAACACGGCCATGTCCGTGGTCTTTCCTTACATGGATCTTCTGCAGTGCACCACTGCGCTTTGTATATATGAGCCGTATTTAGGTCCTGTTTGGCATTGTAGTGAGTCGGGCGTTTAACAGCAATTGATAATCAGTGCACGTACAGCATCTGAGGCATGTGCACTATTTAACAGGGAGCCACTAGTATGATGGTGGTTCTTTTACACTGCCTGCTAGCTGGCCAAAATTAACCAAGTAGCTTTAAACAAATACATGCTATAAAAGTAATGAATGTTTGCTACTTTGTAGTTATTCCTACAATTTATGTTTGCAAAACAGTTCTGACAAATCTAGTCTTTTTTGCCTGTACCTATTGCATTACCAAATCATTTTTCTACACATATGCATGTCAGAAGAAATTGAATCACAAGCTTGTATTTAGTAAGAAATCAACAGTAGCAAGTTATTTCTTGGAAAAGCATTTTAGCCGAAAAGAGTACACTAAAGACGACTAAGGAGTGATAAAAGAGGAAAGACAGCTGTATTAAACATGAGAGTGGGAAACAGGAATGGGGATTAACAGTTAGATATCTTACTCAGAGATAGTTGAACCCAGTGGTCTTGTCAAAATCAGTGGACTTTTGAAACTTCTTTGAGGATATTTGCCTACCATCAATAAAGCATAAGGATGGCTTTAGTGCTTTTAGGGCCTGCCTAGCCTGTAGTTTGTCTTATGGCCAACGGTGGCCACAAGAAGGGTGGAAAAGCAAAAGGAGGGCAAGCGTACGTGATACTTCTGTTTACCCTCTCAGCTTTGGCTAGCTTCAGCTTGGAGGATTTTCTGAGTCTTACGCGATTTGTCTCTTTTGTAACCCCACGCGGGCTAGAGATCTCTCTTTCCAGTACTTGTCCAGGCTCTCCTTGAGTCCGTATTATCTTCTGGTATCTCCAGGCGCTTTGGCAAGGTGTTTGCTGCCTGCCAGTGCATGAAGATCCCGCTCCTGTTGTTTCAAGTCTGGCTGTGACAGCTTCATCTGATGGGCACTGGTCCTTGTACTGGTAGAGAGAGCAGTCAATCCATACTGTTGGTCCTATCCATGCCAGTCATGATTTTGCAGATGTCTGTCATGTCCCCCCAAATTTTTCTCTTTGCCAGGCTGAAGAGTCGCAGCCTGCTCAATTGCTCCTCACTGGATGCAGCCTTGTTGTCCTTCTCTCAGCTTTCTCTAATACAGTATATCCTTAGTGAGATAAGGTATCAGATTCTCCTCAAAATCAAATTAGCTTTCAATCACTTAGGTTCCTTAGACTCATTTGAAAATCCCATCCCCAAGTCCCAGGATTGCTGCCTGATCCGGTGCTCACAACACGGGTATTGTTACAGCTAGACACAGATGTTAAGAAGGCTGGAGGAGATGCCTTTCAGCGAGAGCTGAAAGAGCTAAGACTACTCAGCTTGTCCAAAAGAAGATGTCGGAGAGGAGTGTGGGTACGCGTCCAGTGAGAGGAGGCTGGCTGCTCGTTCCGAAAGGGAAAGCCTACGAAGATCCGGTGGTTCAGCCTGAGGTCAGCAGGTTCAAAACGAAGTCAGGCGTTGTTGGTAGTGGCAGTGATTAACGTCTTGAACACCACGCTGAGGAAAGTAAAACCAGCTCTTGGTCTGTGCCCAGAAGAAATGTAGTGGCCTGTGACTGAGAAGGAGCTGCCCCGCTAAGCGACGCGAGCCGGCCCCTCCTGTCCCTGTCTGCACCAGCCAGCCCAGTGCCGCACCGGTGCCACCGGTGCAAGCCGAGGTGCTTGGGCTGCTGGCGCAGCGCTGCTGCATGCATTTCACGCAGCCGGCCCCAGCCCGCTGCCCGGGCGCAGGACACCTCCTCTCCCTGCCCGCTGCTGGTGTCGACACATAAAAACATACGTGCTGAGCAACCAAAGGTGCTGGAACTCTCTCCAGGCTCGGTGGGAGAAACTGGTGTCTTCCCTGGGTGCGGCAGCACCTCTGCTCACTCTGCCGCGCTGGCGGAGAGGGACAGGGGCTGCCGGGCTGCGCATGGGCTCCCGCTCTTCTCCAGACCCTGCATGCCCGCTTCTACTGGGACTGGGAATTCAGGGATGTCCCTTAAGCAATCCCACCCCTGAGAGCGTAGCTGGCTTTTGGTGGTGGCTTTTGCATATTGACTAAGTAGGTAAAGCAATTGCTTGCAAACTTGCAGAGCTGTGCAGGCACACAGGAGTTACTCTCAGCCTGCCTCTACCGGGGACAATTTAGGGAGCCTTGGTTTCCTGAACAGAAGGAAAAGGCGTGAGCTCCCAGACAAAAGAAATTAAACCTGCATCCTCCACATCCCAGGAGAGCATTCTGATTACCAGCCAAAATTAAATTAGATATAAATCACTAGGTTTCCTTACCTTCCTTTTCAAATTCGTTAGATTTTCCCCGCTCCTGCTAGAGCTGTCTGCTCTGCAGCCCTGGGTGCACGCTCTCCAGGGGACGCAGAAATATGAATGCGCAGCAGAGGCAATTCTGTGGCCGGGTGGCGGGATGATGGCGAGCAGAGAGAAGTCCTGAGCTGTGATTCCCTCACCTTGTTTTTAGCCAGTGATGGGCAAATGTAAAGTGCATCCTGAATGTGGGAAGCAGGGACCAGCCCTGAGGTTTGCCGTGCCACGGCCCGGCTCAGCCCTTCGGTAGCCTGCGGGAGCTCACAGCCGTGGTTCTGGATGCAAGGGACTTTCGCTCTGTGCTTTGTTTTGACTGTAGTGCTGGTGGTGTGTGCTTAGCATTATTCAAACAGACATAAAATGGCAGGGATTCGGGCAGCGTTTAGGGACTTTATTGCAGCTCTGAACCACCACGGAGCTCAGCCAGGATCCAGGTGCTTATTGCCCACGGGAGGGTCCTTTACTGCATTTCTGTGTGCCTGGGTGTTCGGACATATGGGGAGCCCAAAAATACTGATGCTTCCAGGGTGAGGAGTGCTGGAATAAGGGGTCTCTGACCTGTCCCCTGGGACTTTAGCCCTAAGAGATGCATTCCTGGTCTTTGCCCTAGGCATTTAAACCCACAGCCAGATCTCAGGGTTGTTCAGGGGTTTGCTACCGATTCAGTGACGTCTAGATACGACTTTAGTGCCATCAATAAACTTCTGCCGGATCTTCCTCCCCACTGCAGTTGGCTCAGCTAAGTCATACATATCCCAGTACAAGCACTGGTTTCCTGCGCTTGCACTATAAGAAGGTCACTACGGTTTAAGAAGTTCTCTGCATTTAAACTGTATTTAATACACTGTAAGAGCTTCCTTCTTACCACATGATTACATGCTTTTTGTAACGGTCTTTTAAAAGATTGGTGTAAAAGTGCTTCAACAATGAAATTGCTTTATAATGAAAACTGCAACAGACCTTTCAGTCCGTAGGACTTACCAGAAGCAGAATGTGCTTCAGCAAGAAATTATTCTGTATTATAGCAAGGCAACAAATAACAAAAATGGCCCGGTTATGACTTGCAAAATTTTTTATAACAAGCAATGTTAAACCGAGTGTGGGGCTATTAGCTCAATATTTGGTTCTGAAATCTCAGGCCAGCTTCGGAAGAAATGAATAAACAAACTCTGTTAGCTGGATCTAACTTACAAAGCAGCTGGGAAGAACTAATTTTGAAGAAAAGAGATAAAATCGTTTCATCTGAAGATTATTTAAGATCACTTGTGACAATCATAGCTCTGAGGTATTGGGCTTGCTTCCTCATTAAAATACTCCAGATTTACTGGCCTTAATTATTTACTTAAACTCTTTGAGTTCAAAAGTGTTTGAATACTTTTCCTGGAAAGGCAATCTCCAAATACGGCTACGCTTAACAAGTTCTGTTGGAGTGACGTGTCTATGTCTTCTTTTTAAATATTTGCACCCATGATCTTATTTATCAAGTGTACCATCTTGCCAGCATTTTATGGAGTAAGTTTTGATTAAATCAGTGTCTTGTTTAAGTATTAATTGCAATAGCCAAACCAGCAAAACATATTTAAAGTAACTTTTTTTTCCAAAATGTACAAGATGTTTTTGCAGAAGTCATATGAGAGCCTGCAAAATTTAGACTCAGAAGTGATCAGCTCAGCTTAGAAAATTAAATGGAGGCTTCCAGCCTGTTTTGGTGTATCCTTAGATACCTCCACATGAGTAATTGCTTCGTCTGCAAGCAAAAATTATGTTTGTGTTAAGATCCCTGTCTGTGCTATAGACTCCTGGGGTAATGTCAGTAAATGAGCACAGGCTCATCTCCTGTGCTGCTGTACTTCCAGTCCTGGAGCCGCCTATGAATAAGGTAATCTGTGTATCTCTGTGTTACAGGTTTTCGTCAGTGGCATTACTCTGAAGCTTAAATGTAAATATTATCTGTATTTTTTAGTATTTGATGTATGCTTTTATATGTATATAGATACACACGCACGTAAATATAAACATTATTGTTGTTATTCTCCTTTAAGTTGTGCAGGTTGGATTCCCTTGCCTTGGAAAACAAGATGGGGTCGCTGCATTTGAAGTGAATGTGATCATAATGAATTCAGAAGGCAATATTGTTCTCCAGACCCCTCAGAACGCCATCTTCTTTAAAACCTGTCAGCAAGGTAACATTAAAGAGAACACGCCGGAATACTGTTAGACCAGGTCGCCTAACTTTCTCATGTTTCATTCAGGGTAAGGGCTAGAGAAGATGGAAACAAAGTGGTCACACAATGTGTAGCAATGGTGGTGAATGACAGGCTGTTCCGTCTCTGTCTGTGGGTTTGCTGCTCATTTACTACGTGTTTACTAACCCTTTTCTTACTGTCAGCTCCATCTCCCTTAGCAGACTGGGCCGGAGGCATTTCTCTCCTGTTCACTGCTCATCAGGTCAAGGACACGGATAGAACTGTATCAAAGGAGAAGCACCTGTTAGCAAGTGCTTTGAGGTGCTTGGAGGGGAGCTAGTCCTGTGAAAACAAGCTGAGGCTAACATTTCCAGAAATGGCACATAATTTGAGAACTGAGCTGGGATACTGACTTCAGTTAATACTGTTTGGTGCCTTAGTTCAACAGTTCCTTAAATCGCAACTGGCACATCCAAACCGAATGCAAAAATCCTGTATCAGAAAATTTCTGCAAAAGTTGGCTTTACCTTCCCTGGAGCTCAGATGGCCGCCTCTTGGGTTCGGATACAGGTAAGGTGGTGGAAGCTGGTCCTCAGTACTTGCAGCCATCAAGCAGTGAACACACACAGGATGCGCTGGTAGAAGAAGGGCACCATGAAGTTATTGCAGTGTTTACTTGGAAAGGAGGGAACCCGTTTAATCAGCCAATCTATGAACCATAAACGTGATGTAATAAGACTTTCTGGATTCATTTGATACACTGCGAACGACTGTAATTATCACTTTAAACTGAGGCTGTGGGAATTGAACAAAATCAGCACGTAAGATATAAGGCAGCTATCCCATGTCGTGTGCAATTGTATCGGATGAACCCATGACAGGGCTGATGTACAGAGAGTGAGATTTTTATTCTTCTCCTATTAAATCTTCGTTCCCAGTCCCGCATTTTCTTCTCTGCTCTCTTTTCTCTGAGCTAATTGGCTGTAGCGTGGCTTCAAAGAGCGAGCAGCAGGAGCAGGAGGTGTTTATTCTTTGAAACCTCGCTGCACCTAAACAGCAAAGCTGCCTGTCTCCTTTGAAGCCTCGCTGCTGCCAGTTAGCCCAGGGAAGGCGGAGCGGGGGGAGAAGAAGTGGGCAGAGAGACAGGAAGGAAAACGGGGGCTTGATGGCAGCACAGTCAATCAGATCTCGGGTAGGAAGTTGTGTGTCTGATGTAAATACAACACAAAACATTTGCTATCTTTTTATTTTCAGTTCAGTTCAAAAATACTGAACTTAAACTTTGGAAACAGTGTTGGGGTAATCTAATAGGGACAGCCGGGTTACAGGTCTGCATTGTGGAAAAATGTGGCTTAAACAGCGAGGGCTCCGAACTCAGTGTAGTAGTAGCATTCATCCAAGTTACCATTTCTGTGCTGTTAGTTGTTGCTGTTGTTACCATTTCGATATGAGATGTAACCTCTATTTGTAGACTAACAAAAAAGAAACTAATTTCTCTTGAGGAGGTCTTAGCTGAACTTCCACTTCTGTCAGCATTTGCCTGTCTGTCAGCAAATATTTTTACTGCTGTGTCAAAGGAATATATTGATCGTCCTGCAAATTGACTGACAGCTGAAGTATGTAATACTCAATTAAGATTCTCGTTATATTTTATGAAGCGGAGTGTCCAGGAGGATGCAGAAATGGAGGGTTTTGCAACGAAAGACATGTCTGTGAATGTCCAGATGGATTTTACGGGCCTCACTGCGAGAAAGGTAATTTCAAAAAAATCTTCTCAGCTGTCTTCTTTATCATAATCTCAACAAAGCTGTGGCTACTGCACTGTAGCCCCTCCTAAAAAAAAGAATGGCCTGTTCTAAAGATTGTATCCATTTTGAGTCCACACACGTAAGAGAAGTACTATTATCATCCATCGTCTAACGGAAATATTAATTGCTTACAAGAAAAATGTTTTCTCTCTGAAAAGATTGCTTTTAACAAAAACTGAGACAATAGTTAAGTGATCCTTAATCACAGGGAATCCATCTGGCAAAAAGATTAAACAAAATTCTTCTGCTAATGAGGACTAGCTGGGAAACAAAGCGCAGGACTTCTGTTGTTCTGCATTTGTTAATTTAGAGATAAGACCTAATTTGGAGGCAGGCTGACAACGAAGATGGGAAGATGAAGAGTCTCTTTTTCCCTTCCATTAGTGACTAATAGCCCTAAGCAACATTTCCGGGCCAGGAAATTGGCGTGACATGGCAAGGAAACTAGCTTTTCTTCCTGTCTCTTCCTTCCGCCTCCCCCAGGGGCAGACCCTCCCTGGGGTGACTTAAGACGGAGCGAACCATCCCCATGGGCCTCCCCTAGGCCGATGCCATCCTTCACTCCCAGGTGCTCTGGCTACATCCAAAATGTTAAGTACAAGGGATCAGGGACTGTTCTCTGGCCTGGAGGCCAACAGGCACCGTGCAGCTTACATTTGTGTGTTTAATAAACTCTCTTACCCTCCAAAAAAACCCCCTCCCAAACTCCCTGCTGGGAGGAGCCCGTGGCCGCTGCTCGCCCCAGGGCCGTGCCCAGGAGGGTTTGCCGGTCAGCCGGGGACAAAGCCGTGCCAGGAACGGCCCCAACAATTTCACAAGGTGGATGATCCTGTGCCCCCACTTGGCCCCACGCCTGGGTGGTGTTTAACTCACTAGTAGGGGCTCAGCCTTGCCGCACGTACCAATTGGGGGCAACCACGAAATGAAGCATTGCCCCCTGACGTGCCTCCCTGGAGGAGCCTCGTGGGGTGGCCACAACTGCAGACAAGTCTTGGGAGAGCACAGGGGCTCTGGAGAAGGTTCAGGAGGAGCATGCGGGACGGTTTGGCCGCCAAAGCAGGCCACGCGGCAGGCTTCCCTAGCCTAAATTAGGTAGCCGTGCTTATGCTCAGGTATGCAGAGGGAGAAGGGAGGGTTCATTGTCAAGCCTGCCTGGGAACCCCACGGAATCGCTGACACCTCTGAGCGCAGCCCCTAAAGAGACAGCCCTGCCTGCCGGGCTGGGGCACCAGCCGCAGCACCAGAGTCCGCTTAGAGAGAGGACTGGGCTGGGGGGACGTCAGACAGCCGCAGGGTGTAGGTGGGCACTTTGCTTTCCCCTGTTTGGAACTAAACTGTACAAGAGGCAATTTCTGCTTACGTATGGAACCAGATTTGAACTGAATTTAGCCTTCACTTTTTTAGCAACACTATATACAAGTTGCCGGATACAAACCAGAGAGGTAGTTGATCTAACCCACTAACAAAGATGCTTTGCAAAGGTGACTTACTACATTCAGCCGAAGGGTAAGCAGCTGAAGAGGTCAACGTGCTGTGCATTTAAATAGCCAGCTGCTATCACACCAGCAATGTTTTTTCTCTTCTTCCTGCTCCTCAGCGCTGTGTGCTCCTCGCTGCATGAACGGCGGGCTCTGCATTACACCCGGCCTCTGCATCTGCCCCCCGGGGTTCTACGGCATCAACTGCGACAAAGGTAACTGCTGGCTGAAACCCCCCAGCTCCGTATCCAGCAGCCTCGCTACTCACCTCTGTTAGTTTCCCTCTAGGAGGGGATTTTGGAAAGTCAGGCAAGCGATGAAGTAAGTAGGCTGTAGAAGTTTTGTGGTTCTTCTCACAGATGCTCTAGCGCAACCCGGCAGCTGCTGGCAGAACGCAGGGATGTGCAGTGCTTTCGCAGCTGGATGTGCAGGCATCCGTATAAGCCAGCTCTGTGAAGGGTAATTTAGATAATCGCTTTAGTTGATCCGCTGAAAGCTGTGGGACCTACCACAAAATTCACAGGTATTTCTGGCCTAGGAAGAAAGATGATCTCTATTTGAATTGTAGTTTCCTGGAGTAAAATTAGTTTTAATAATTATTTAGTATTAATTTGCTGCATCTGGACACGTGAAAAAATAAGCAGGCTCTTCATTTTTTGTTGCTGCATTGTGGCTCAGGAAGGATAAAAAGGAACAATCAGTTGTTCAGAACAGTAATTTGGAACAGTCCCAGCTACCATGTAGGAAAACCCAAGTGGTTTCCTGCAGAAATATAACTGACCTGCTCATGGCAGAGCAGATTACAGAACATCACGTTGCATGTATTGTTGCAGAACTACACAAAGTAAAGACCAAATGCAAAAGGCCCTAGCAGACTTTCCAGCAAAATAGTGGTAACGGTCCTAGGCCTTTAGGTATGCTTGCACAAACTGTTGTTGTCTATGTCCTTCTGACTTTTATCTAGTCCTTGGTGAGGCTTTTACTGCATTTAAAAAATATTTCAAAAGTGCACTGTAATGAAATACTCCCAACATCCTGGAAAATTAATGTGAATCCCAGCTGTTTGGTGAAAAGTCACATCTAACACCATGTAAGTCATTTGGCAGGTCAGAGACACAGCATTTGCATCTATGTCACCATCCAGCCAAAACTTACACAGGTTTCTTTCTAGTCAAGGCGCATTAAGAACTGTAGTGAAGTGTCCTCGTGCAGAAGTAACTTCCAGTCCTAGGTTGTGCTCTTTGTGTCAGACACGGGCAGTTTCAACAGCAATAGTGACTTGATCCTTTAGCGAGCTTTACCTGGGAGGACTGATGAAGATGTAACACAGTCTGTCCTCGGGGATCTCATTGCTCTCTTGTTCACTTGTCTCTTTCTATACTGAATTGTGTGTGCGTGCCCATGTAAAGCATTATGTAGGAAAAAACCCACTTCAGTCTTCCTTTGCAAACCGGATGAAAAGACGTTAATGCAAGTTTTTTAAACCTACTCAATGTTTATTTGTGATGAGGAGCAGAAAACATTAAGGCCAAGTCGGACTGAGTTGTATTAGTGACTTAGTTCATTCCTGTTTTATTTGTTTCAGCAAACTGTACAACAACTTGTTTCAATGGAGGAACGTGTTTCTATCTGGGAAAATGCATTTGTCCCTCGGGCTATGAAGGAGACCAGTGTGAAATTAGTGAGTAGCATCTCTGTCTGCTTGCTTTCACCGACGTCAGCTTCTTCTAGTGTCAGTGTCCGAATGATGACGTGCAGCCTGCCTCTGCTGGGCTCACAGCGAGGGTCTCACACGGCAGGTTGGGGCCCTCAGAGAGTCGGAGGCCACACGCCTCCAAATGGGTTTCCTACTGGTAAGTTTGACTCAGTGCTAGACCATCCCATCCCCTGCCTTCTTTTCTTTTTTGCTGGTAACAACCCTCAAGCCGTGAGCATGCAAGCAGTCCCCTGTGGCAGAGAGGTGGGCTGCTGTGGCAAGCCCGAGTGCACACGGGTGCAGCTCTTTTCCAACGGTATGGCAGTTGGCACTTGGGCGCAGCAGAAAGGGTTTGAGCCCGCGCCTCCGAAAGGGCTGCTGTAAGCTGGGAGTGAAAGGGTTTGGGGCAAAGGGAGGACTGAACTGCGGGGGCTGAGAGCTTTCATGTAACGTAGCAAGTTGCATTCACACGGCAACTTGAAAATCCGTGTCACAAACATCAAAAGACTTGCTATTTTCAGAAGTTTAGCATCAAGGCGATTCAAAATATTTGAGCTCATGGTTGATCTAAGAGTGCTGTGTAAAGCTGGGGGTGGAGATGTGGCTAGGCTGGAACAGACCTGGGAGGTCAGCTGTCAAGTATTTGATCTCACCAAAAGAAGGGTTTTCTCTCAGCTCTCTTAAATTGGATTAGTTCTGTAGTTCCCCACACCTGAATAGAGTATGAGCGTTTCGGTTTTTAGAACGTACACCGGGTCCTTTTTTCTGGGCTTAAAGCTTCTAACAGGACGCTGTCCGAGAAGCTTCCCCTGCTGTAAATAATCTCACCAATGTTCCCCAGCACCTTCGCAGGAGCACGGAGAGCAGCATTTGGCCTGGGATACGTAAGAGCTGATTTCTTAATATGCGTCCGTAGAGACAGGCTCTTCTCACAGTTTTGAAATTTGTATCATCAAACACTTTGGGAACACATGGAAATAAACTCTTAACAAGCTGTCAGCCAGTACAGGACAATAAATGAGCTACTGTGCAAAGAAAGAACACAGATACCGTAAGACCTATGTTTTGCTCAGTATTGATGTGTTGATAAACAGTAGATGTATGTAAATGTTTCACCATACCTCTATGCATTACAAGGCATTTTGCGACTCCTTTTTACTTCGTCAAAGCTTGAGCCAAACGGTAGCAGCAAAACTTTATGGTTATTAAATTAATAAAGATCGCCCTTTGATATAAATTCAGATGAGATGTCAGCAAGAACAACAGTGTGGGTTTCCACTGAATTTACCTTTGCTTACATCAAGTCTGACACTCTGACAGAACCCCATTTCTTTCTTCAGTCCCCAAGAAGCCAACCTTGTTGATCTTCTCAGATGATGAATAAGGTTTGGGTCAAAGTTTGAGATGCGTGTATTTTATGTCAGTGGTGGTTTTTTGAGAAGAATTCTTAGAACTGATAGTACAACATGTATAATTAAGGGTAACCCATTTAATTGATCTGTCCGAGGAGCTCCAGCTCATTGTTGTCTTCTGCTGCTTGGGCTAGGTGCAGCTGACTTTGGCTTCCTGAAAAGGTTTACCTGTGCAACTCAAATTAAATTAATTAAAATACAGGCAGTAAACTAATTCCTGTACAAAAGAAAGAAGAAGATTTTCAGGATCACGGTATGCTAAGAGCTAAACCGGGATCGTGTCGATGAGAGCAAGGAAAGCTATGCACTTGCCTTGGCTTTTGTAATGCTGGGACGGCAATTGTTAGACCGTGATTGATGGCTGCTGCCACCTCTGGGCACTGCACCAGTGCCAGCACAGCAGTGGAAGATGGCAAGAAATGCTAGACCAGGCTTAGAAACACCAGAGGAGAAACACAGCTCAGTCTCTTTTCTTAGATCCGGGGCCAGCTACATTCAGTCATGGGGGGTCTTGAAATAACAAGGGGAGAAAACCTTTCAACAGGCAGAAAACCATCTTCTGAAAACTGCAAAGTTCTTTTTTTTTAATATCGTCTGAAGATTTTGAGTGCTTGTCTACTAGTTTAATCACTCTGTAAGACTCCTGGGAAATGTACTGGACGCAGTCTACAATACTAATGAGCATTCACAGTCTTCCAGATTTTTTCTAGCTATAGTTATGCATTGTCTCTAATTAGTGTTTCAGTTTGAGTCCAGAGAGTTTTACTTTGTTTTGGATTCCTCCGCTATTTGTCGCCAAGTGTTTTGTTGCTTTTTCCATGTCTCGGTCAATAACAGAGAGAGTTATTACTCTTTCCTTCATTCTGTGAAAGTATCTTAGTCCAAAGTTAATTGAGCTGTGCTGAGCCAAATGCTTGCCTAATGCAGCTCTGTGGAAGTCGGTGTCACACCCCTTGACCCATATTCTCCAGATTTACTTCAAGAAGTAGGCATATTTGTCGATCTCCTTAGCATTGCTCCTTTTGGTTATTAATTACTTGGGATCCAAATGCTTGCAAATTAGAATACCTAAAGGTTCCCTCTCCAGAGGCTCCTTTGGGGAAATCGTGCTTTTACAGAAACTCTCCTTAGCGCGGTTTGTTCCGTCGGCTGGTTATGAACCTTGTTTCAGGGCTATTCAGATAATTATGCCCATGAGGAACAAATGTTTCTTTTATATTGATGATACACACATGCATCACGGAAGTCTGCCAGGGTTGAGAGCTGAGCGGGCGCAGCCTGGGGTGCTGAGCTCCCAGGGCAGCTGTCCACTATCAGGAGGTGAGTGCATTTGCTGAGGTTTTCAGCACAGCAAGCCAGTGTTGATGCTTAAATTATCCCGTGCAGTCTCAGTTAACAACAGCCTCTTTAAAAAAAAAAGGAAAGGAAAGGAAAGGAAGCAGTTTGCTGCCCCAGCTGCCAGTTTTTGTTTGCTCGCAGATTCAGGTAAATATTAGTGCTACATCTAGGAAGGGCTTTTTTTTCCTCTTTCCTGAAGAATCTAGAAAACGTTGTGGGATTAGAAAAGATGAAAAAAGTTTTGGACGGCAGTGAGAAAAGCTGCACTGGTACGTATGGCCGCCGCGGAGGCAAGGGACAGAGGGTGTAGGTCCCGCTGGCCCGAGAGCGCCCAGGAGGGTGGCAGCGAGCCTCCCTCAGCCTGGGGGTCACCCTCGCGGGCACCCTTCCCGGGGATGAGTGAAGATGTAATTAGCTCAGTAATGCGGGCACATTCCAAGAGGGCATTGACGGTCTGGTGATGGGAGGCTTGACATGAAGTTTGAGGAAGGCCCTGGGAGTGAGTCAGGCCCAGCAGCGGCCTGAGCGTGGGTCTCCTCCGCCCGCGTGGGCCTCCTCCCTCCCAGGCGAGTCGGGGCCGACCAAGCCGCCCTACCGCAGCGCCGGCCTCTTCCTCTGGCAACGCCTGGGCATGAGGGAAGGTGATTTCCCGTCCAAAAGCCTTGAAAAATGTCTGCCGGTTCTAGTTACGGTTCCCAAAGCTGCTCTCCTCTTGGCAGACGGGAAAGGAGGGCATGCTTCTTTAATGCGCCTTTGGTTTCTGAGCTGTGGTGTGGGACAGCCCGCAGCACCCGCAGCACCGTGGTGCTCCACAGCCTCTTCTTACAAGCGGACGGGCCCAGCCGATCTCTTTGTTGTCTGCAAGTAGCGGCCGTACCGGTCAGTTCCTGAGCATCCTGTTGCTTAAAATCTCTCTCGGACGCCACCAGATTTTCTTCTGCCTGTGCCCCTGGGGTCTGGATCCCAGGCTTTGCGAACCCGAAGCTGGACGGTGCTGCCTCCCCCGCCGAGGGCGAGGAGAGCAGGAGGCAATGCCGACCGGTCGCGCCGGGGACCCTGCAGAGTCCAAGTGGCACAAATCCGGTCAAAAGCTGCATGGACACACGG
Organism: Sagittarius serpentarius; assembly: GCA_034782735.1. NCBI lineage: Eukaryota > Metazoa > Chordata > Aves > Accipitriformes > Sagittariidae > Sagittarius > Sagittarius serpentarius. Next base: position 573,744 of record JAVKLA010000062.1, on the reverse strand, counting down.
GCTTCGGCCGTGCCAAATCATTGCCATATTTTCAAAGCAGAAGAATGCATATAAATTGGAAGCACGGACTTGCAGCAGAGTCTTCCTGATGGCTCCATAGTGAGCACTCTTGCACCAGCGTCCGATGAGTTCTCCAGGTGCAAGGCAGGCTTCCCAGACACTGTCTCCAGTAGGCGCAGGGGACTAAGACCATTATTTTCGTGTGTTCCATTTCTAGGTAAATGCCATCAGCCCTGTCGAAATGGAGGCAAATGTACTGGTAAGAATAAATGCAAGTGCTCCAAAGGCTACCAGGGAGACCTGTGTTCGAAGCGTAAGTACCAAAGCCACTCCACCGGTCCTTGTTGTAGGAGCATCAGGCTGGCTGCGCGGTATCTTTTTACATAATGTCAGCACTAATTGTTTGTTGTCAGAGTACTTCAGGTTAATTTACTTTCTGGACGTAGCACATACACCACACTTAAGGGAATTATGAAACCGGAGACGTATTTTTACAAAAGCCTCCCCACAGTCTCTTCTGTACTCGGGGTTTCTATAAAACAGCAGTGTGTCAGCTCAGTAACAGCAGTTTAGTAATAGGGAAATGCTTAATAAAATGTCAGTACCTTGCAGCTCTAAAATCCAATGGGAGCACTTTGTGAGGGGGATGCGGGGGCTGCCCTCCTTCTCCCCCTGGTTCTGGTGGACGCTCAGCTCTGCTGTTCCATCTGCTTCTCTCTGCCGGAGACTGAGCCAGAGCTTGCAGGTGAACGGGGCGGGGGGATCTGTTTTGGGGCTCTGCACACCCTCAGTGCAAAGGCACAGATTTACTGTGAGAGCCCCAGCCCGTGCCAGGACCAGCCCGCCGTGAGGAACAGGAGGGAAAGCAAATAAGCAACTCTGTCTCTGGACAAAATTAGGAGGTCAGGCGTATGCGCTCGCTTTCTTACAGCTGTCTGCGAACCCGGCTGTGGCCTGTACGGCACCTGTGCTGAGCCCAACAAATGCCAGTGCAAAGAAGGCTGGCACGGGAGACACTGCAATAAAAGTAAGTGAGAAACAAACCCTGGGAGTCCGTGTCGGGGGTCTTACCCCTCCGATGCTCTACAGAAATGACTGCTTCAAGAGCCTTTCCAGCATCTTTAATGATACTGCCCTCCATTTTTTCTGATCTTTAATCCAAACAGTAACACGAAGATTTTTTCAATACTCCATAATTTTAACTACTTAAAAAAGCCTCAGAATCGTTTGAAAGTGTTTTACCAATATCACCCTTTTATTAGAAATTCCAGAATCTGCTATTAGCCAGATTTCTGGGTGACCTTGCCTGTCTTCCACCCGTAGTATGGAAGGGATCTAAAGTCCTTCAGTACTCCGCAGTAATGTCAGGTTGCTTTAAAGTGCTGGGTAGGCATTTTTTAGAAATGAAACGCTTGTCAGGCTTTAATGCTGATTAAAACTTAGAAAAAATGAATTGCCCTTTAGAAACTTTGGGGTAAACTCGAAGAGTTATGCAAGATCTGTGCTTACCGGCTTCAGAGTTTTCTCCTCCTCTTCCCACCCATACTCCACAGAGTACAAAATACATTGTCCCAAAGCAAAGCTGAGGTCCTCAAAATGAATTTCTACTCTGCTTATTGGTCCATTTGACACCTATTGAAGCAACTGATCATTTCACTGGGTTTAAAATAGCACTATAAAATTACCTGAAATGCAATGGGATATATCCAGTAAGAACTTCAGATTTAATTTTGTATTTCATGTGCAACAGTGCTGTAACAGCAGATCTTCAAGAGACATTCTGTACATCCTGCCATGTGGCATTAATCTTTTACCACTGTTAGCTAACGATTCACATTTAGTGTTTTAAGTGTCAATAATAAAAAAGTTGGAAAATTCTGCAGATATAAACCCTAGCAATTAGCCATAAGAAAACTGATCCTTACACTGCAACTAATGTTCGTTTTTATTAAATGCTGTTGATATCTGTGATTTGTATCACATGTATTAGAATAAATATAGTTTTTTCATTAAAAAATGAGTATTAGTTTACTAAAATGGATTTTGCTGTGAAAATTAGGTTTGGGGTGTCCACTTTTCTGGTGTTAGTGGACCTGTGTTGAAGTATTCATGCCATTCTCTGAAGGAGAAATACCGTTAATGTAAGTTATGGTTAGAAAAAACGTACGTGGAAATGAACCAATATGAACGTCCATTCATAAGTTCAGTATGACCTTTTTCTTCCCGTCAGACTCTTCTTACAAAGAACCCAGATAGCAAGTCAAAAAAATATGTGCTATGGGTGACCATCCCCAAAGAAGTAATTACCTGTACGACAAAACCAAAACTCGTAACTGCCTTGTAATGAGGAGTCAATAGTCACACATTACGGTCAGCTCCAAGGTTTTCCAGCCGTCATTATCTGGAGTTTGGGGACAGTCCTGCTGTGTTTAGCACTGCAAAACTCTCTTTGTATTCAGCAAAGAAACTGAGAACAGGCCATTTGGGTAAAATTTACCCTCATTTTAAGTGCCCGTGTAGGGCTTAAGTTGCACATACAGGTGCATGCACTGCAATTCACTCTTTTCAGGTAAAACCAAACATCTCCTGATCCTGAGAAGAGATTTACAGTTAATTTGAGAGGCTTGCTTCGTACTCCATCAAATGAATGGCTCCTCGGTAAAGCTGTTTCCTTAAAAAGACCGGGTTAAAAAAATTGAACAGGGGACTCCATTTTTCAAAGTCATTTCCATGAGCTTTAGGTAATGAGGTGGGTCAATGAAACTATAAATAGTTACAACATAATATTTTGGATTCCATTCTTATTGTTCAGTTTCATTTTCCACAACAAAGCAGCTCTGCTGTGCCTGTTCCAGACTGCTTTTTCCCCCCTAGGTGTTTATTGTCGCTGCCGTTCTTTCTCTTTGCATTCAGCCATAAAGCAAAGCCAAGCTCAGGTAGCTGGCGCAGGTTCTTCCCAGGGTGGGGGGGGGGTGCTTATGCCCCTCTTCAGAGCCCGTCGCCGGCAGATCGGCGTGACTCTCAGCCACCCGGCGTGGGCTGTGCACACGTGGACCCAGGGCTGAGTGGTGGCCCGGGCGTGCTGACGGTCCCCTGGGCTCCCTGGCAAGGCGAGAGCATCTTTCCCTCTGGCAGCCCCTCGACCATCCGGGGGGCACAGAGAGGGGTGAGTGCTTGCATGAGGCATCGCAAAATCCTTTGTTCAAAGCGGGGAGACTGTTTCCACTTGAAATATTAGCCGTGGATCGCGAGCCCGCTTCTGTGGTTTCTTTTCCCTTGAACTGGATAATTTTCCAGGGCACGGAGCCAGCGGTCTGAGCGCCCTGAGGCCAGCAGGCAGCAAGCACAGGCAGCACACGCCTTCGCCGAAAAGGGCCGAGGAGAGGCATGTTCCACCCGAATCCAATTATATCTGGTGAGCTCCAACATCTGAAACGGTTCGTCTTACACAAAGTTCATAGCCTTCATTAACCTCTCATGGATTGAATGCTGAAACGCTGTTCATTACAGTTAAGATTAATGGCTGGAATTTTATTAGCTTCATTATAAACCACTGAGCTGATATTTACTATTCCTTTTAACTTTTATAAATACTTCTGTAGCATGATTATATAGGCTTCTTCTTGCAGTGCTTTGGATCGTGTTTTGTACTATACTTCAGTTACGCTTAAACTTCCTTTTTTTATTATATAGCTGCAAATATTTTCCAAAAGTTAAGTAACGATATTCAAGCAGAAAACCTCTAGATGCTAACCTGACTCGTTTCAATGACTACAGACTTAATTTGCCTAAGACAAAAGAAAGGTGCATTTTACATTTTTGCTAGTGTGTATTTAGACTTTTCCCTAAGAAAAATAAATAACAGAAATAAGTTGCCTAATTTAAAAACTGAATAACTCAATTCAATTTTATTTTTGGCCTTACAGTTTTGCAAAATACTGTATATTAAAAATACACTGCAGTGGTGCCCTTTAACCAACGTAATATATTGTAAACAAAGTAGAACTATAATGTATGAACTTTCTGCATCGGCTTGAAGCAATATAATATATTGTAAACAAATAGCTCTTATGTAATAAACTTTTTATACTGACGGTTATGTATAAAATAAAGATGCTGCTTTAGTTTGTCGAGTACTGCTCTGTGCGGGCTCATCAGCGCTGGGTTGGGACGACGGCTTTTCTAGAGCACCCGCATAAAACAGTGGCACAGTGAGGCTGGTTTCCCTGTCTGTGCTTTTAGCCCCGCAGCTCTTAAAAATATTTCAGAAGAGCAACTTCTTGTGCCTTCGCAAAGGAGGGGATAGCACTGAAGGGCAGCTGTTTCTCTCCCTGTATTTGCCCTCCACCACGTCCTCCTTTCCCCCCCCAGCACTGCCCGCCGGCCGGGCCGAGCTGGTGCGTGTGCCCTGTTCGTGGTGCCTCCGGTACCCGGGATGTTCTTCTCGGAGCCTCTCTCCAAGCAGGTAACGGTCCAGCCCCGGCGACGTTTCCTCTCCAAGGGCGATGCTCCCGTCGTGTTGCGTTCACATTGCAGAAGGTTTGGGTGCCGCCTCTTGCGACAGCCAAGGGCCACACAGTTTGTAATGTGCTGTGGCTAGGAAGCAATGAAAACGGTTCCTCTCTGCGCTGAAGAACAATAGCCGCTGCAACAAATGGTTGCTGACCCTTGCTATACTGCAGTTCTGGGAACCTTATTATCTGGGAGATAAACAAAAAAGTAGAACACCTAAGTTGGGCCGTAAAATCAATCTTAATGAGTTAGACGTTTTGAGTTGCAGAGGGAAAAGTCTCGTTTATTAACCTGACCTTGCTGGTCTTATTTAGTCAGTGGACCCATAGGCCAAGTAAAAAGCCTTGCTGAGGCCAGAGGGAGGGAGGACGGCTCTCCAAGGATCCGTTTTTATGTTGTCCTTGGTGCGGTGGGACTGTGGTTGCTGCCCAGCAAGCCTGACCGGACGGGAGACCGGCCCCCATCGCCACGCACGGCTGCAGCCCTCCGGTCCGGCGGGGGGGGGAAGGAGGGGCCGGGCCCGGCCAGCCCCCCGTTACACTCGGGGTGATAACGAGAAACAGCCTGAACCGGGCGGTCTGGCCGCTTGCCTGATGCCCTTCTCGGGGAGGGCAGTAGAAGAGCTCGGGTTTGCTGAAGAAGGAGCTTCCTTAGCACGGGTGGGGCTGGTGGGGGCCAAAGCGGTGGGACCCCAGCCCTGAGGCTCTTGCCTCCTGAGGGACCCCTGGCACCTCTCGGGGGGGCTGGGGGGAGCCCGGGGCACGGGGCCCTCGGGTGGCAAAATGCCAGCGGCTGGTGTGAGCTGGGCTTTCCCCTTCCCTGGGGCCGGCGATGCGGGCTGCGGGGCAGGGAAGGAGCTCAGCCGCTGCCCTCAGCCAGCCCTCTCCCAAAAACACCCTCTTCAGTCGAAGGAGGACGGAAAACAGGGGCCTGAGGCACAGGGGAAGACGCGTGGGTGACGGGAAGGCGGGGGAGGCGTTGGGGAAGGAAACATTTTTTTGAGATTTTTCCTTAAAAGCGATGAAAGAAGGCGCTGAATACTAGGCTGAGGTGAAATGTGTAGCTGCTTTGTATCTCCAGGGATGCCCCAGGAGCTGTTTATAAACATGGAGGTCACATTTGCTAGCTTTTTGCTCTTTCTTAGCAAAAAGTGCCTTAAGTGATTGGTCACACACGGCAGTAAAAAGCACAGAAATTCCATACTTAAATTTCCTCAGATATTTTGGCTGAACTTCTGCTGCTCCTGTCAATTTCTTAGAAAGTGCTTCCTTAAAAATACCAAGTGTATTCCTTTATATGGAGTCATGTGTTTTGCTACTTGGTCCAAATGCTGCTCCTTTGTTCTCAAGAGTTTCACCACTGATTTTTGGAAAGATCATTATCATGACAAGAATACGGTCAGAAAGGCTGCGAAAGGAAAAAATATTCCTCAAAGTGCACACTGTGACACAACTCCTTTTCTTAAATAACATCAACTTTCTACACGCAAATTTTCCACCACTTTGCCTTTAATACCAGCGTGAGCACGGTTCGCTGTGCAGAGGCCGCCCCCCACATCAGGGAAGTTTTAACTCAAAGTCCGTGATACCTCACAATGAAAAGAAGACATTAATTCCTCCGAAAAAGTCCAACAGAAAGTTGGAAACAATTTTGCCGTTAGAAAATAAACTACAGAATTTATCACGCCCTCTCACTGGGCAGGACATATGTATGGGAAAAACAAATGTCTGTGCCATAGATGAAAATCAGGTAAAGAAAAATAACAAAGTCAAAATACCAATCTGCTACACCAGGTCAGACCGAAGCTGCCTTTTCAACAACGTTTGGGAAGTTTGTAGCTGGCCAGAGGGAGCTGCCAAACGTTGCGCTTGCAAACAGCAGCTATGAGATGATCAAAACCGGTGAAAGAAGACAAAATGTTAAATCCCTATAGCTCTATCCCAGAAATCCCACTTTAAGCAACTGACAGACTTGTAGCTTTACAAAGTGCTTCTAATAGTGCTTGATACTTCGGATATCCAATATTGGCATCCTGCTATGTCTGGGTGCGCACAACAGTTCAAAGGACACCTACGTAAGGCGCAGAAAGCAAGCAGAGACAGACACCCGAAGGGCAAACGGCCTTTTTTGTACCGCTGCCATTGGCGAAGCAATGCACATGCGGGTTTTTTGGCAACTTCCAGTTTAGGTTAGTAGCCCCTTAACTCCGGCTACGCCACTTGATTTCAAACACGTCGCTTTTAATGCGTCTTCACTTGACCCTTTGGGAGCTGGAGAGAATTTGGGCCTTTTCTTGTTTGTGCTATGCACGAATTAGCAGCGTAACTTCACGGCCACCCGCAAAGCAAGCTCTGCGGCCCTGCCGCGGGGGTGGCAGGGGGCCGCCACCGCCATGCACAGGGCTGATGCTCACGAGGCTGAGCCCCTGCACGCTGTCCTCGCACGGCGTGGATGCACGGTCCAGTTGTTCTTCTGCCAGCTTCGGCTGCATGTCAAGGAATATTAAAGTAAAAAAAACATAAAGAAAAAAAATTCAAAGCTGTTCCAGATGACTTGCTGCCTGTAAGATTCAAACTCCGAGAGCCAGGCTCAAAGCTTTGGCCGGACCTGGCACTGTTAGTTCAAAGACTGCAGCTTTGTTTCTGCTGGACAGAGCTGTTACCTTTCCCTCCCTCTCACTTCCCCGCCTCACCTGTTCTACCGAGTTTGCCCGCTATGGAAAAATTCCTACTTGCAGATACTAAGGGGAGACCTGGCAGCAGCGGCACAGGAGCTGCCTGAAATGGCCTGAAGTTACGCCCGGATTCCCCCGGTGCCTGCCCTGCCCACGGCACTGCACCGGGGCTGTCGAGGCGTCGCGCGGAGCCACAGCTTCACGGCAGCCCCGGCGCTTGCAGTCACTTCAGCTCAAGTCTGCATCAGCCAAACGTGCTCTCATCCATAACAGGGATTAAATTCTACTAAATCCCCCAGGTCCTGCAGTGTGACTATGACTTCGTGTTCGGCGAGGTGAGGCGGTGCTGTGATTAGCCAGGCCATGCCCAAACCTTAGGTCGCGCTCAGACTCGAAAACACCCTCTCCAGCCCTGAAGTGTGCCAGCAAGATTTGCTCACATGGTGCTTTAAACGAAACGGCAACTCGTCAAAAACAATTCTCAAGTGAAATGAGTCCCAGTGGTTGTTGTTCATTTTTTTTCTTGCAGTTCTCCGACGGGGTGGCTGCCGAGCTACGGGCCAGTCATCTGCGGGTGGCTGCCAGCAGCCGGCTCCCGCTGGCGCCCGGCGAACGGCACGCGCCCCGGTGCCTGCCCGGAGGCAGCCGCCCAGCCCGGCCCTGCAAGTTCACCAGCACTCAACAACCACGCAAAGCTGAAGCGGGCACGGAACAAACGGGCTAGGAGAGCAGCAGGGCTTGGAAAACGCCTGCATGCAGAGCTGAGCAGATTTACTGCTTACCTCTGTGGCTTTCTAAAGTTCACAACATTCAGATGATGTTAATTTAAATGAACCACCACAATTTAAAGTCTAAAAAAAAAAACCAAAACCCGCTCTATATTTTTGGCTTAGAACAACATATTCTATTATTTATGGCAGTTACAGAAATTGCATTTTAATCCCTTTCCACATAGCCCATCAGAGGACAGGAACAGCCTTGTTGCACCGATCTCCATGGAAATGTGAATTTTTCAGAGGGTTTAGCACACATATGCTGCCTGGCCAAGCCACAGCTCGTAAGCAGTTCGGACGCTTACAAGGGACACCCTCACAAGTCCTTCCTGACACTTTCTTTCCTGGTGTGTTCTTGGAGGATCTTATGGCTGGGGAGGGAGGAGAGGCCAGGCTGTGCTTTAAGCACGTTTTGCAGAAGGGACCTCTCTCCTCCAACCCCGTCTACAGGGCTAAGCTCAAATGTCAGGCACGCTTGGTGACCAGCTGCTTCTGGGCACGCGTGCCCCAAAATGACAGAGAAGCGGTGAAATGTGGTGCTGGCTTCAGTGTCTGGCCTTGCTGGTGCTACCTGGGGACAGCCTGGGCAGAGGAGGGGGTGAGGCTGCCCGCAGACAGCAGCAGATGGGGCCCCACAGTACCCAAAAAGAGAAACCAAAGAGAAACACCTCTTTAAAAGCTTGCTTTTCTTTCGAACCATTTAAGTATTTGTCAGGGTGTCTAAATCAAAAGCCTAAATGTCCCAGGAGAAGGAAGAAGGTCTGCGCTCAAGAGAAGCTGTGCTTCCAGAACGTGTTTTGGCTACTTGAAGTCCAAGTAGATTTTTATTGAGTGAATGAGGTGCTGGCTTGAACTTGCAGCGACACTGCTCACACCGTCTGTTGGCTCAACGCGCCCCACTGTGCCTGAAAAGCAGAACATGGCAAACAGCAGCTCCAGCGAGGACATCGCCCCGTAAACCCGCTCAGCACAGTGATGGGTTTTCAGGTACCTTCCCTCTGGGTCCCTCCTTACGCAGATCCTACGTGCAACGGACGTTGCGGGGAGTAGCACACTGACCGCTTGTACTGAACAGCTAAATGGTTGCAAAATCAAACTGCAGGTCCGTGTTTCTTGTTCCACTGGGTTTTGCAAAGGATATATTTGATTTGAGCCACACCCCCATCTTTGCCTCCTCCTGCTCTGCCCAGCATGGCATCCTATCAGCCTGTGCTTCCAGAAACAAACCCTGCAGCATTTACATCACAGTCCTTGAGTGAGAGTTTCCCAATAAACACACCCCACCCATTGCAGCTGCAGGATTAAGGATACAGACCCAGAGTCGCTGCACCCAGGCACCACTCTTCCCCAGGCTCCTTGTAGCCGTGCCCACTCTACACCTGCTGATCCCCCCTTTTGGGGTGGCATCTTTGGCTTGCAAGAAAGGTTCTCTTACCCATCCTCCTGCCCATCCTGTGCCCCGGGTGACAACTTTTTACATGTAAAACCTTGCACTGAAAGAACGTAATTTGGCTGTAAGGTCGAACACTCGGAGCAGCCAGAGCCAGCTGGCTCTGTAAAGCCTACGCAGCTCCCGCCGGCAGGCAGGTCTCTGCCCCAGCACTGTCCCTACCATACGAGGAACCCCGTGCCCCTGAAGGCTGCCCGCTTCTGCCTGTGCACACTGTGACAGTGCAGCTCCTCAGGCCCCTCCATGGTCTTCTGCATGCAGCCTCCCTGCTCGTCCCGGCACGCTGCCCACGCTCCCCTCTCTGGGGTGTTCACCACCACGCTAGGACAAACAGACACATATTCTTTATCTTCTCCCATGTTCCCCATCAGTTGCATGAGAATCATCTCATGAAACTGATAAGGGTCTCGAAAAAAATTAAGAACATCATTGCTGAGCGCCCAAGTGTTCATTATCGCCGACTTAACCATCCACAATAGCACAGCCAGTTTCTTCCTTTCGCTTCCTATTTCCTAGTTCCGTTTCATTGTACTCTTCCTACCAGCAGTGCCAATAAAAGTCCAAAACTTGCTCATCACGTACGAAGTGCTTGGTGCACGCTTCCTAAGCCAGACACCTGCTGATACACAGCCCTCGATCAGGTGCTCCTGTTGTCCTGCCTGCCCCGTGACCCAGCGAGCCTCCCACGTAGGCAAGGACCAGTGGGACTCCATTAATTCTCTAGCAGGCAGTGTTTGGAAAGGCTACCCCACACCGTTTACACCTTCTGCACCCTGTGTCAGCATCTCCTGTGTTACCCATCACGCCTAGCTTGCAGGAGCCTTGCCCAAACGGAGCCCGCCGTGACCCTGGGCTGGCATTTTCCCCAGTCCTCATACTGCTGATAACCAAGACTTTGTTGGACAAACAGCTGCTCTGTCAACTCCCTGTGCGCTGGGCTCTGGCTTGCTTGAAATCAGGCTAATCCAGCTGAACGTCAGAGTGCCCAGTTGAAGTCCTGCTGTTTCCAGCACGATTCCGCCCTGCAGCAAGAGGGTGGTTGCGGTGGGTACCACCTCTCCCCTGCTCTGTCTGGAGAGTGACTGCCGCACCAATACATCTCCAAGATGGTGCCACTATTGAAAAAGTTAAGCACAATTCAAGTCAATTTTTAAAACCACTTTATTATGTAAAGGAGTAAAGATTTCTCCCCTTTTACAGTTACAGCCACAACAAAGAGGGCATTTTCTGAACCAGAACCTTGGTACTGACTGTACACCTTCACTTTATTTATCACATGTAAGACAGTGATAATTCCACTGCCAAGGCTTATTCTCAAAAGGAATCAACTGTGTTTGAAATGCAGCTGAAATGCTGACCTGGTTTGACTCTTTCTCCCACCCCCAAAATTACCAGAGCTCCCGAGTGTTTCAGATGCCACGAGCTATACCGATCCACTGAACGACGAGGTGGGAGGGGCTGCCAGGGAGGGGTGGCTTCGGGGTTTCTGTTCACTTCTGTGTACCTTTGAGATCAGTGGGCGTAGGAACTTCCCCAAGCCCAGAGAAGCCAGTTGGTGTTGGGGTGAGGGCAGCAACCCCAGGCGAGGTGGGTGCACTGACCCTCGGGAAGCAAAAGGGTCTTTGTTGCCACCAAGGAGCTGAAACTGGGATCCCCATAAGCCCTGTGGGTCTCTGCCGCTGTTCCTCAGTATCTTCACAGTGTTCGATTCAGTAATACGGAATCACGGAATCACAGAATCACAGAACGGTTTGGGTTGGAAGGGACCCTAAAGACCACCCAGTTCCCGCCCCCCGCCACGGGCAGGGACACCTCCCACCGGACCAGGTTGCTCCAAGCCCCGTCCAGCCTGGCCGTGAGCACGGCCAGGGAGGGGGGCAGCTGCGGCTCCTCTGGGCAGCCGGTGCCGGCACCTCACCGCCCTCATCGTAAAAGATTTCTTCCTTATACCCAGTCTAAACCTACCCTCTTTCAGGTTAAAACCATTGCCCCTTGTCCTGTCACTTCAGGACCTGGGAAACAGTTTCGCTCCATCTTTCTTGTAAACCCACTTTCTATATTGGAAGGCCGCAATAAGGTCTCCCCGGAGCCTTCTCTTCTCCAGGCCGACCAACCCCAGCTGTCCCAGCCTGTCGTCAAATGCTTGATTTAGGTTTTTTCCCCTCTACTACTACTCCCTGCCTTTGGTTTGAGTTAAAACTCAGTAACTTCAAATAAACAAACAAAGAAACAAACAAAAAGTCAAATAGACCACAAGTAACTGAAAATCCACAAGAATTGCATTTGTTCAGAATCCCCCACTTCTGGCCTATTTGGAGGAGCCATTTAATACTGCAGTAACGCCGTGTTTAACTCTGCACTCGTCGCTGAGCAGTACAACAGTACTACAACACTTTTGAACACCTTGAGGACCACCCACAAGCAAGAGGAGCAGCAAGGATGTGGCCAGCAGAATGCCCTGGATGTGGCGTTTCCTTGGGGATTTAGAGGACAGTAAGAAAACAGTTTGTTGGTTAGTATTTTGACTGAAATAGGTTTTGGTCACTCAGACGAGTCTGTTCTGCTTGAGAGAGAGCAGCCTTCTCTGAAGCAAATGAGTAACACAAACACCTGAGCAAAACGGGTGAGCTGTTAAGTATAGAAAGTACCTGAAAAGAGCCATGAAGGTAGCTAAATATTTAGATTCCTGCTCACTTTTTGAGTGGATTTGACGTATCCTCATGCAACAGCTCTGACTACACTGTAGTACTCTAATATCCATCACAACGGTTGTTCTGGAAGAGTTTAAGATAAAAGAAAAAGATCTGCTCAACACAACGTCTCAGGGGAAAGAAGAATGCAAAATCCCACATTTCTTTTTAACTCTGCTTCCTCTCCTAGCAAAAATCATTCCTTTTGTATGTGTCCCCTTCAGCATCCCAGAAAACCGAGAGGGAATAATTATAAGGAAAAAAGTGGCTAATTGGGAGGTACGCTTTGTCCGTCATACCCAGCACAACAAGTGAGGCCCCTAAAAGACAAGTCCAGCCAGCGAATGTCCCTTTGAAATGAGAGGGGGGGAGGAGAATCTTTTAAAAGCCTTGCAGGCGATTTACAGTAATTATAACCTCACCTGTTATTAATGCCACCTTCCGCTCCGTTGTGTAACGCTCCACTCGGGCCTCTTCCTCTCACAAGCAGTGATACAACAGTGTTACTTCCTATTTCTGGAGCTGTCGTCAGGGGCAAATCATTTTGCTGCGAAACTGGCGCGCAGCTGTAAAGCTACTGCCTCGCTGCTTTGGCTCCGAAAACCCAGCTACGGGGCGCAGACTGAGCTCGGCTCCTCCACGGCACGTATTTGGAGCCTAGAAGTAACGTCTGCGGAAACCGTGAAGGCTTGTTTGACTTTCAGGCCCTTCTGGGTCGGCTGTGTTAGCCAAGCCCTGGAGATTGCCCCAGACTCAGGGGCATCTTGAGCTGTTTGATCCTGGCCGCTTTTCCCAGTTTGGCAGAGCTCTCCCAGCTGAGTTACCCGTCAGGGTGTGCGGGGGAGCAGCAGTGAGGGGCTGACAGTGGGTCTCTTCCCTTCCAGGCAGTACTGAATCGCCGCGCACACCGAGGGCAAGAGGGGGCCTCGCCGTGATCTTGGTGTGATTTTCTGTGACAGACAGAATTAAAGACCTTAGCCAGATGTTGTTATTAAAGAGGTGCTGCACTAGTTCCAGAAAAAAACCCCAGCCTGCTTCCAGTATCCGTATTTCAAAAGAGATCTTGGAAAATTTACGAGAATTGAGAGGAAAGTGGCAAGAGCCGTTCAGAACTGCGGAAAAGCGTGTCGCAGAGTGAGAGACTTTGAACGCGGTTGAGGAGGACTGGCTGGGCTGCCCGAAGCGCTCCCCGCGGCTAGAAGAGAGGGCTCTCCTTCACCCCACGCACCACCCTCACCAGAAAAAAGCAGTTTTCTGCTGGGTAAGCGAGCTCAATCAGCTCTCCAGCAGATCAGCAGGAGGGAGGAGATCTTTAAAAGGTATCCTGGCCATGGTCGTCAGCTACTTGCAGAACCAACTCCCTTTTACAGAGGTGCCTGCTTGGGCTGGAAATTTGAATCTAAAGAAATTTCAGACTGGATTCAGTGTACATGTTATTAACAGTGCATTAATTAACTGCTAGGTTTTACCTGGGGCCGCAGCAGATTCTTCATCACCTGAGTCTTAAAAGCAGGACCTTCTAAAAGATACACTATTAGCTAAAAATGAAGTTACAGGCTTCATGTAGGAACGGCAAGACAAGGTTCCGGTTCCTTCCACACTATGATCACCTACTCTAAGCTTTTGTCTAATAGCTTGTTCTGGTCTTAAACATGTAAAACGGTGAATAACCCCAGAACTAAGGCCAAATCCTAACGCAGGTACTGCATTCCGGACTGCCTCCCTACGGTTTCGCTCTGGAGGTGGATGAAGCTTACTAGTGACTGGAGTCACAGCTCGGTGCTGTTCATACACTGATATTTGGTCCATAAGAGGCATGTTACAACTTTAGCTAGTGCCAAAGCAAGGAACTCAAGGCCACGTCAAACCCTAAAATGTTTACTTTCAGAAGAGCTGTGGCTTTTTTATTTCCTTCCTTGCTCCTGAAGTGCACTTTTCACTGTCCCATAGCAACTGTTTCTCCGCACACTGTTGTTACGTGAGAACTGGGATTTTTAAAAGCTATTGTGAAGGAGCTTTGAGAAAAACTTCAAAAATCCACACCATTTAAAGATCAGAAACAGAGAAAAGTTCATAAGAAGGACAAAGAATAGCAGCGTGCCTGTGATAGGAGCCGTTGCAGAGGCAGCTACTTGCAAAAGCCCCACAGCAGAACGAATGTCTCGGCATACTTCAAACGAAGCGGTTTTACAGATACGGTCACAGCCGTGTGGCCTTCACTCTTCTGGGTACCAAGCGTGGGTCCGTACACAGCGGGTTACGGGATTGCTCCTGCGTATCTTGGCACCTTGGGTTTTCCAGTCCTGGCCAAACGCCACCCGGGACAAGCGTTGCGTTCATTTGCTGGCGGATCATTCGAGGGATCTTTTTGTGCGAGTGACAGCTGAAAGGCATTAAATTGTACAGTAAATCATTTAGCTTGGAGCCTAGAATGTGTGAACACCGAACCACAAGCTCTGACAGAAGAAAATCAGAATTTATTTTGCGTTTTGAACGGTTTTAACATTAATGGCCCAGTTTAACTACGTGTAACAAGCATAATCTGTTCAGTATTCAGCAAGGTCTTCAACTGGGTATTGTATACCTCTGTGGTGGTTTCCTTTAATTCTTTGAGGCTTCTTACTTGGGAATTTCGTTGTTAAAATGAATTTTATTCTCTTGAAAGGTGACAGAACGCTAGCGGGGGAAGACAAAGTCTGTCCACACCACAGTTCAGCAGGGGCGGTAGCAAACCTCGCACACGTCCCCCCATTCCACCGTGCAGGAACCAAGGATGAAGAGAGACAAGCTGGCATGAACAGCGAAAAAACAGTGACACTCTTCACACTCATCCTTTAATTCTCCACATCTTGGGGAGGGTCTGCTTTTTTTCTTCTGGTTTTCAAGAAGTGCTTCCTTTTGACGGTTTTATTTAAATAAAAATACATTGTTACGGGGGGGGAAAAAAGACAGTTTTGACAGATCAGCGTTTTCTACAAGAGCCATTTCATCAAAAACTCCTAAGTCACTCTATTCGGAAAGTATCCTCATCCAGCATCCAGTCAGTTTGGCTTAGTATAAACTAAAAAAAAGTAAGCCATGTTCTGAAGTCAAAGGGGACCAAGCCAAGGAGAAAGCCAAAGGCTGCAGGAAAGCGAGCTCCGGGCAGGCAGCAGCGGACAGCTGCGGAGGGAGCTCTGCCGGGGCCGTCCGGGGAGCTGCGAGCCGACGCCGCTGCTGGCAGGAGGGACTACGGGCACTTACTGATTTACCCTGGCACTGAAACGCCCGTTAGTTATCACAGCCGCTAACAGCTCTGCACCCAAATTCAGCCCAGCTTTTCCTTTGCACAGCCATCAGAGAGCGAGCCTTGGTTTGCGGCGACACGGGTGTGCTGTAGCCAGCCTAGGGCTTGGAAAGAGGTGACGGCACTGGTGCTGGAGCACCCGGCCACCCTCTCACGGGCACAACGGTGCCAAGGCGACCCCGGTCTCTGCCGTCACCCTCACTTTCTCCACCTCCTTCTTGCAGCTGGACCCGTTAGCACAGCACAGTAAGCAGAGGCCTTGGTTCCACGTTACCGGTCGTCTCACCAGAGCCAGGGCACGCCTACCGCTGTTGTTCCTTCCAGCAGCCACCCTCCGACGGAGGGGTGGTCGGTCCCGCTGCGCTCCCAATGCTCACCGGGTGACGGCTGCAGCGGCACGGCCCGCGGCACCCTGCCACCGCCCTGCTGGCCTCGCCAGCAGCCCCGAGCCCTAGCAAAGACACTGCAAGTGCCGCCACGTTGCAGAGCACGAGAGCAGAAGGACTCGGGCGGGGGGGGGGCCGGGTG
>JAVKLA010000062.1:546918-557550 GCA_034782735.1 Sagittarius serpentarius | reverse complement strand
AGGACCCAGTGTGGCTGTGTGTGCCGGGGGGGGGGCCGGGTGCATCTTTGGTCCTGCCAGGCACTGCCAGGCCACCCCGCCGCCGTTCGGGGCTCCCCCGATGGTGGAGTTTCAGCCTTTTCAACTTCCAGCAGTTTGGACGCCTCCCGTGTCTGAAGCTGCTGGAACCACATCAAACGGCCACGGGCAAAGAATGCCGTCGCAGGATTTATTCAGCCTGGATATGAGTGTGGCTGATGGGAGAGAAGGGAACAACAAAGATTTCTCAGCCACCATTGTGATCTACCCACTTAAAAATATATTTAAAAAAAAAGAAACGTTCCTTTTTACTATCAAAACCATTTGGCTGAGCATTTTACTGCAGACCCTGAGCAAGTTCCAAATTGCCTGGCTTACCTAAATACCTCCACTACCAGTGGGCCTTTGCAGAAGGAAAATATTTATAATTGAGTAGTAAACCTTACTAAGTGACAATCATGAGACACAATACATTTTTAAAAAGCCAAGTCTCAGACTTCTTAATTGAAAACCTACAACTGGAAATACAAATTCCAAAACAGTAAGTAGATTAAAACATTACTGTAATGAAATCAGTTTCACATTGGTACAGTAATGTGCTGTGTACAAAAGGTAATAAATAGTAACTTTTTCTACTTAGGGAAGCTGAATTTTAACAACAGTCATTTTTCTTAGTTCCTTTTCTTTTTTCCATACTTTATTCCAGATTCAGGGAAGAACATCAGTCCAATACATTTTCATCTTCATGTTGTGCTGAGTGCATTCAAGAGAGAGCAAAAGCCCAGTCCACAAGCACATTTGCACTAACCGAAGACACCCATTTGAAAACCCAGTTTGCGCATTAAACCAGTGCAACTTCCCCTTCCTTCGTCCTATCTAATCCCAGTTACATCTCTTTAAACTGGGCGTTTCCACTGCCCTGTCATGCTGGTCTGTTACAAGAACAGGAGCCATCCAGGATGACCCAGACCCCTCCGTGGGGCTTTTCACAGTCATTGGTACTGCCCCTGCTTTAGCAGTCTGTCCCATTACTAGGTTTAAGCAACACTCAGCTTTTTCCCTACTTTGCTTTTATTCTTCCTTCTTTGCCGCCCTTACAATGGGTGCACCTAAAGCGAAGGTAGAGGGAAGATGGAGCCAGAGGCTTTCGGGAGGTGCACAGCAACACGAAAAGAAGCAGCAGACATAGGCCGCAACAGAGGATATTCCAGTTCAGTAGAACGGGGGAAAAAAAAGGATTTACTGTGGGGATGGTCAAACAGTGGACCAGATGTTCAGGGAAGTTGCGGAGTCTGCATCCTCGGGGGTGTTCACGCGCGCCCAGGCGCAGCCCGGTGCAGCCTGGTGCAGCTCCCAGCTGGCCCTGCTCCGAGCAGGGGTTTGGACCAGGTGATCTTCCGAGGCGCCTCCCAACCTGAATTACGATTCTGTAGAGGCCCTTGATGAAGGGACGCAGAGAGGCGCGCCTGGGATCTGTAATAAGATCACAGACAGGTATGCACTGTACCTACTGTCTATGTGCTGCTTCCACACATCTTGTGGAGACAGATAGGTTTGAGGCAACAGACAAAACCACCCATGTCGGACAAGTCCGACAGGAGCGATTCCCTCAGACCTCTTTTGCTTTTTAAAGACACATCCCAGTTCAGTTCAATTCTTGGGATGCACAAGTATGACCTATAGTGCTCAAGCCAACACTTTTTTTCCGTGTCTGTACCTGAAGACACCTAGAATAGGAAACAATTTAGCCGCTCAGCAGTGCATGCCCAGAAGACGTCTTGTATTGGATACCTTTGCATTTACAAACAGCATTGTAAGTTTAAGGCACAATTTGACCATGATTTGCCATGGTCTGCAATAGTCACAATCTCACCCGGCGTTGATGACCTCCTTCACACACGGCCACACTTTGCAAAGGCCATAATCTTCGGCACTGCAGTTTCCTCAGGGTCTGTTGCCACCTTCCCCGCCGGGCACTGGGTCAGAGCAGGAAAAGGACGAAAGTGGGTGGCGACAAGACCAAGATGAGGTAGTAGAGCAAAAAAAGTTGCCTACCAAAATGTGTAACACTTGAATTCTGTTTAAAAAAGGGACAGGTGCAATCAAGGGTTGCTGGCTTGGCATTTCTTTTCCCTTGAGCACCAACAGAAACGTCCAAGCAGGACTGTCCTTGGAAGGGGAAGAGCAGCAGCAAATTAATGAGAAAATCAGACAGGAACCTGAAATACCACCCCAAACCCTCCTGCCTTTCCCTCTGACTGGTGCCCACTTCCCTCTCGTTTCCCCACGCAGTACACAAAGGAAATACCCTCTCCTTGCCGTGCTTTCTTTCCACCCGGTGAGAGCCACAGTACTCAAATACCTACGTTTCAGTTAGTATTTCACGCTAGTTTGGAAATACGTCGGGGGGGCTGTGTGTATAATGTAAATACCTCCCCCTGCAATTAGTCTCTGCTACTGGGAGAGGAATAGGCTGCATCAACATTGCTTTTCTGCTGAAGTGCCGCTGTAGTTTCAGTTCATCCTACAAATGTGGCATTGTGTCCTAAAATTACAGTACTAATTACAGCTAATACACCCAAGCCCAGATGAATGCAACTTTGATCTGAGTAGCACCCCTACGCAATTCCTCTGGCATGCAAATGGCAACTACACAACAGGGCTCAAATACAGCTTGAAAGCAGAGATGTAAGGCCAATTTATTTAGTGCCCCTAGACTAAACAAGGTGCTTATTCCAGTGCCAGATTATGATTGACCAAGATTTACTCACAAAACATTTCCCACTGAGAATGTGCGACAAACTGCAATTATTACTAGTCCAGTTGGTTTAAAAGAAAAAAAAAAAGTCCCTCTTTAGCTGCAATTTTGGCTGGGCTGCCTGACAGAAATTGACTGCCAGCTGCAGCAGCAGAGCAGGCTGGAGGGAGTAGGTGTGGGGGTACGAAAACCAGAACAAGACAGGTTTGGGGGATGGCAAGGAAAACAGGGAGGAAAGAAAGAGAGGGGAGAAAGAGAGAGAGTACAGTGGAAAGGGCCAAGGGAAAAAAGAGAGACTAAGAGGGGTTAAAGGAACATAAGGACACAGAAAGCGAGCATGGAAAGGAGAAAAACAGATGTGAGAAAATGAAGGAAACTGAGAAAGAGAACAGAGTAGACAGGCCAGAAAATAAAACAGAAGGACTAGCCAGAGATGGTTCCCTTGAACACTTGCCACAGACTAGCTCACTAGGGCAAGAGCCGGACCACGTGCCTTCAGCTTTTGGAAGGAGCCGGTTTAGGCAGCTTCTGCTGCAATCAAGCACGTGAAATCCCCATTTCTTATATTAAACAGCTACAGGCATGAGTTCAAGAGCAGAGCTCTCCTCAGCACAGCTAGAAGAGAAAGCACTTGCCACGTGGCACCTCGTCCTGGGCGCTTTGTGTGCAAGCCCTGCCGCGAAAACCTGACTGAAAAAAGACTTTGTTTACCAAAAAAAAATGCAGGGTCAGTAATTTGGCAGTACACTCTTGACAGCACTGGAGAGCTGCAGAACAGGCATACACATCTGATTAACAGGTATGTAGCAGTCATAGTCGAGGTGGGGGGAAAAATATCAAAGGAACAGAACTTTTTCATTGCACAAAACCAGAGAGAAGCTTTTCTGCACACTTCAGAGTTACAAGAGGGGGTCACAAGCCAAAACAAAAGGTTCCTTTTTATTGTCAGCTAGGAAAGTAAGTCATCCCAGGCCTTTGGTCGATATATAAGAATAGAGCTGAGGTGGATAAGAAAAAACTGACGTTTAATTGCAAAAAAGGCAAAGTAGTCTGAAACCATTTACAAATACTTACTCATTTGAAAAGACACCAAAAAAATCGATTTAGAAGATATAAATGTGGTCTTGCATCTTTTTAAGAAAAAGAAAAAACAACAAAATAAACAAAGAGCGATTATGTCAGAAAGACTGAAGTGAACAAAATAGACATAAATTCTGTTAACATGGAGAGCGATGCAAAGCCTGCACCTTACTTTTCAGCTCTGATTTACTCTTTCTTTTAATTCAAATCTTATTTCTATGATTTAACATCCACATTTAAACACACCAAGATAAAGTCTGTGGCTCTCAAACAAAATACACCCTTAACCCATGCAAACAGAAGAGTTATGCAAGCGTTGATTGAAAGGCACATAAAACTCTCATTTGCAGTAAAAAACCCAGTGCAGGTAGCACAAAGATCTTGGTGAAATTCAAGCTGAGCAGAAGCCATTTCATTAAAAAGTAAATGACATTTTTAAGCAGGAGTTAGGGAACTAAACTTTGCAGGAGTATAAAATCCTTCTGATGACTCACTCTAAGCTTATCTACTGAGATCCTGCATAAATAACCAAGTTAATTACTACATAATCACTAAGCCATGCTGGCATGTGGGCCTAATTTGTTTTAAGAGAGATGAAAAATGTGAGTGGTCTCTTCAAGCAAGAGACCAGGGCAGGAAACCCTAGGGGAAGGAGTTCAGGTTCTTATTTGTGTGCATGATTGTTTTCAAGTTAAGTCAGTCAAGTCAAGCTCACAGAGCCAGTCTGACTGCACCATAACCTGTCTTAGTTCTTTGGAGCAGTAAGTAGGGTTTCTATCTATTTCAGTCCTCACTCAGAACAGCCTTTTCTTATAATTATTTTAAAGGAAAAGCCACAAGCAAACCGAAACAACAAACAGGAAATACTTTGGATACCTTAATAACAGAATTCCCGAAGTCAAAGGTTTCCTTCTATAAACTTTCGTAGAATTTGCAAGATCGAAGAAACCTATACCTTTAAGCTATAATCTCACAAGGCACCCTTTGCAAGCGTGGGTCCAGGCTCAGCAGGGCTGTGCTTGTTTTAACCGGTGTTAAGGCATCCATCGCAGGCCGAAGAGAAGTGTGTACATCAAACTTTGCCAGATGGGTACATCTACATGATTTAAACCTCCTCCCTGTTCCCTTGCTGTTCTAAAAGACCTTCCTTAAAAAAAGCAGCATAGGCTTTAACTCACTTTTCCCCTGCATGAAGGAAGAGCCACCATAGGAGTTAATGTACTGAACAGAGTCCATTACAGCAAAATCAAGCAATGCTGTGCTGCACATGTTGAATTTGCCACGCACTGAAATTTTAATAAGAACAGGATGACTGTGGTGATGGCACTGAACTGAAGAGCGCTGGGTTCGGCTCTCTGCTCTCGTGCAAACGTGGACAGTGAGCTTGGGCAAGGAACTTCGTAAATCTCCATCTGTAA
Source organism: Sagittarius serpentarius (assembly GCA_034782735.1). Classification (NCBI taxonomy): domain Eukaryota; kingdom Metazoa; phylum Chordata; class Aves; order Accipitriformes; family Sagittariidae; genus Sagittarius; species Sagittarius serpentarius. The sequence goes on along the minus strand of JAVKLA010000062.1, from coordinate 552,276 downwards.
AACGAGGGTAATAATTGAGTTAGGTTTGTCCATTCAGGTCCTGAATCAGCAGATTCTTGAAGTCTGTGACAACCTGCATGCCGGCAGTCATGAAGACACTAGGTAGCTGGAAAGCCAGAGTTTGACCGAAAACTGTTTTGAGAAGCATCTCTCTTCGGAAGGAAGGTGCCCAGGACAACAGGACTACAACGTCAATAACAAACACTGCATTCTGTGGTCTTTTCCTGAGCCAAAAGCAAATGTTCCTGCAGAATATGCAATTAACAAGATGCTAAAATTGTTCTGCGGCTATGAAAGTGCTCAGAAACATTCATTTTTAGCTCTCAGATTATTTGGGTAGACTTTTCAAGGAACTGCATAAACACAGTCATTGTCAGCCTCAGATTGGTGTGCCACCTTATTCCTATCTCTGTAAATCTCCTGCAACATCTGGATTCCCTCTCATTAGCACCGGCAAAGCAGTCGAGCCATTGTCACCAGCTACAGCTTCACAGCTGCGCAGAGCTCCCAGACCCAGCCAAAGCCCGGAAAGTCTAGAAGGGGCAGGGGAGGGCTGGCGGGTGCCCAGGGGTGCCACAGCAAGTGGAACGGGTGCTGGTGGCCGCTCAGGGCCACACAAACAGCCGCGGGACCAGAGATTACGGGGCAAGACACTTCATTTCAGCTGCTGAGGAAGGAGTTAACCGAGCACCTAAATTTGGGGTTAAAGGCTAGACGCATAACGGATTTAGGATGGGATCTGTGAAGTGAATGTAGCACTTGGCACCCGAGAGTCAGGCACCTTCCTAACTGAGCAGGATCCACAGAGCTTTATGTATTCCTTCCTGAGCCTAAAACTGGGTGCCTCAGGACATCAGAAAGATGAGGGGAGATGCTTTGCCGATCCCCAGGAAAATCATAAGTGCTTGAAAAAGCACTTGGATTGGTTTTATGGATTTCACCTGTACACATCCCGTTCTGAGGCTTGCAGCCGGCTGAGCCACGGGGTTCAGGAGGCTGCAGTAGGTGTTCGTGCCTTCTGTGGGGCAGCTGCTCTCCAGCTCTGTGGTAACACAGACTCCTGCGGGTGCCTTTTCCAGTGCCTTTTCCAAGGACTCCCACCCAACGAACGTTTCACATAAAATACAGGACCAGGGTTAGGAAAGGTAAGCAAGCCCTGGGGCTGTCTCCTCCCAGTGAAGGCCCAGGTCACCAGCCCCCCCACGCTTTTCCTACATCCTCGTTTCTTGAATTACGTGTTGTATCATGACCTGCCTTTGCAGATCTCTAACCTGTCAGGCGAGCGCTCTAACCATCACATTTTACAGTAAGGAGGAAAGACAGCAGCAAGTGTTTTTTGGAAACCAAGGGTTTAAGCAGCTCTGGCACCTCAGCTGAAAGAAATGGCTGTTTGCCCTGTATGAATGAAACCACTTCTCAAAACCCCAAGCGACGAGGAGGTTTATATTTGCTGCATTTAGCTTCCTGGCCAGCATGCTAGCTGCTGTAGCTCTTCTTCTGAGGGTCCTGGACATCTGCTTAGACGTTCAGATCAAAGCTTGGCTTTGTTCATGGACGCAGTCACGCCCCCAGAACTGCCTGGTGCCAGGCTGGAAGTCCCAGCGGGTTCTCAGGGAATGATCCAATGCAAAGTCCTGCCGAGCCACGCACAAACGCCTTGTAAGACCCAGCTATTGTTCCAGCACATAATTCATCTTTTGCCACCCCTTTTTGTGTCTATCTGGGGACTCCTGAGAACAATGCTTCTAGAAAAGAAAGAGCAGAAGCTCCAAATTTTCTCCAGGTCCCTGGGAATTCCTCCTGTAATTTAGTTCTTCCCCTAGGGCTGAGAAGCCCGTCTCTGCTCCTGTGTGCATACGATAAACACATGGAGGGCTAGGGAAAAGGGCTTAGCTTTCCTTCCGCTTAAATCACTTTTTCAGTGATCTTGTCACAGAACATAAAGAAGTCTATTTTTATTTCCCCTTTAAAACTCAAATCCAGCGGGATATCATGCAAGATGCAGCTTTGCTAAAAATTTGGTGGAAAGCGTTTCTCTGTGGAGAAGGCGGCTTTGCACACAGTGTTTTTCTTCTCTCTCTTCCCCCCACCCCTTCCAAGCTATACCGATTATTCAGTCATGGAAAATACCGAGACTTTTACTTGGTTGTTCTTGCTTCCCACTCGATCTGGGCCCTGTCAGCTATTTCCTGACAGCTGCCTTGCAGAGGGCCACCTGGCCCAGCTGTGGCCAAATGGCAACTAACAACCAACCGAAAGAGTCCCAGCAGCTTGATGAGAATCGTTCATGGCTGCCACGCTCTACAACAGACCCAGCTACAAATGCAGGACTGTGTTTCTGCCCCTGGGGCAGCTGGTTCCAGGTGCAAGCTCCATGTGAAAGCAAGCTCTGGCCGGCACTCTGCTGCCAGAGGGATCGAGAAAAATGCATCGGCGGCATCAGTTGCAGCACACCATTTGGTAGCCTTTGACTCCAGTTTGTACTGGAGTTCTGGCATGTCTGGTACGGCGGCACTCAGCGGTGGTGTGGCTTCATTCCGGCTGCAGAAGTCCACTGTTAGCCTCCGCTCTCTGTTAGATTTTTGCACTGGCCCTATGGGACTGTTAAAGGGTGAACGAGTCTTACTGATTGCTCCTTGACTCTCCAGTCGCCAGATCAACTTAGGGATGGGAATCAGGGAGTCTCGGCTGGTGCAGCGTTGTCGCTGGTGCACTGTCATGGTAGCAATTGGCACCCGCTGTTCTTTAGCCCCCAGCAGCCCCACCACAGACGGATCCTCTGGGAGACCAGGCAGGCTAGACAGCTGTTTAACCTTCTCCGTACTCAAGGCAGCTGGACCAAAAGCCCACCTGCACCCTTCTGGGTCCCTGACGTACCCTCTCCTGAGGTAGTCTATGCCAAGGGTCCGTGGAGCCTCCAGACCAGTCACGCTAGGATGCTTTTGCTGCTCATTCCCAGTTAGGCTTACCTCAGCCTCCAACACAGACAGCTCGTGGGACCCTCCCGTCACTCCAGAAATACAGACGGATTCTGCCCCTTTCTAAACTGGTGGTATTAGAGTACACCGTGCCCCGGTGTACCCCTACAGCCTTATACTCCTGTGCCAGGCCACTGAATACACACAGCCCCGTAAACCCGGTTGTCCCTTTCCTCTGCCCGGCCAAAGGCAGAGCCCCTCTATTCCTGGTCGGAGCCCTCATTACTTGATTTTTGTAACTGCAAAACAGGAGTCCCTTCATCAGGGTCAAAAGTATGGCCAGCCCTTCTACTCTGCCCAACAGGCCCTGGAGCTGTCATTCTCCTGGACGGATGCCTTTCGGCTGTTGTTTTTGCCTTGCAGTTCGTGTACCCAAGCTTCTGGTCTCCAGGTAGGTTCGCCATCCCACCTCCTCACCTCCTCCCCCTGTCACACGGCGAGGACCAGAGGGTTTCACGCAGTGTGTGCCACCGGTACCCTTTCCCTTGAACAGAAAAAGGCTGACTCTTAATAGCTGAGGCCTTGGTCGGAGTTCAAGAGGAAGACCTACCCTTCTCGGCTTGCCTGGACATTTTTTGGGTCAGCCTGTCCACAGCCAAGACACAGGCCCACATGGAGGACGTGAGATTATCTTGGTACTCTCAGAGCTGTCTGGCCAGTCCATCTGTAGCTGGTGCCTTCGTGTCTGTCCAGCTCATTATCGCCAGGGTGTGGGCGTATGACGTCAGTGCGTTTCACAGAAACTTTCGCCGCACCGATGACCGATGGCTGGTCATCCATCACCCAGGGTGTTATAGATCACCTTCAAGACAGCTAATTCCCTCGGATACTGGATACCTCCCTCAGCGTCGGTCCATTTGCTTCAGGAATCTGCAAGTTCTGCCTTGAAGGGATACCCGTCCTTCACACTTGACAGGAGTCACTGCCACAGGCTGAGGACTCCTGCCTTTTTTCCAATCCCTTCGTCAAAGGCCTTATCCTTAGCAAGGGACCCCAGCTGCCGGGCTTCCTTACCCCCTAATTCCCGACTACTGGCCCCAATATCCCAGCATCAGAGCAACCAGCTGAGAATTAGCTCACCTGGTTGATGGCTAAAATCTTTTTGCACACCTCACAGCTCACTTAGGGATAGGGATCGGGTGGTTTCTGTCTCATTTAGGACTTCAGTCTCTTCCTCCTCCTGTTCTTGCGACTGCCCTGCTGCAGAACGGGCTGCCTCTTCTGATTCTTTCTCCTGCTCCCTCTTAGGAGAAGCTTCTTCATCCCTTACTAAAGGAACTGACTTCAGCTTCCATTGTTTCTTTTTAGTTATAGGGGTGACTGATACAGCGTCCGGTTTAGCCACGGTGTCTGTTGGTACGTTTTCCCCTCTCTTCTCCCTGAGGGAGTTGCACAATATCGAGCAGTGTTTTGCTGGTGCTGGCCAGGGCTCAGCACAGTGCGGTAAGTTTAGAATAGCCGCGGCACTTTTTTTTTCAAGCATCCTATCACTTTATCAGGATCCTGTAGTTGTTTGGGAGTGAAGTTCCAGACCACTGGAGGTGAGAAGTTCTCTAGATACCTGCCCGTATTCTCCGACATGCCGTGCCACCCATGACCATACTCTCACGGAGCCTGGGCCATATTCCTAAATTGCTTGTTAACCTTAGACAAAACTGAAGCAATATTCCTAAGAAATACCAACAGAAGTATTTTAACTACCCAAGGATGTTCAAGATAATGAGAAGTTACTGTAATGAGGGAGAAAACATCACAGAAGGTAGCGAAGGTGCCAGTCTGTATTTCCTCCACAAAAAAAACCTCTCAGAGGAAGAAGTAAAATAGTTAATTGTCTCCATGAGATGGTACCCGAAGTGCAGTAATGGCTTCGGTACAGAGCCCGAATACCAGACTAAGCTCAAGGTCAGTGTTTTAATAACAGGTCTCCCAGGCAAAACATCACTAATCACTACAGAGCACAGGAAACTGCAAAAGCCAACACCAGTCTTTAACGTGTACAGCAAAAAAAAGAGCATGGCGCAGATCAGATAAACTAATATCAAGAACAGATGAAACAATATTGTGACCCACAACTGTTAACGGATGTAAATCCTTTCTAATACGCCCTGGTTGATCTGTTATTTTCCCAAACCCTTCGAGCCCCACATTGGGTGCCAAAAAGGACTCTCGTGGTTTAACCCCAGCTGGCAACTGAGCACCACACAGCCGCTCGCTCACTCCCCGGCTCAGCAGGATGGGGGAAAGAGAATTGGAAAGGTAAAAGTGAGAAAACTTGGGTTGAGGTAAGAACAGTTTAATAATAATAATAATAATAATAATAATAATAATAATAATAATAATAATAATAATAATAATAATAATAATAACAATAATAATAATA
>JAVKLA010000062.1:521861-535851 GCA_034782735.1 Sagittarius serpentarius | reverse complement strand
CCACCAGCACCCCCGGGCGCTCTTCTGCCGGGCTGCCCTCCAGCGGGTCGGCCCCCAGCGTGTGCTGGTACGGGGGGAGCTGTAAAACCACCACCCAAGGTGGCCTAACGAGAGACACGGTGCTGCAGTTATTTCTCTAGTGGGAGTGGGAGGGCTCATAATCGTCAAACAGAAGAGAAAAAATAACTGTCACTTTCTGTATATGAGGAGATGGTGACTGTGCGTAAAAATGGAAACTTATTCTCAGTTTCTGTCAAGGATGTAGACGGCAGACTTACAGCTCCTGGCTAGACACTGTATTCACAGAGGATTCAGCCCACCACTAGCACTAAGGTTCTCTCTGTCTCAATAACTTCAGAGGATTTCTGCCAGTTAGACATCCTGAAAGTCAATCTCTTTGTGTCTGGCATGTTTTGCTTTGTACAAGCTAATCCAGTAGCCTACAAAAGAATATCAGGCTTTGCTGGCTATTGAAAAACTTCATGTCTGCTTTTCATGAGGTGTGGATGGTTAGAAAATGTTTTATATTGTGTCTAATTGACAGAATGTTCATGGCAAAAGAACTCAAATTTTGGTGAGGCCAGAGGTCCTACAGGACCTATCTGCAGTATTCAGGAAGGAGAAAATAAGGGTTTCAAGGGTCTCATGCTACAAGTATGAATTTTTCCTTCATTTCTGAGAATCACAGGCAACATCTGAGTTCAAGTATCACATCCACCATGGGAAGGATTTATACTTAGCCCTCCTGTTGACACAGAGGCCATTCACAGAAGTAGGAGGTAGTGGCGGTTTAGGAGCCAGCAATCGTGATTTCATTACCTTTGTTCTGTGTCGCTAACCAGAGAACCGAGTCCAAACCAGTAAACTATATACATCCTCGGGGCTTGAAAAGGGCCAACTTTCTACCAAGCTGAAAACAATTGACTGAAGTCAGTTGGGAGATGACTCTAAACAGAAAAATGTTAATTAGGAGATATTTAAGAATGTTTCACTAGATGCTAAGAAAGCCACAATACCACAATTGGGAAAGAAGGCTGCGCTGCTTACAAAATAACCTGACTGAGAAGGAGAGCACAATAAGCAAAAAAGATTTTTTTTTTTTTTAAAGAAGAAATGAATGAAAGGATGAATTGATAACAATGAATACAGATTAGGAACTATGAACTGTAAAAAGCTAATAAGAGAAACAAAGACACACGGGTAGAATTTTATGGCTGGCATGTCCAAGAACAAGAAAGGACTTTCCTTAACAGACCAAAACAGAGAGGAAGCCTAACCACGGTGCTGGTTTATTACTGAAGAGAAGTGGTGGTGGTGCTGCTGTAGAGGACAGTGATTTATTCCATATCTGGTAAGAGAGCCCGTGGAGAGCAACTGTTTCCCAACCCCTTCACAAACACATTCGACCTTCAAGACTTAAATCCTCCCATATCTAGACTTTAATTCTGCCATACCTTTTCTTGTCTCTGTTTTCCCTTTCTACACTTAACCAGTCATGCTCGTTTCTTTTCCACTTTCTACCTCAGTCCCGTGTCATAGGCTGCTGACAGGGAAGCAAAACACAAGGCTAGCTCCTTGCCTTACTGATGCAGCCTTCAGATAACTTTCCTGCCCTCGGAAGACTCGGCTGAGTTTAGCCTTTCTAAAGAAAGCTAAGCCCTCAGCAAGTGTCTGCTGACAACATTTCTTGCCCAGCTTCAAGTGATGCCAGGAGAGCCACGAGAGCTCCCAGATCCATCTGTCCTTTCCCTGGCGGTGTGGGATGCATATCCCCCTTTGGAGAAGGTACCGTAATTAATACTGACCCAGACAGGCTAGCAGAAAACAGATCCTGCTGCGGTTTTGCAGACCTCAAGGCTACAAGGCCGCTGATGTCGCTTTATATTACTAACGACTGGTTAAGGTGTCACACCAGTGCCAAGGGAACACGGCAGTGCGTAAGTGAATTAGGAACTGGATAAATCAGGTGTAAATGAAGGCGGAAGGATCACTCTCAAATGACTCTCCAGCACTGCAAGGTCCTGTAGTCAGCCCCACTCTAGGTAACGTTTCTTCAGCAGTGGCTGAAAGAAAGAAAACGGGAGATGGAGAGTCTCAGAAACCACACAGTCACCAGGAGGCATTACCTGAGTCCCGCAGGCAGTAGTCAGTTAGACCTCATCTCCTCTGCCCGTCGCTCCTGGGGGCACCGTTCCTTCCCGCAGAATCCTGTAGGAGTCTGGGTTTCCAAATCTCCTAAACCCCGAGCACACCACCTCTGTGGCACAGCACAATTCACAGGGCAGGTGAGGGAAAAAAGCCTGTTTGGTGGACGGGGCAGGACCTCCACGGGACGCATCCCCGGGGCGGGACCTCACGCAGGGCCCAGGCACAGGGCTCCCCCCACCCCTTGGCAGGGAGCACAGGCCTGAACCCAGTTCCTGGCACTCGGTAGGATTGCGCCCTGCAGTTGGAGCACCGGTTGCTCTGCAGCGGGCTCCTCTCAGCCTCTTCCGTTGAAACAGTTTCTCTTTGCTTAAATTAATTACCTATTTGTTTGGACAGGACTAAAAGCACGGAGATTCAGAGAGGAGCTGTGAGAACAACTAAAGGCTGCCGTTAGATTAAGGCAGGGAAAGCTGAAATTGCACGTACTTACCTACATAGGTCCTTCTGCTATTGGAAGGTGCTTCTCCTCGGAGGCGATGTCGGGGATTTCAGTTTAAATAAATTCAGAAAATAAGGCCCACCATCCTGACAGCACGACTGCCATCAGCTGAAGGGATTGCCCCTCCCTGGAAATCAGGCTTTGCAGACGAACAGGGCTGGCTGGGTCTCTCCCTATGGTCTGCTGTAGCTCAAAGCGGGGGGGCTTACGACTGTGTTAGGGAATCAGACAAGATTTATCGCAGTGGTCTATTCTAGTCTCATCACCTATGGCGGAGGATAACAAACGATTCACCGAGTGTTACCTCTCACTGAAGTAAGTCCCCACATTTTTTCTAACATTTTGTCGGTTTGTAGACTTGCAGGCTCCTACAGCGTTTCCACTCAGAAATATTCCCAGCCTTTCTCAGCTTCCCCAGGCAATCTCCCTTCCCCTCTCTCTCTGGCTGCCCCACTTGTTCTTCCAAGGAAAATGTCCTTCATCCACTTTTTTGTTAAAGATTTGAAGTCTGGAAAGAGCAGATAAAAGAAAATTATCCTTGTGTTTGGACTAAAGCAACCAGAAAACTGAGCAGAGCTTTGCCAGGAGTATTGGGCAAATCGATGACCTAGCTGGAGGCTCAGGGTGCCAAGAAAGATAAACAACATGGCTCTCTGTCACCTTTTCAGTTCTCCAAGTTGGGTTCGCAAACCACCAAATGATAAAGAAATCATTTCTGAAATTTTGGAGGGAAGAAGGGAAGGAGACCTATCAAGACAAGCTAATTATTTACACTCACAACAGCAAAGGGGTTCAAAGCAGTTAACCTGGATCAAACACACAAAACGATAATTGCTTTAAACTCACAAAACCACAGCCCACAGACAAAATCCAAATCAGCCATGCTATGAACAGAAAGGCAAGATCTCAGAGAACGGTAGGCACCGTCCCAGAAATACACGGACTGTATAACTCTGCTGACATGTAGCAGGGACTCAGTAAAGACCCGTCTTTGAAAAGGGTCTTCTTGGACTGACAGTCACGGCTGGGGCGGGGGGGGAGATTTTTAATGGCATCCTACACTTCTGGCACCTTCACCACCGTTGTTTGCTGCAACGGAAGCTCTCCCTCCTCAAGAATGAAATATTTGGCTGGTTTTTAAAACCTTAGGGATGGAGTGTAACAGAAGTCGGTCAATAAGCCACATGACTAAGCCTGACCTCCCTTTCCAGTTACAGATGGACTTTCTAATGTGGCAATGTCATGACTACATAACAGCCACAATGCTTATTAACATTTAAGAAAGAGTAAAGAATACTTCATTTATGCCACCGGCATCATTTCCATAGTCTCAAGGACATTGAAAGCATGAAGCAAATTTCTCTTATTAATCTCATATGATGATCCCTACTCAAGTACTCTTCTTTTCTACCGTGCCTGAAACTCCCCTTGAAATCAGCAGGGAATATCTGCCTCGTGAGAGACGTAGACAAAATCTAAAGCCAAAAATCTGTATCCTCTGGTGCATAATTCCCCAGAGGCAATTTTTCCCTTAAGTCCTCAAATATCCCAGTCTTCCTATGACTGCAACAGTTTTATGACAAGGAAAGATCTTCATTTGTTCCAGTGAAGAACTTTCAACTGAATTTTAAAGAAAAAGTGGAAACATTACCAAAAATGCACTATGGGGATGAGAAACTCTCTAAGCTGAGGGAAATGAGTTAAAGCTAGAAAAGAAGTAAACCTGAAACATTCCATTTTTAGAAAACTGCACACAATGTACATGTCAAAGGGCAGGGATTAGAACAACAGGGTTGTGCTGAGACATGCTGAGGAGAAACAGGTTTATTCACATAAGATACAGGACCATCCAGATACTGCGGAATGCTGGAAGATTGTAACTAACATGCCAGAAGCATGACTGAATGCAGAAATCTCAGAGATAGGGCACATCTTACCAAAAACTAAATTATGTGTTTTTCAAAAGTAAATAAACATGTATAAAATTGATAGTTCCAGCTTTAGTACCCGAGCAACAAAATGTATAATTAATCAGACGCTGGAAGGAACAAAATCCCACAGTTATTACAAAATTGTAAAAGTCTCTAAAAGACAGTGCCACTTATGGACACTAGACGTTACCAGCTTGTACCCAAGAGGAATCTCTTTTGTTTTGATTTGGTTGTTTTTGAAGAAAAGAAACCATTTTTATGGTTGTATGTAAGCCTGGAGATGACGGTGGCTGGGTTCAGCTTCTTGTTGGCTTTGGCTTACTGTGCCGTACTGAGCAGGCCAATTAACTTCACTGTGCCTATGTCTCTCAAATGATAAAACATCAGTAACGTCTAGCTGCACAACCTTCAGACTGTACTGCAAATACTTTGGTTGTCATTTACTGTCAGTATTAGGCTTGCCATAATGAAATGCCAATTTTGTTGATCCTTCTTGATGCCATAGTATACTATAACTAGAGCAACAACAGTAAGGATAGCAACAGTAAGGATAGCAATCATGGTGTACAGAGATCTATACACTGTCCAGCTGTGCAATTCATTCCTTAACAAAACAAACAAAGAAATGACTGTTCAATATTATTGGGTTTTTTTACCTCTAGAGTAGCTGAGGCAATACTAGTAACCGTGAGTAACCCATTCGGTGGTGACTGCTGGTGATTAAAAAGACCCTGAAACAACCTTTCAAGCAGATAACCCTCCAGGAATATCTGTCGCTACAAGAGGCATGGACGAAAATACAACAGCCCGTAAAACATTCTGGTAAAGACTGGTTATAGCAGCTGGTTAATGAGACGCCTGATTAAGCAACAGTGTTAACAGGGTGAGTGACCTTCCTCCATCTGTCAGGAGCTATTTCCTTCAGTGTTTTTATCCTATCTGTTGCTCTGTTGTGTGCTTGTTATGCAATGTTTAATTAGTATTTAATTATAGGTTTCTACCCACAGCTACCATTAATGATAATGCCAAGGAATGACACAAGGTGGTGGAGGCACTGAAACGGCCACGGAAGAGAAGAGCTGGAAACAGAGACCTGGCAGACAAGCTCGTGGGTGGGAAACACGAAAGGGAGAGCTCCAGAGAAAGCGGAGTTTGCTGCAGACACAGCGAACACCTTCAGGGGTTCAACCAAGAACGAGAGCTCCACCCCTGCCAGGAGGCAACAGGAGAAGCAGGAAGAGAAAGGAGTGGGAAATAGCTAATTTTTTAATGATTCAGGGCCAGAGAGGAGAGATTTAATGATGGAACATAAATGCATTAGAACAGCCCTACTGGGTTAACCCACGGGTTCCCCGGCCCAGCCTATGACACTGGCCAGAGCTGCCGATGAAAGAGTTTAAGAACAGGGTAAACACAGTGATATTTTCCTGGTGTATCCTCCAAGTGACCAGCAGCCCTGGAGACACAAGTGACGTCTTCCAGCCAAGTTGGCTAGAGAAAGGGAGCCTACCGACAGGCTCTGCTATAGAGATTTTAATAGCATTGTACTCCTCGAAGGAATAAAACTTTCAGAAGATACCTGTTTTCTAAGGGATGGAAACATTAACTTTTTATCTGAATCTAAGCTTTTGAATCAAATGTGCATGATGAGAATTACAATGGGAATCAAAGAACAACACCCCCCCCCCCCCCCCCCAAAACCAAAAGAGGTTGCTCGGAGAGTCTGACCTAACCTTGGGAAAAGCCATTTGCAATTGCTGTGCTTGGAGGTTATGAGCAGCTTGCAAGTTTTGGAGAGGAAACTAGAGACGGCTGCAGTGCACTGAACCAGCAAACCACAGATTCATAGAAGCACGCAGAGGCAAAGTAAAACTTAAAAAAATGCAAGTATTAGTTTGCAAGAAACAGAGATGGATTGCACAGGGTAAGGGAATAAACACCCTCCTAAGCAATATCCAGCCTTTGCATGTTGCCATTTTGCCAAGAAACAAAACCAGTTTTCCTATATACATATACCTAAAAAGTGCATTACCTGTAGGACGGTTCAGGAGACGACTGCTTCCAGCAACTAGACAGTCTTCTGGAATATCAGTGAGGCCTGCTCTGGGGGAAAATGCTGCTTTATCCTTAGAAGCCAGACCCAGGAGGAGGCCAGTCATTCACCCCACGCCCCTTGTCACCACAAAGTGCCTCAGGCACTTTTGGGGCTGGACAGGCAATCCCACGAACCCAGCAGCAGGGCCCTGCACGCCCAAGGCAGGCTGGAGGAAGGGCAAAGCGCCTTTCTGTCCCAGGTAAGGGTCTGGGTACCCACCGATGGGAGGAGTAAGCAAGCCAGGGCATCTGAAATACGAAAGGAAGTAAGCCCAGTCTTCTTCAGCAAAGAAAATCTATAGGGGTGCTCAAATCTGTCGGCAGGCAGGTGCGAATACTTATCAGTTAGGTACATCATGCAGACTGGAAAGCGCCTTCGTATCGAATCCAAGCAGTAATCAGATATGCATGGTTTTCTCTTATTTTTCCTCTGTCTGTGCTGTTTGTATGGGGTACTTCTGTTTCTTACTCTCCACTTCTCTTACCCTGGCTGGCGCCAGTGTGACTTTGGAGTATGGTAAGCACCAAGGCTACTCACGTATAGACGTGGGGGCGGTGAGGCACTTCCCCAGTGCCCGGCACAATCACTTGTTGTGTACAGAACCACTCAGGAAACAAGACGCTCCTCCGCTCCTCCGCATGAACATTCGTGCCTTAGTAACTCTGAGGGAGAGAGCGGTAGAGGCGTCTTTCAGGGACAGATACTACAGAGGTAAGCATCCTGGGAAAGGGATAGCAAAGAGAGGACCTGGATTCAGAAAGTCCTACGAGAACGTGCAACTCTGAAATTCAGTAGGGAACCTTCCGGACAAAACCGTATTTTCCCACCCTTGTAACTGGATTGAATTTCTTTAAAGCTGATCCCCAAAGGATGCTCCTTGAGCGTACAAGCCGGTCGCACCTGGCCACCCGGCGTGGCTCATCGTGAATGATGCGGAACACATCACGAACTTCTTCCCTGCGCACCAAGAAAAATCAGCTGCTAAATCCACTGCTCTGTATCAGTTTCTTCACTGTAGGAAACATGAGCCCCTTCACTGGCTTACGGCTTATTGCAGAAAGGAAGGGTAAAATTACACGCAAAATGAGAGCTTATATACCTGTTCCTCCTCAAACTAAAGGCCACTCCCATCCCTTCAGGGCTTCTCTGTCCCTTAATGACTTCTTTATTTAGTTAATCTCTGTATTGTAGTAAGTCGCATCTCATCTTGCACGTCTCTCAGCATCCTAACCTGGGAGATCGGTTCAATTCTGTCTTTGTTAGAAACAGCAACAAACACCAGAAAAGCACTAGTATTTTCTACGAAGGACCAAAATCCGCCTTAGGTTTCAGGTGATTCTGAGCAGCTACTCCACGGGCAACTCAAGTTTTTGTTGCGCTGAGGCCTCAGCCGCCAGTGAGCAAAAGGCAGGAGCCTGCCCGTTCTGTGGGGAGCTCAGTGCTCCGACAAACCTGCTCCTTACAGAGGGGCACTCCTCTACCGTGTGCCAAATGGAGGGAAGGACAAAATCCCCCTCCTTTCTCTAACGGTCAGGTTTGGGGAGCAAAAAACCCCCACACTTCTCTCGGAAGTGAAATGCCAGAGGATTTGGATCTTCCAAGTCAGTTGAGGAGGGTTTTTTTTTATAATATAGGACATATGATTTGAGTTAGATCACATAATGTAAACACTGTAAAAATAGAAACTGAAAATCACAATGTTTCATTAAAAATGTGAGCGTGAGCTGTTGTCAGCACTGCTATATTTTTTTTTTTTTTTGCTTTATTTCACTTCCACTAAATCGAGTAAAATCCACCCAGAATGTTTCAGCCCCCTTCCTCACAAAATATTAGTCCACTTTTCCTGTCAGGTCTATACTCCACTCTTTGGCACCAAACCGGCCTTGTTTTGTTCGGTGCTATACTTTTATACACATGTAACCTGATAGCGATTAATGTACCAGTAGACGGGGCTCAAAATCACGCTGCCAGCTCCCCTTTTCTTTTAACAACTATTAGAGCTCTGTGCAGCCCTACAGGGACCTCCCCCGCTGTAGCTCTTCAGCTTTCCTACGCAGAGCTCTGTGGCTGCCGGATAAAGGGATTTTGCTCACCCGCTCGGCTCGGCTCTGCCACTTAGCTCTCAACAGCAGCACACGACGGTCCGGCTTCTCCTCAGCTTTCTGCTGTTTAGCACTCTGGTCACAGACTAAACCCCGATGTGGTAGGTCAGGGCGGCCCAACGGCAGCTGCCACGGGGTCGGGGTGCCGGTTCTGGGACACCCGCTCCCCACAGGCTGTTACTGAGGGTGGTGGCTCCTGGCCGGAAGGGTGCCGCTGGGATGCTCCTTCCCCACAACTCCTCTTCCTTTCCGCGCTCTCCTGTTCAGCCTCCCGCAGCCACTGCTGGGCTGCCTAGGCCACGGCTCTGAGCCACTGCAGGATGGTGTGAGGATAAAGCCAGGGAGGCAGCTTCCCTGTACTTCAGCCTTAATATCGCACTCCCTGGTGAGGACATCCAAAAAACGCAGGAAAAGGAGGCTCTTGCCTGCCAGGGCAGCGTTCCCCGCCCCAAGAGCAGCTCCCCTTCTCCCCCAAAGGAAACAGCAAGGGCGCAGGTGGAGGCGTCCCACAGACCAGTTGTCACAGCTGAAGAGCTGGGCAGAATCCGCAGCTCGGGCTGGAAACTCGGCCTGCTCTAGAGGTGCGCTATGCCCAGGGAGGCCGGGCAAGGGGCGCCTTGCTCTCCGTCTCAGCTCCCTTCGACAGGCCCAAGGATCTTCCAAACACTAAGGGGAGAAGGAGTCCGTCCTTCCTCAGCTGAGACCATCAGCTGAAGGCAGCTAAGGACCTAAGCTGACATCCTCTTCCCATCCTGAAGCGGCCGTTAAGGCCGCTTAACACAAGAGCCCGTGGTGCAAGCAAACTAGAAAATCTGCAGGGCGGCAACATTGCATACGATTTCAAAAGCCAAAACCAGAGCCTGGCGGTATGTCCCAGACAACATACTCATATTGCAACACTTACTCTGAGAGTAATAACTTCAGGGTTAGAGCGCACGCGGCATTCTCCACCCCGGTCCGTCTCTGCATGGGAGTAGTGAGCAAAACAACATGAAGAATACATTTCATCTGTAACGATCTGCGTATGTGAGTGGCAGAGCTTGAAAATCACGTGGGCACATGTTCCGCCTGACAGAAAAGCAAGCGGGACTTACGCTCTGTTCTGTGATCCTGGATGGAGTTTGAAAGCTGCTGAATAATCAAGATGCAACTTAGCAATCCCGTTTCCAATTAGTCAGTCCATTGTGTGAGAAAACAGGCAGAGAAAAGAAGGAATTCCTTTTTAGCGCCGCATATAGGTGATGGCCCTTTTCATCCTCATCGAAGTACCTTCATCAAAGCTTTCCGTGCTCTCCAACAGGACCTCAGATCAAAACACACCTCTGAAGGAAAGATAACTGTATTTCATTCACTCACGAGTCACATAGTTTTGACTGCAGCAAAGTCCCAGAGCCACCATCTTCGTGGAGCAGCAGTGAAACAGTAGTGGTGAAACACACTGACAGGGAGGGATTTTAACCCCCAGCTAGTTCTTTGCAGCGTTAGAAGTGTAGCAATTCCCTCCTATGACCTGTATTTTACTGGAGCCATTCCAGCGAGTGCCAAAATATAATCTCAGATACGTACTTCACCTGCTGGCTAAGAAAGGGAGGCAGAGCACGGGTCGCCGTAGAGGAAGGGAAGAGAAAAGCCATGCCCACCCCAAGCCTCCCCAGGGTGGAGCCTTGCTCCCACCTTCCTTCAAGCTTCTGCAGCTCCTGGCTCATCTTGCTCTGAGAACAGTTGCCTTCACAAGGCAGGTCACTTACCTGCTGGAATTTGAATCACCACTGCTCTCTCTGTTTTGAAGGACAGCATCATTTTTTATGTCAGAATACTAAGAAATCACACTCTGAGCCTCCAAAAGCACCCAGACTCAAAACAGGGATAACAGCTCTGGGAGAACTTTTTCCTTTCTGATGACCAAACTTGTGGCAAAAACCTTCTCAAACCGAAGAGGGAGAGAAAGACAGTGTTCTCCTTTTAGTTTTGCAAAGAAAACTGAGGAAGGGGTTTGGGTTTGTTTGGGTTTTTTTTTTCGCCTGATATTAGCAGCTAAGCCTCCAAAAAAAAAAAGACCAGAGAAATGCCCCACTGACTCAATATCTAACTGGGAGAGCCAGCAGCACAGGAGAAAGACTAAAAAAAAAAATTGATGAGGAGAAAAACAGACATGAAGAAAAAAAAGGAAAGTTGTGGCTAGTTCGTAACAGGAGTGCAGGTGTCAGAAAAGACCTTGTTCATCACCAGATGGTGCACTCAGGTCCCTGCAGCGTACTGGAACAGAGATAAATCATTCAGCTCTTTCCGTAATTTCCCCTGGAAGCCTGGAGACACGTCACAGATCTTGTGCAAGAGTAAGAAGAAACAAATGTGAAACTGAAAGCTGGATAAATGAAACATCACATCCAGGTCAGGTACCACTGGGCAGGTTTTTTCTACCTGCTCTAGAATATACTCTTGATCTTTTGGGGGATGAAAGATGGAGGGAAAGAGGCAGGCAGGCAGGAAGGGAGAGAAGATAAGGCAAGCAGACAAGAGGGAAGGAAGGAAGGAAGGAAGGAAGGAAGGAAGGAAGGAAGGAAGGAAGGAAGGAAGGAAGGAAGGAAGGAAGGAAGGATGGAAGGAAGGAAAGAAGGAACAGAAAATTTTCAGTCTGCCAGCTTTAACAGTGGTGGCACTGACCCGTTTGCCACGGAGAGACTGTGGGAGTCAAACCCAGAACATTTATTTATGGGGTAACTCCTTACCTGGAGACCAACAACAGCTTATGGGATCAATAGTCAGCACCAGCGACGCCGAAGGGTAACCCGCCAGCAGGTGAGCATGGTGAAAAACACAGTCACCGGCCCATACGAGCTGTGTAGTTACGGCTTCATTATGGTAAGGATGGTTCCGATTCACTTCTTGCCTGGCACAGAACGTCAGCAAGTACCAGCCCTGCATGTGTTTGTAGTGCTCTGGTCCCTCTAACGTATCATCGAGGGCTGCTGCGCGTGGCCCCAGCGACCAGAGACCGTCACCTTCTCTGCAGGCTGCTGCTTGAGGTGTCGTCACTTCATACGCTGAGAGGGGAACGGCTAGAGCAAGCTTATTATTGCTTTAATGCAAATAGCAGTCAATGCTCGCCATACAGATTGGGCAATACCTGTGAGGTAAATGTAACAGCTAAATGCCTGAGGCACTGTGTGTCCTTGAAGGAAAAAGGTATACAAAAATCTATATATTCAAAATACAGACTAGAAAAGAAAAATCTCTTCTTGCACTCCTTCTCTTATCTATCCATGCTATGCTTCCCGAGCCCCACCTCGGAATCAGTACCCACTTCAGCTCAAAGTACAGTCAGTCTTTCCCTTAGCCAGAGGTGCCCAGGGCTCATTTCTGCGCTCACTGGCAAACAGAAACGGAGAAGCAAGTTGGGAGATGACACGGAAGATTTATTATAGGTCATCCTTAATACAGAATGTATGTTTAAATTATGTCATTGGTATCTTTCAACCTTTTTTCATTAATTTAAGGAAATAAGCCCCAGGCTGAGATTATTCCCTGCACAGGGCTCCATCCTCTTTTTACATAATTACTGCATAAAGTGAAATCTAACCACACGCAGGTGCTGGGGTCCGGGTCTCCCTCGTCCATGTGAGCGGCCAGATCTCTAGGACAGAGTTTTTCCAGTCTTCATGATCTGCAGCCTTTCCAGTGGATGCACAGACCCATCTGTAGCTTTTTCTTTAAACAAGACTATCGCCTGTAACTTTTAGAAAAGGTCAACGCCTTCCTCCCCTTTCAGCCTCATGAAGGCCACAGGATGAAACCCATCCATCCTGTGTGGATGGCACAAAGCCGTGTCCCGGCATCCTGGAACTTGACTTTGCACCTGCAGTGTCACCACCTCATCAGGAGGCACAGAAAATGCCCCCATGTACCCCAAAACAGACGACACTCAACAGTGAAGGCACTTGTTGATCAGGAGGGGGACTGCCGGTTGGAACTGTTCAGGCTCGAGGACTCTGGTCACGGACATCACTGGCTGTACAAGGAAAAAATGAATTCTGAGGATAAAAGCAGTGCTTTTCTTTGGAGCATATCTTGAAATGGAGATTAAAAGCAACTGATGGCTGAATTTCCCCAGACATCGTTGGACTAGTCACACTTGGTCAGAGCTAGAAATGACCACACTCTCTTCAGGCACGTCTTGATTTAATGACAAAAATCAGTCCATTCCTGGCTCTGCCCGGGCACACCAAGATTTGTCCTGTGCTGAAATTCGTTACCAAATGGCAAGTAGCAGCTCCAGGTGTGCCAGCCAAATCTCAGAGTCAATTAGAGTCAGTTTTTCAGCTTGATTTGACGACATTTTTGCTCACAACTGGATTAGCCAAGGGACACAGAGGTGACACGAGCAAAGGCAGAGCTCTCGGTGCTCTGGGAGTGCTGAAGCCAAACAGGGACATGTCGCAGAGCACCAGGGGCCTGTGCTGCTGTGCGGTGGCTGAGCAAGGGTCGTGTTTCTTTTTAAGCAGCTTAGTAACATCTTGGTCCTGTTTTGAGAGCTTAAGTCCCTAAATGCGTCCAGGTTGTCTGTTTTTCAAGTGACCCGCATTCAACTGGTGCTTCTTTCCTGGCAGTAAACTGGCTGCTGCACGTTCAGCCGGGCTGTGCCAAGCCTGTGCGTCACTGCGTGCGTCTGGCCACGCGGATTTGCGGAGCACGCTCCCGAAGAATTGAACTGGAAATCTAAGGCTCATCTCATTTTGCCAGGACGCCGGCAAGGGCTGCGTCTGGGGCACGCGTGGACGCGAGCAGCGAGGAGGGGCGGGCAGATTGCCGGTTCCCGCTCCCGGCGGGGCCGGGTCATTCCTCGGGGCGCAGGACCCACACGGGAGAGGCCTGACCGTGGGGGGTTGTTTTGTCTTCAAACCCCAGAAGCTTGAAACACTCACGGGTCCAACAGTAAGGTCTCCAGGGCCGGGCAGAAAGCCGGCAAGTCCCCGAGAGGAGGCACTCGCTGGTTTAGCGGTGTTTTGGTCTCACAGACGCCTGACGAAAGGATCTCTTCTTGTCTCTCGGCCGCCAGCGCGGAACAGCCCCGCCCCACTGCTCACGCCGGCGGCACCTCAGGCCGTTCCCGACTGGCAGGGCCCGGCTGTGGTTGCTGACCCCGCCCCAAAGTTGTCAGACATGGAGGCCTTTTCTTTAAAGAAGAAGATGCAGACAAAAGATTCAGTTGATAAAA
>JAVKLA010000062.1:495157-514672 GCA_034782735.1 Sagittarius serpentarius | reverse complement strand
CCCCCCCCCCCCCCAAAGGAGCAATACAAATTTTTTGTTGCTGTCAGAAATAGAAAGTGCCAGGTAGCGTATCATCGTTTCCTGGTCCCACTGCTGCCACTGGCAGACTTACTGAAACTTCTGCTCATTTGTGGGAAGTGTACAGTTGGCGTTCTTTCAGTGGGGCCATACAGCCCTAAATTCCTGGCTGTAGCTGACTTTCGAAGAGGCTTGACACTGGGAAAAGGATTGAAGGCTTGTGGCTTCGGGTTCCCAGGCTGGGGAGATTTAGCCAGGTTTCCCCTGTCGCTGGATGAACTGGAGGACTCGCATAAACACAGCTGGTCGGACCGATGGGCTCTTGACTCAGCATCGGTTTTGTTATCGGAGGCAAGTTCCAGCGCTTCCAGTTTTAGCTGAACCACCGACATGTTTGTACTGCTCTCCACAGAGACTGGCTCAGGTGACTGACGGTCAGCTTTTCGAGTAGTCCTGTCATCCAAACCACCTCCTTCTTTTTCTCCAAAGTCAGAATGTTTGGAAGTTTCCTCCTTTGCACCAGGACTATTTGTTTTACAGCTCTCGCTCTGCTCATCTATTAGTCCTACGGTATCCCCATAGCCCAGCTGGCCTTTGGCCCTAGCAATATTCTTTCGATGAACTCGTATGTGAGTGCGCCACGGAGAGTTCAGTTTTGTTTTAAGATCTTCT
This sequence comes from Sagittarius serpentarius, assembly GCA_034782735.1. NCBI lineage: Eukaryota > Metazoa > Chordata > Aves > Accipitriformes > Sagittariidae > Sagittarius > Sagittarius serpentarius. The sequence goes on along the minus strand of JAVKLA010000062.1, from coordinate 513,982 downwards.
TGAGGAATGGGAGACATCTTCCCTGTAGCATGACTTGGGATGTGAATAACAGCATTTTTGAGAGACCTGTTGTTCAATTTCATCTTCTTTCCTAAAAGGAGGTGGTTTATCACTGGGGAATGGTTTACCTGAGAAGGGAGGAGGCTGGTAACTGGCCCTTTGTCTGAAAGAAAGTGTTCAAGAGAAACACAGTATTGTCAAAGAACAAAAATTAAAGTTCTAAGGATCTACCACCAAATTTGATGCCTTTCTTGAGGTATAGCACAGGTTTGAAGGACTAACAGCTATTAAAAAAAAAAAAAAAAATCACTGCATTTCTCTTACATCTTGAAGTCAAATACAAAGCTGTAACTTCTATAATAAAGATTTTCTGTCCTCCCTCCCTGTTTCTTACCTATGGAATGCAGGAATACCATGAAAATAAATCCTAACAAAAATAGCATCTCAATTTTTGGAACTGCACTGTAACTGATAGTTTAACATTAACATTGGCTTCTGATCTTTCCCCTCTCCTTCATTTCTCTTCCAACCATGAGAGGCAATTCAGACCCTACAGGAGGTCAGTCAAATAAGCCTCTCCATGAGGCCTGTGGGACTGGAGAATGAACCCATGTATTTCTAACGGATAAACCGCACCAACTCTTTTCCATTAGGTCCTCTTATTAAACCAGAGCAGTAGACTCAGAATTAGGTAATTAGATGACAGTTTGATTAAACCACAAACCCAGCCCTGCATCATGATTAGTAAGATTAGAAAGGTTTATGTTTGGGGGGTGGGGATTGGCAATCCTTGGGAATCAACGTTTTACTCTTTGCACTGTTTCTGCTGGCTACAGCCTCCGTTCGAAGCAAATACTTTGCCAATATTTTTAAAAAAAATTTAAATTTCCTTACAAATGATGTTAATGAAAAACTGCAGCTCTATGTATTCAAATGCTCCTGGCTAGGACAAGTTTAGACAGCCTAGAAGAGGAACAAAAATTCTCCACAGTGACCCATCTGCACAGTTCAATGCTGACTTTAGAAAGCTGACACCTACGTGGGGAGGAGTGAGGGGGGTGGGCTGTGTTCAGCTTGCGCACCCACTGAAACCTTCAGCTGCGCTGTTCACGCTAACCCCCGCGTCGCCAAGTTTGCCAGTTGGGGAAATAGGCTCTGTTAACACGAATTGCTAAATAACGGACTGATGTCCGGCTCCACCCTCACAGCAGTATCTCTATGGCTAGGTAAACTGCCAGCCACAATGGAACATCTAAGCCAGCTCTTCAGCTGCGTAATTTGCCATGCCCGGATGAACTCAGAGGAGTTAGGATAATACGGACCAGCTAGGAATCTACCTGCCACTTGGTCTGAAGCGTACTCATCTCCTCATTTCACTTTTTCCAGTGCATCAGTATGTCAACTCCAAGAATGCCAAAGATTTGAAGTTTTTAATCAGAGAGATCAACACAATGCACCCAGATAGCAAAGACACTTTTAAATACCATTGTTCAGCTGGTCCCTGGGACCTAAAAAAATCCCAGGGTCGTCATCTTCAGATCCTGACAAAAGAAGAAGAATCATCACCACCTCATTTACAGTCTGTCTGTACAAAGTGGTACCCACTTTACTACCAATGTGTTACATATTCCATCAGTCTCTCTTGTTTTGTCTATTTGGTTAAATGTCAAAGAATGTTATTTGCCTTGTCTCCTATGATGAAGTTAGCTTGCAATAAATCAGTAAATGAAACATGTTTTGATATGTTACCTGCTCTGATATACACATGGTGAACCTGCTGTTGCTGCTTCTTCTTTATCCTCGAATATTGCTTTTTCAGTGCATTAATATCGGTGGTCATACGCTCCATCATCATGCTATTAAAAGCAGCGTGATACTCGCTCCGGCAAGAGTCTATGGCTCCTGGACTTAATTCTGCAATGTTACTGGAACCCAGACTTTGTTCTTCATTCTGATCTGCACAGAGTGGGAATAAAGTGGACATGAGGAGTAACTGGCATACTCAAGAGATCTGCAAGTTATCTACAAGGGAAGTCTATGTCTGATTCCCATCGTCTTATTTAACTGCAGCCTTTTATTAAAAATTTATAGTAATATGCATATTTAACAAAGCTACACTATTTCTAATAAGAAGTATTACATTTCTAGAACTACTGCTTAAGAACAGCAAGGGTTTGAGGGGAGTTTAAAGGGTACAAAAGTCCGTTCACGTAGCAATGCAAAGTTACAAGCACAGTTCTTCAATTACCTAAAAGTACATCAAAGCCATCACTGAAGTAATTCAGAAACTGGTTATTAAAGACACTCCGATGGTCAAAGAGGAGGCTAGCAATGCAAGTTATGAAATACATTACAGTCAAGCAGGCGTGAGATTAAACAACCGACCTAGTGATACCAGCAAGAAGCATCAAGACACAGTTGTAACACCACGGGGAGAAAGCTGCTAGCAGCGACAGGAGGGGCCGGCGCAGAGCAGCGGAGGATCAGGCAACTTGAGAGCATCTCTGACCAACAGCTGCAGAGCAACAGCAGCAGTGCCATTTATTTTCACAGCTGTTTCTGATGCACCGCCAGCCTGGCACTCCAGGGTCAAGGGGATAACTCTTGTTCAAGGGATGTGTGTCTTCGGCTTAGTTTGCAACAGCAGTTTGATGTTCTGACTAAGTGCTAGCTTGAAGCAGCAGGTAGAGACTTACAGTCCCTCAGGAAGGGAAAAACAAAACACCAGAGCAATCCAGAGGAAAATTGCAGCTTACCAAGCCACAAGAATGGTGATGTGTAATCAGGTAACAGTAACTGCTACATCAGTCTGGGTTTTCTGGGGCGGGGGGAAGGTGGGGGTGGGTTGGGGATAAATAACTATAGCCTCTCCCAGGATATCATAAAATCACTGTTGATCCAGTACCATTTCGTAAAAGCTGCTGCAAGTTAACAAGTGATCTGCTTTCCTTGTATGGATCAGAATTTTGTTCTGCTTGTAGAGCTTGCACAAGTGAACATACAATTCTGTCAGAAATTTTATTACAATGTGGGCGGATTTGAAAAATAGAGATGTTTTGTGAGAACACCTAAACCATACCCAATTTTTAAAAAAAAACCGTGAATACACCTAAACCACACAACAGTCTAAAGTTTGGTCAAAACGGCAGTGAAATGACCTGCAGAATTCACTCACTGCTGACAGGTTCCAGTATTAGCCATGCATATGCTAGTAAAGGTCAAGATTATTTATTACATGTACACGCTTCAGAAAATGCTGACCACCTAACAGCTTTCTTGGAAAAAAGTCCACCCTAAATCCATGCTTATTTCCACACACGTGTGTTTGGTTGGTTTTTTTTTTGTGGGCGGGCAACACTATGGGGTTGGTTTTTTAACCATTACTGTAGCCAAATCCTTAACCCACACTGTCATTTAATTGTACACATACAGCCTTCAAACTTGACTTTGAACACATCTTCATGGACCACAGAGCGAGTCATTTGGTACCTGCTGTAATCTCTATGTGAATATAAAATGCAATTTTCATAGCAGCTCTCACAGACGAAGCTACAGGTGATTTCTGCACGGTGTTGCAGATTTAACTACATTTTCCAAAATGAACAAAAGCACTTTTACCTTTCATCTGTTTTTGGTATTTTTGGAGCTCTGGTGCCAAAAACCCACTTAATGGTCCAAGACAGCCAATTGCATTGGCAATTGAGTCTTCATCATCTAGGTCGTTCTCCTCATCACTGTCTCTGGTTCTGCCTAGCCTTCTGTCAAAGGAGAACATAAGAGAAATAAGAAAGAGATATTCTTAAATATGATCATTACCAAACATCTTTATCTTCTTTCGGAGCATACAAGGGAGGATGTCACCTGCCTCTTCACTGTCTGTGTAGGGTAAACAATAACCCCGTATGCCATAAGCAGTGCATTTCAAACTTACCCTGAAAGTGAAGTTGATTTTACTGCTGCAGGGAAAGGAGTAATGTTGTACGTGTATTTCTCCCTTAATTCTGCCAGTTGTGGGAAGGGAAACTGAGCCATGGTATAAACAGTCTGGAGGGGGGGAAAAAAAATTCAGCTTTTAAAATTTTCACTTTAACTAACAGTCCCACAAAAGATTTCTCCGTGAACAGACTTTTCACAGTCTTGCAGGATTAAAGGCTGCACATTCTTATGTGCTGTAAGAAAATGGAAATGGTCTAGTTTTATGATTCAGTCAGTACTTCCTGCAAGAAAAATAAAGACTGACTCACTAGAAAAATACATGGTTCAGAGAGAAAAAAAAAAAAAAAAAAAAGATGGAACAGATAACATGAGATGTAGGGTCCTTTCCAACTCCTATACTTAGGAGACATTTGTTCTACGGTGAACAAAGAAACCTCTCTTTAACTCTCTGAACTCAACATGTAGTCCCTAGAACTTAAAACAAGGCCATAAAAAACTCTTAATACATTTACTTCAATCCTCAGAGTTAAAGAAGATAAATAATTGCAAATGTATTGGGTTTCGGCATTATGTTTGCTTTAAGTCATTTTGTAATAACAGAAAGTGTGTCACCAGCCAACCTGGCATAAAGACAGATCATATTCATTGCAATATCACTCCTGATTCATTCCTACCTGTTTTAGTTGCCTTTTTTTTTCCCCCTACTTTTGTACACTTACAACCATTTAGGACTTTCAGATAACTGACACACAATCCATTGGGAGTCTCAGGGTCAGAAGTAAAAAGAAAAATAGCCAAAATATCACTTCTCATAGTTTCTCTGAAATTGTATAGCTTTTCCCCATCTTGAAAATTAAATGTCTTCTGAAAGACAGCAATGTAATGATTTCTCATGAGCTATGACAGGAAATCTTCACTTATACTTTTTTTTTTTATTCCTGTGCTATTAAGTCAGTGACATTTTCATCTGAAGGCAAATGGCCTCAATTAAGACGAAAGGAAATTTTTGAACAATTTCTACATAATCCATTCTTGAACTGTGATTTGTCTGTGCTAAATACACTAAGGAAAATCGCTAACATTAATTCAGTACTAGACCTTTCTTGACAGAAGAAGGAAAGAAAAAAAAAAAGTTCCACTAATGGCAACGCTGTAAGCAACGAGGAGCAGGAAGGACACCCCTGGCTGGAGTGCAGCTCAACGGCTCCTGCGGGAAAACACTTTTACAGTTCGAGCCATGGACAGCCTTGAAGGCAAGGAGGATGCCTACAAAAACCCAGAGCATGAACGGAAACTTTGCCACTCCACGAAACTACAACGCTACTGTGAAATACAAATGTTCTCTAGGGCCTGAACAGCGATATCCTGGCAGTCTACTAGACGAAGGAATTTTATGATCTGGAGAAAGACCTACCTCTGGCCCAACATGTCTGCCTGCCTGTTTGATCTCCACCACACTTCCCTGGGTTTTTTTCCCCATCTGTCTCAACTCTCTCCCTTCATAGAGAAGGAGGTGTGTCTGGAATTTATTTCTACCCTTTATGTCAACAGCCTTTTCAGGTAACTTGTTCCATATGCCAGTTACCCTTTAAGTGAAACAGTCGACTCCGAGTCCTCCACTTACTCCTTGCACCTACTGTTTTAGATTATGCTTTTAGCTTTTGCCTGTCTCCAGTCTGTGTCTCTTCCAGATCCTGTGCAATTTCTTTCATTTAGCATACATGTTTTTAGCTTAATTACTTGTTATCAGATTATAACTGGAGGCCTTGCTTGGCACCTGGCTAAGAGATCGACAAACAAAGTTTATGCTGATGCAAGTTCCACTGGAAATTAAAAAAAATATTGTCAATCAGCACCTGTGATCCCCTCACAGCAATGCGTCAGAGTCAAAGCATCCTGTCCCTAGTCTGTACACAGCCTTGGATGCCATTTGGTTAATTCTGGTGAAGCTGTGCTAGAGTGAAACAGCCTACACATAGGAAGCATGATGCAGCCAAACTTACTATCTTGTGGCCGTAAGAGACAGATTCTGGGAACAAGGAAAGACACCTCTCTTCTCACCTTAAATCGGTAGCATTTGTCAATCCTTCGCCTTACCCTAAAAACGCAAAGCCATCTACACCCTCAGCAGAACACCATACAGGCAGTGATGGCCTGCGGCTTCCAGAAGAGGGTAAGCAGTTTTGCAGACAGCTCAAACACACTTAGCTCAAGAGCTGCCCTACGCTGGCTTAAGGCTCTTCTCTCTTTTCACTTTCACTAAGGAAACAAAACAAAAAGCAAAAACAAACCCAAAAGAAAACAGACAAAGTGCTACTCCAGTAGAAAGTTAACAGCAAATACCATCAAGCCAGGGTAACTCTCTACAGGAGACTGTCTGAAATGCTAGGGTACTACAGAGGGACTGATCCCTGTTCCCCTCCACCACAGTGAGCACACAGGGGTGCCTCTCCTTTTCCCGTTTGCTTCCCATCGCCTCTACGCTGCCATGTTTCCAGGCGTACAAACTGAATTAGTTTAGCTGCTTATAAAAATGCTCACTTTCTGAGGAGGCACGAGAGCATGTACTCCACCCGGCTCACGCCGTCTGGAGTATCTGCAGACACCTGGTGTACAGCCTTCTGTGTCCACGTTAGAAGCAAAGTTTATTAATTAGGCCAATAAAATGACATTACCGAATACTGTATTTGTTTAACTTCTAGTCCTGAATACATAGCCGGTCTAGCATCGGATGTGCACAGCACTCACCCTTTATTTACCTAAACTGTTCAACCTGAAAAAGGGGGAAGCTGTAGGCGTGCCTGCTCCTCCAATCCCTCCACGCTCTCCTCAGCGCACCCTTGTGAGGCTCTTGCCGTGCAAGGGCCAAATCTGCAAAAGCTTTAAGCCCTCAGTCCTAGGTATACGTACTGTCTGCAGGGGAGGGAGGGAGGCATTTTTAATGCTAAACTTGCACCAACTACACACGCTGGTGGCGAGAACGAGGACAAGAGTCCTCTGACCTACTGTAGACATCTGCTCTGTCAACACTTGCCCCTGAAGGATCAGCCCCACATCCCTCCTCCAGCTCCCCGAACAAGCAGGCCTTTTAGAGCACAATTTGTTTTCTAGTGGCCTAGAAGTGACTGCTGCGCTTCACTGGCTTGAGGGAGCCAGGACAGGTAGTTCAGATGCAAATGTGAGTGTCAGGCAAGTCTAAAGAAAAGTGAGAAACAGATGATTGCACCAGCAACCTTTACTGAAATGTGTAGGGAAGGCAGAGTTGGATATTAATCCTTTCCTGCAGTAGGATACTAACCCTTGAGCCACCTTGTAAAAAGGATTAGAGGTAAATTCACCATTCTGATTTTGATGAGAGGAAAATTAAAAAAAAAAAAAAAAAAAAAGAACATTTTCAACACAAAGCAGGCTACCATTCATCTCTGGCTGACTCCTCTGAAAAAGCCTAAAGCAATTTAAAAAACAATGTCTTCAAGCAGTCTGGATCCTTTTATTAATGCAATGGTTTATATTTCTGTATTTTCTTCTCCAACCCAGAGAAAATTGTACAAATGCAGCAGCCAGACACATGGTGGCATTCGTACACCCTAATGGTAAACTCCTGTAGCGCCTAATTCTCTCCACTTACGGTAAAGGGAGCCTAGAGCGAACACCTCGGATGGAGACAGCTACCCTGCCAGTGCCTGCCTTTGACGTGAAGAAGGTTACCTGAACTATAGTGCAGTTTCTTCAGCTGAGAGGACACATAAACCAGACACCCTGCTTCTCTGTGCAGAAAACTGCCACATTCCCCGTATCAATGGCAATGCTATCCTAGCGTAACGCTCCTGTCAGTGTCACAAAATACACATGTACACTATGAATACACATATATTTTGCACCAAGTGCTAATTTTTTGCTGAAGCACAAAAAGACCGCTAATTTAGTATACTTGTAATTGCAACAGTTAAAAAACCAAAAAGATCCTTCCATCCCTCCAACCAGTAAGTTACCTATGCCCTATCTTCTATTACACACAACAGCAAAGAAAAATCCACACAGAGTCTCTAACGCCCACTTCAGCTTTCCCAACATTATTCTTTGTCACAAATGCCACATCTTGATTTTGTACTACACTTGAGACCAGGAACTGAAACACAATGAATATGAGAAGGCATCAGCTTGTGCCACCTTCCTCACGCACCCTCAATATCTGAACTGTCTTGTAAGAAACCTTAACACTTATTTAAAAAGCATGCGAGTATCTCTCACCCCCTGCATTTCCATTTTTGAAGCAAAGCCACAGTGCTCTCCCATTCCTAGGGCTCCCTCATCAGACAAAACAACAACAAAAATAAAATCTGAAAGTAATCCTCTACTTCAAGGCAGTACTTCAGCAGACTAGGAAAGTGTATTATCCCAGACAGTAAGTTTTGCTTCCAATAAGGGATGACAGAAGTCACCTGCTAACCACTGTTAAACTGTGCAACTTCATAGGCTGAGACTGATTTTTTTCTTTCCCCTAAGACAGGTAAAATATTTCAGGTGAATTATGTGCCCCGTATTTGCACCCATTTAATCACCATGCTCTAACTCGACAACAGCAAAGTTCCAGAACTGTAGCATGAAGCCTTTATAAAACATCTAAGTAGACAACACCTCAAGGATATCACAAAAAGAAGCGCAAGTGCAAATCTGTAAAATTGTATCTGCAGTAGTGAAGGCCTTTTCCTTTCCCAGAACAATGTGGGTCTTTGTTCTCATACAATGACGTATGCTTTAAGAATTGAGGGACTGCAATTATCTACAAGTGTCTTTGTTTATAGTTCACTGACAACTGTTCATGGCTTTTTTTTTTTACATCATGAAGGGTATTTTTTTCCCCTTCTCACTTGATAAACTCTTGTCTCCCACAGTGTCTGCAGAATGAAAAGGACACAGTGTAATAAATAACTGACCAAAACATAAAAATAAAAGAACACCCTAAAAATTATGACTACTAAAAGATTCTACATCTTTCTTGCGTAAATCCAATCAGGCATTATAGCACAACAAACATTCAGCTGTCAACATACAACCAATTTTTATCAAATGAAGCCTAATGGTTCTCTATGTTTAATGTATAAGATAAGATTTTAGCTTCAACTGCAGGTCACCTATTTGTTTCATTGACAAGCTAGCTCAACTCAGTTACCTTAAACTTTTATTCTTGAGAGAGTTTAGGTTTCTGCAGTATCTGAACAAAAATGTAATCTGTTAGAAATCAGCACCTGAACGATGCACAGAAAGTACAAACAACAATTATATCAGTCACTCACCTGCATGAGTTCATTGCTGTCAATCAGACTGTCTTCCAGCATCTCCTGCGTCAGCTTGCCCATGGTACTGTAAAACTCATCTGCAGTTTCACAACACTCTATTTGCCTACATCAAAATACATGTTGTTTTTTTGTTTTACTTTTACATGTGATTATACACGTCCAAACCAAAACTGAACTTTCTGTCATTAAAATATGCGCTTCCGTTAGTCGCCTTAATTCTTAAGTTTATTGCAATCCTCCGTACATTTCCAAATAGTAAAACTGTGCACATCACATTGGAAATGCTGGTGCAGTGACAGGATGTACCGAGGACAGCTTACTGTCCCGACTGCTCACGACAAAGGATTCACACATGTCCAGACAGGTTATTCCCTCTGCCCCTTTCACTGCTACAACACGACAATCAGTAAATTCTCCCCGCTGCGAGCACAAGGGAGCTCCCCCATCAGCTCAAAAAGGGAACATAAAGATTTGTCGCCTGCCTCATCACCCGTTCTTCACTCTGCACCAAACGGACGAATTCACTGGCTGAACTGTCTTTTTGTCAGATGGGAACATACTCGCTAGCCAGAAAACGTTCCGGTGGAGTAAATTAAGTATAGGTGTATTTATATATGTCATTGTATTCAAAAGAGCTGAGCTCACATAATGCAGAATGAAGGAAAATTCACTTATATCCTATGTATTTGTGAATGCTACTTCTAAATTAGAGATGCAGGCTTTTTGGGTGTGTTTGGGTTTTTTTTTTACTCTGGTGGTGCAGGGTGTTCTTTTTAGTTTTGTTTTGGGTTTATATGGGGGGGGGGGGTCCACACTTTTCTTTAAATTTCTAAAACCATAAAATCACCCACAGAGTGTCAACTAAAGGAAAAGCAATATGAGTAATATGCCTTTGTGAGTTGCTGTTCTACATACATTAGGGGCAGCCGCTAAAGATCATCTCCCATCAAATGAAAAATTTGTTTTACTTCTATCCCAAACAAGTGCATTGCTGGATACCTATTGTTGCCTCCCCTGTAAAATACCGCTGCTGGAATGATCAAAAAGTACACTGCCTTTTTTCTTAAGGATTAGAAGAGGAAGCTTCCCTTGATCTTCAGCGTCTACAGGGAACAATCACTGAACTACGAAACTACTGAAATCTTAAGATAGTTTAGCTAAAAGAATGATTAAATAGTTAAAAAAAAAAAAGAGTAGAAACAATGGGTATGTAGGCAATTATCACAAACTTAATGCTTACCTTCCCCGATACCTTCGGTCTCTCATGACCTCCATGTACTGCTTTCTCTACTGCACCTATTTTTAAACTCCCCCATTCCTTCAGTCTCCCTCAAAACAGAAGTAAGATTGAACCACCCACATTTTAGGAAAAGCACTTCTCACCCCATTTTCATGTCTAGAAAGATAGTCTCATGATCTTCATACTTCTCAAGACTATGATCACTGTTTCACAGGCCCCACTTCTTTAAATCCCCCCTGTTCCATTTCTAGTGGAGAAGAAAGAGGAACAAAATCACAGTCGTCTCCCAGCAAAAACATGGTGCCTGATCTTTTACTTCCTCATCTCATTTGATATCATTAATCACAAACCTACTGTACTTCAATTCTTGTTCAGTTTTAGTGACTCATCATCTTCTGGATCTCTGGTTATCCCACCAGCATCCCTTTCTGTTAGTTGCCCCCAAAGCTCCCAGACCTTCTCCCATTCCCCACAAAGAACAGTTACAAGGTGTGCAGTGTGATCAGCTTATTCTTTTTGACATTCTTATAGATTTCTTCATTCTGTTCCTCCCAGTTTTTATAAAACATTTCATTTTTTGCTTTCAGTTTTACAGTAAAATCTTCAAAGCAGTGACTTTCTTTTTTATCATGTTACGAGTTGGAACATTCATAATTATAGCTTCTAAGTGCACAGAAACCCACTGCAATAGGACCTTTTATCTAAAGGTATAGTACAAAGTAATAAAGCACAATGGGACTACATACAGCTTAATCCTAATGCAAATGATTCATGCAAGTTTCATTCACGAACTGAACAAATAAAGCTCTTAGGAAATCATTATTCTAATTATTATTCTTCAGATTAAAAATTAAATATACTAAAGTCTCTTACAATGCTACTGGCCTGCAGTGCTAATTTATTCAGAAAGAAAAAAGAAATGAAACCTCCACAGGCAGAGCTGAACATAAATCCCAGTGGTTCAGTCTCAGGGCAAAAAGGAAGGTGAGTGTTGAAAGGCATCACAAGAAAAGTTTGATGCAGCTGCTGACACCAGATGAAAAAAGTTCCCAGCTGAGCTAACATCTGCTCAACCTGTCAGAGCTCACACCTCCCACTGAAGTCGGTGACAAAACCAATTTCTCTGGGAGCACTGTACACTCTTTGGAATGCACATTTTTGCTATGACAACAGAGGAGTTTAGAAGAACTAACCATCTCTTGTGTTTTGTCCTATGTGGTGAGTTTCCAAGGCCATAAAGGACTACAATACAAACTTGGCTAGAATGTGCTTAAAAGCAGAGAATTTCAGGAAAATTTGCCTGCAGGCCTTAACAGAAAAGAACCGTGTAACACTAAATCATTCGCTTAGTAACACTGAACTCTTTTCTTGAGTATAGCCAATGGGCTCAAGTCCCTTAAGTTTCCTTAAATGAAAATAAGGAATTAACATCCCCAGCTTCAGGTACCCAACCAAATTAGCTAGTCACCCTCACGTCTCTTTGTATGTCTTTCCACAGAGTATTTACCAGCTCCCTCAGAGGTCTGTGTTCTGGAAAGTCCAACCAACCTTTTAGCATAGCATGAAGACATTATGCACAGACAACACAAACAACTGGAGACGCTTCCTGCAGTAAGCGTCCATTAATTATCATGCCCGTTCTGATACAATGTCAGAAGCACCTGTTTTTGGGGAAGCCATAGATGCACTTTGTGCAGCTTTTTCAAAGCAGAATCATTCTCCTGAAAGATGGCATCTTGTTTAGAATTGACAACACGCCCTTCAGAACAACGTAAGTTACATGGATTGCTCATACTGAAAAGAAAAATCAGATAAAAATGACAACTTACTCTCCTAACTTTGCCCAGATAGCCAAAGCTACTCTCAGTATAATTTCAGAGCCTTCAAAGAAGACTGAATCCCAGATCTTCAGAACTGTATGGTTAGGCAGGCAAGTGGCAAAGAGGGTCAGAAACCACTGCATTGTGAAGACGTTTGTAAGTGGGGGTTCGTAGCCTCCTGAAAAAAAAAAAATTTCTTAAAGTAACTGTAATTTACTAACGTTTTACAAGGAGTATAAACTGCACACTGAAATCCACCAGGCATTCTGGTACCTCTGTTATTGCTCAAAACTTACTTAGCCTGCAGCTGTCCAAAGATAAGCTGAGAGAAAGAGCAGTGGAAAAATGACATACTTCGTCACCTTTCATCCTGCTGCACTGCAAAAAGCTCTAAGCAGCAGCATTGCTTTTGGTCTGTAAACCTTGGAAAACACCACCACGCTTTTTTTTTTTCTCCTTGTATCAGAAAGATTGCTTTTCCTTCCCCAAAGCCATATGAGCTAAAAGCTTTTATAAAAACAAAACCAAAAAACAAAACCACCCACACCCAAACAAAAAGCCAACTACCATAAACCGCCCCCCAACCGCTGTATTTCTTCAGAAACTAATGGCATAGGAAGCCTTTATCTACACGAAGGTGAAGGTGACTGTCTCGGTAAAGTCTTATCTATTGGTTTAATACCCAGATGCACTGCCAGCTTAGCAGAAGCAACTGTAACGCACTCCATTTTCCTTTTGGCTTGTTAAGTTTCAAGCATGTTTTAGTATTTCAGCCTGGAACTCTGAAGTTATGCTCAGAGAACTCTTTGTGCATTCTAGTATCAACTGATGCACTGAAGGCCACGACCAAAGAGGCTGCTCCCTGTGAAAACACTTTCAAACAGCAAATAGTTCCTTGATACCCCTTCTTTGTTTTTATACAGTTTGGGTATGGTCACAGTTTATTTACATGGAACATGGTACTAGATCTTTTCTAAGATGGAACTAAGGGTGCATTTAGCTTCCAGACTGAAAAAAACTCGATCAATAACAAGAAACCCACCTTCCCCAAAACACTCCCAAATAAAAGAGCTATATCTTGTTTAAAAAAAGAGAAAGTCTGGAGGGAAGGCTGCACCAGGAAAAAAAAAAACCTCACAGCGCAAAGCCAGTTTTCAGCTAGCAACCCACGAACTACTGAGTTTTGCACCTCTGTATTGCTAAGCATCCAGGTGAAGAAACACTGACCAGCCACCACTGGCTCTCGCATCGTAACTCTTCCCAGAACAGCCGTGTAAGCTGGCAACTACAAGGAGAAATGGCAGGACAGGTATCTCGAGCTAAAGCAAGAAACAACCTTTCCAAGCTAGCCCTTGTACTAAGCTGCGTGTTAGACTGTTGTCACTCCATACATTTTATAACCCTGTCAGCACAATCCTGTTTACAGCTAGTGGTGGGACCAAATTATTTCCCCTTTATTTTTTCCTGAGAGCACCACCTATTAATGTTAAGCTTATCAATAACAGAAACTGTCATCTTTCACCTTAACAATTTAAAATATGTATTCTAAGCACTAAACTCATGTAAACACTTAAAAGACTGTATTGTTAGACCAGTGCCTAGATGAAACAATAGCAAACAGGAATTTAAAAGCATTTTCTGTTGAACCTACCTCCACTTTCTCTTTTAGCAGCTCTTTGCAGGGTGTCTAAGTGCTGGGACAGTTCAGGAAGCTTCATTCGTAGAAGATCTCGGAAAACAGCCATGTCCACAGAGAGAGCACGGAGATTATTGACAAAATAGCTATCAGGAAGCACTTTATCAATTAGGTAAATCATGATCTGTGGGTAAAATGAAATATCATCATGTAGGACTTAGAGTCAGTTATTTTCTAGGAACAACAGAAAAAATCCAGAACTTAGAAGTTCTCTGTTCACTAAAGAATGGCTTGGAGCCAGTGGCAACACGTCTCTGGTATCTCCATTTATATGGGGAGAAAACATTATCATTTTAAGCATCCACGGGTACTCTAGGTATCCACAGGCAATCAAGGTGCAAAGACCTCTTGAATCTGTCTAGAATTTATGAGCCATTAGTGACTGAAATCAACGTCACAGTAAGCTATGCCCAAACTGGAAGCATTACTCAAACCAAAGGCAACTTCTGGCACTTCTGATGCTGTATGTGTTTATGAGATTCTCCACACCGTTGGGAAGTTCCAGTGTTCCTTCTCTGGTTGTTAACTGCCGCAACTAGAAGACTGATCTTCCAAATCATCTTTTTTCCCCCTCTCCAAAATGCAAGATACTGTACTTTAAAAAGCATTCTCCACACACGTTACTGTGATGTGTTGCCGTGCGCTGCACTTCACCTTGTCACTTTAAAAGGTGCTAAATTAAGCAGCATGAGACGTTTTAAACAGACATCTGTTTCAAGTGAGCTAGCTCAACTACATGTGTGGTAATGTATTAACTGGATAACGTCAAACTTTTGAGACTGAACAAATACAACAAAGAAATATGCCAAAGTTGATGTATATCATCAGCCCAACAGAAGATGCTGACCTTCACTTCAGGATCTTTTAGAATCTCTGTGGCCACTCTACAAACCGTATCCAGAGAGCCTGCATGCGGTCATCCCATCTGCTTCAACCCTCCCTTACTCCTTTGTTAAAATTTCAAACGAGCATCCTTCTCATCTCTTTCATACAGCCTCTAATGCTTGAGGGGAGCAGGGCACCTTCACCCACAGGAGACAATCCTCCTTCCAATCCCTCTCATTTCATAAGACGCCCACAAAAATAGCTTGGCAGACACTGCACTCCCAAGAGCACCACCTTACGTGGTCTTACGGCTTCCTTTTCTCTCCCCGCTGCTTGTGACCACGTACTACCACTTGTCCTTGCAAGATTTTTATACAGTAACAGCGTTTTGTTCCATGTTTTAAAGTACGTAGACCAGTAGTCAATACAGGCAACTCAATAGCTTTTACACATTTTTATGTTTTTTTTTTTGGGGGGGGGGTGGTTTGTTTTCGTAAGTTTTAAGGATTGAAAGGAAACAGCTGATCAAAACATGGTACACAAGTAAGCTGGAGTCTCATACTCTGTCAGATGCATTCCCTAACCTTTGCTGAATACTGGGACACCTCAGTGCCTTTTAAAAATATGGTTTATTTGGTTCAGATATATTTCAACCAATGGAAGAATAATTTAATATAGCAACATTAACTTGCAACTATGCTATTTGTGTTTTTCATTAATTTCTTATGACATAAGCCATAAATCCCTACCCTAAAGAAACCATTTTATAAAGGCTTTTGCTCCCTTCCTACTGAGCGGTATTACTTCAGGAATCTCAGATATATGAAAGCATAGGAAAGACCAGAAATCTTTTTGCAACACTGAAGTCCGTTCTATTTCACTGACATGAATTTTTTTGAGAATGCTACTTTAAAAAAGCAGCTTCACGTATTCACCAGTTTGCAATAGACACTTTCTTCATGAGACATCTCTACATATTTATTATCTGACTTTGTAGTATTTCCCCACAATAATAAGCAGGAAAAAATGGGGTTTAAGTTTCAGCATCTATGAGACTTTTATGCGTACTCTGATAGCTTCTAGACATGCAAGCTGTGATTTTCTTGCTTATAATTTCAGCAGGCTAACTTTGAGGTGTCTTGAAGGATTTAACTTAAACATGCTTACCTTAACTAGTGAAGAGACTCAAGCATCCCTGGCTGGGCATTCACTGAAGCTACCACGTTGGGTCCTGTGCTGTTAAAGCCCCGTGGTGGCAGCAGTACCAACGGTTTCCCAGCCTCTGGGAGACGCTTGCCAGACACAGAGCTTTTGTTTATACTGTCCTTCCCAGGAAGGGGACCTGACCGGTGAGCCCCGAGAACCCCCTTGCTCCCTTCACTCCTAGACTCTGCCATAATCCAAACAGTTTCCCCATAGCTCCAGTCCCGAGGGCAGCTTTACAGGCAACAGCCTCTGCGGCTGTTCCCAAGTCACCCGTCGCTTGCTTTAGAGGGCACAGTGACTACAACAGCAGAATGGCCACGTGCTAACCCTCAATTCCTTCCCCCTCCCTCCCCTGCATTCCCTTTTCTTCCTTCCCTTTTCCCTCTCTCTTCTGGGGAAATTCCAACCCTGCAAAGCCTATGCGCTAACCTTGGCAAAGAAGTGACTCTTTTGTATTAGAATTCCTAATAGCATTTTCTGTTCTTATTTTTGCCAGGTAAGACCCATTTTGGTGCTAACAGCCTTCAGTGCTTCACCTCCCCAGAGCAGTCTGGTGCCATGCCATTGTCTCCTTCGCGCAAGGAGCCCGACACCGCTCACAGGACGGTAAAAGACAATCCAATAATATAAGGATGCACGCAGTTCTTATAATCAATTCGGACTTCATAAGCCTTGGGCAATCGTATTTCCTATACTATCATAATGTGTTTTGGGAGCTTCTGGACAGTATAAGAACACAATAAAATGTGACAAATTAGAGTTTAAAATTCTGAGGAAATTTTTAGCAAGAATTATTGAAAGGAAATTTTACTCTCTGATACAAAGTAGGCATATTATTATGGTATTTTCTTCCTATTACAGGCAGCTCTTTAGAATGAAGTACTAAATACCAGCTAGCTGGACTCAACTGCCACTAGCTTTATATTTTAGGAGCTCTGACTGATCTTCAGTATTTACCATATTTAAATCATTGTCTAAAGCAAAACCAAACAGCTCAGTATCTCAAAAGTCACAGTCATCTTTTACTAATTTGACCCCAACTCACACATATGAGCAAGTTTACTTAAGGAAATTAGCACATGATCTTGGCAAACCTTAAACCACGTCCTGTAGTAAAGCGTATTTCCGTTTTCTGACATACTGTAAATTTCATGAAGCTTTCTTTTAATTAGAACAGAAAAGGTCTAAAAAAAAAAAACCCAAAACCAAACAAAACCACTGTATGACTAATGTAGCCCAGAAAGCAGCTTCAAAGTGATTTACTTTCAATTTTAAATATTTATTTTGTGTTCTCCTAGAATTTGCTTTAAAATGCAGCAGATTTATTAACTGCCTCACATGCTACTGACACACAAGAGGCTGATAATAGAATCTGAAGGTTTCAGCTACCTGTGGTGTTTGGAAGCAGATTTGGGATTACGGGGTAAGATATTCTAAAGCCAGTAGCAGTGTTCCCATTTATTTTTATTAAGGCCAAGCCCTCATTTATTTGTTTGCAAAAAAATTTTAACAGTGATAACATTCAAACGGTTCATTTTAGCTCAGACAGGATAACAAACAGCCCGCAGATATAAAGTGGTTAACTCCTTTGAGCCCTGGTCTTTTAGGCTGTCCAGAAAATTCACGCACTGGTTTATTCTGAAGTGCACTAACTAAGAGCAATCTTCAACACTGAAAAAAAAAAAAATTACTCACTTTCAGGGCATCCCCTTCATTGCCCTCCATTACTTCCAGAATAAGTGCAGCTAGTATGTTAAATCCTTGACAATAGCCAACAGATTTATTCCACCTGGCATAAGCCAGCAAAACACGTTTTAGTACCACTCGATCTTGCTCTGCCTCCTGGCCACAGTAAGAACTGCAACCCGTCCGGTGAAGGTCCTTTACAGAAAAGGGAAAAAAAAAGAAAAAAAAGACAAGAACAGACAGAAAAGATGTGCATTTTCCTGCCCCCTTTAGTGTTCCGGCCCGTCCCAGTTTTCCTTCCACCTCCACACTCCCAGGACATACTCCCAAAGTTGATGACAATATTTCTTTTTTAATCTGTAAACCTTTAGCTTACTGAAGAAAAATAGGTTCAGCAAGCTCTTAAGTGAACAAGTTACCTAAAAGATGTTCGGGTGAAGTTGCCACAGAAGATATGAACAGCTCTCTAGGTTTCAAAGAGGCAAGACGCAACAGCTGCTTAATTGCAACAGAAAAGAGCAACCGTTTTTATTGAACTACAAAAGAACTACTAGGCAACTAAGTTCTCAGAACACAAAAAAAACAGGAAAGGTGTCCTTGAGATTTAAGCCATTTATAAGTGAAAGGCAAAACATGCACTACGCTGTTTAATATTTTGTAAGTAATATTTAAAAGGTTAAATCACCAAGTAGAGATGACAACTGTAATAATCCGGAAGACAAAGTATTTTGCTCCACGTACTTTAACTAAGGTGACTACAGAACACAATCTCTCCTATACAGAGTAATACCTCCTCAGTAGGTAAATAGGCTAATATTTAAGTCACCACAGCAATACAAATCTATTAAGCTCTTCCCTAAAACTGCCCACTGCTTTAAATATTAAATGTTAATTACCTGAGAAATATACATAGACAAAGGTGTTTCACTCCTGTAAGATAACTGAAAAATGCTCAATTGCTATATTATAAAACATACTCTTTAATGCCAGCAAACATTTGTGTTTGTTTATAAAGAAGAGGAAAAAAAAACCCCACTTATGTTCCTTTGTCTCCATTAAATTCCAGTATTTCTTTTAAAATAAAAAAGTAGAAGTTGGGGGGGGGGGGGGGGAATC
>JAVKLA010000062.1:462699-484819 GCA_034782735.1 Sagittarius serpentarius | reverse complement strand
CCGCGCCCGGGAGCTGGCCTAGGGCGGCGGGGCGGCGGGCATGGCGGGGCGGGGGGGCGGCCGGGCTGCGCGGCGGCGGCTCTGCTGGCTAGCGGGGATCTGCAGTGCGGAGAGAGCAGAGTCGAAGTGCGGGAGAGCAGAGGGAGGACGAGGAGAGGAGAAAGGGAAGGAAGAAAAAGGGGGGGGGGGATGGGGGGGGAGGGGGCAGAAAAAGAGAGTTGCTCCCGCCCACAACCCTAGCATCGCTGCCTGAATAAACCCGCAGCCTCTCCTCCTCCTCCTCCTCCAGCACCACCTGGGATGCCGCGGCTCCGGCTGGAAAGGAGGGCAGCCCGGGCGGCAGCGGAGGGGCTCGGCGGCGGCCCAGGGCTCCCGGAGAGCGGCCCAGGGCTCCCGGAGAGCGGCCCAGGGCTCCCGGAGAGCGGCCCAGGCACCGCCCTTCCCAGGCGTCTCGCTTGGCGCCAGCTAACGGGGGGCAATCCCGAAATTTCTGCCGAGAACGAGATGAGCTAAACACCCAGCAAAGAGACCTCTCACGTGGGATTCTGGCCTACAGCTGGACGTGGACAGATGGTCCTGCCGCCCCTTTCAAAAAGCTGCCCCGGGAAGGAGTCCCACAAGCGCTACCGGACCCTGGGGCGAGGGGAGAGCGATGGATGTAGCAGCACCCCAATGCCAGGGCGGGCTGGGGTCACGTCCTGCGGCCAGGGCTGCTCAGGGACAGCCCCAGCAGCAGCAAGGGCGGGCGGGCTGCACGGTTTCTGTGGTTCTGACTCTCCAGCGCGGAGACTTTTGAACATCCTCAACTGAAATAACAGCCTTTTCTATGAATCTAAACTGCAACTGCACTTACTACTAGTGACGCACCATGCACTAAATAGTGAAAAGAAGCTACTCAGCAGCATTGTATTAGCTGCATTTTCCGGTGCCGTTTGACCTAACAGCATCTTAAAAGGGTTTGATGCAGAATCTCAAACCAGTGGCTTGATTGACAAGAAGGAAAAGTACCTGAAATAATGATAGCTTTTTACAATCTAAACCACTCAGCGTTTCTGTGGAAGGAGAGCAGATTAATCACACCACATTAGTCGGGCTCAAAGACCAAGCTACCAAAAGTCTGAATCTACCTGCCAGCATCTGTAGCTTTGAAACAAGAATTTGCTCCTTTATTAAAAAGATGTTTTTCTCAGTCACATTACAAAGATAGGAGAAAACTGGCAACAGATAAGCAGAGAGGCCAATTATATAAAAGATGCACAACAGAAAATACAGAAGCAAGCCTTTTTTTAAGATCAGTTGTAGCTATCTTTAGAAGTTACTGCTAAGTTTTCAGAGAAGCGTGATTTTGATCACACCTCTTTAAATATCTCGTTCGTTCTCGGAGAAAAGTCCCTACATTTGAGCTGCCAGCTTGCACTCTGAGTAGATAATTAAGTCTGTGTGTCGGTGGTTCTTTTTTTAACAAAGGTCACACTTCCCTGCTGATGTAAATGATGCAAATCACTTTATTTCAGTGCCAGCTGGAGGTGATGATTTAGTGGTTAAAGCATCAAATTTGAAATGAATTGATCTCCCTAGGTGTACAGATTGTACCAATGGGACTGTAACAGAAACATTTAAATACAGAAATAACCATGTAATCTCTCCAGTATTATTCTCCTCTTCCTTGAGCACCATACGCAAATAGCACCACGTCGTTCTCGGATCATTTCAAGACTGGCTAACCCAACACCACACGACCTTGCCCAAAGTCTCAGGAGCCACAGCCCAAGTTTCAGGAACCACTCATTATCCATGCAGTGAGAATCGGCCATCCCACTAAACTGAACATAACCATATGTTACCTTCAAGTTTTAAACAATTACAAATCAGCTCTAACAAAGACATCAGTATTTAATGGATGAGGATAACCAGCTCTCAAAGCGAGAATTCGGTGTCCTCATTACTGTTCTTTCTCCTACTTGTCATCTTGTCGCCCTACAAGAAAACTGGAAACAACCAGAACAGTCATTCTGTGACTTGGGACATGGCTACTTCCAAGCACCAGCATACCATTAAGGCGCTTTCCTGCATGTCAGCCAATTAACGCAACATTACTCTGAAGAAGAAAATGCAAAAAGGAACTTCAGGAGACAAAATGAAGAAGCCGAGCCATACTACTGGGTTTGATGACTCACTGGATCATTAGCACAAATGGATTCGAGAGACACGGATAAGCTTCCCAGTAAGCATACATACACATATCTTAAGGGCAAGAGCCTAGCTTCTAGAAAAGTAGATGGCATTGGGTTTTAACCACTGATCAGGCAAAGCCTCTAATTTGCCTGTGGCAAGACGTGTTCCATACCACTCCCTGGACTTGCAGACATCTAAGCATGACACTGCATGTCAGCAGCTTGTATAAATTTGCTGTATTCACCACTGTTAAGCTGTAAATAGTCTTCAATGACAGGGAAATTTCAGACAAATCACCGTAGTTCCAAGTTGGTGAAAACGCAACAAATTTGAACGCAAAGATGTCACCAGCCATCATGAATCTACTTCGATCCACTAATGCAGAGAGGTCTGGCCAATGTCCACAAGTCCTCACCTCCAATTACTGACAAGACAGATGATGCTCAGAATGAATTTGGAGGGGAGGGAAGGAATTTTGGCTAGCCCAGATAATTCAGCTCCAGGCATTTTGTAATAACCAACCTGAGACTTTGCTTTCCCCTGCCCTGTAGTTCGTTTATTCCCTCCCACACAAGAGAGTCACTTTCTGAAAAAGCTTACCTCCTCATTTGGTGTCTCTTTGCAGTCTTACCACCACCCGCTAACCGCGCCTTTTAAAGGCCAGAGCATACTTCACAAGAAATACTAGTTCCCACATATAATTTGCTCAGTTGTTACAGTCGGCCTTATGGTGATCGGTCCTATGATCACTGCCAGGTTTTGACATAGAGAAACCAACTCCATTTACCTTAAACCTCCCTGTTCATCAGCCCACTTCTGTCTGCACTGGGACAATGAGGTAAACGACAGGCAGCTAGAAAGGAAGAATGAGCACAAGCAGATGGGGCAGCAACAGGAACAGCAGCAGAAGCGGGGCCACAGACCCATCTCGCTTTTAAAGAAAAGGACACATTTGTTCGCATGGAGCTTTAACTACCCAAACCCAGGATTACTGGAAGGCACAGTTCACTGGTTCTCTTCTGATGTCTGCAAAGAAGAGTGAATGTAATCAAAAGACTAAAAATGGTAAGACATCTTCAGCTGGGTCACTGTATTTCATAAACTCTATATCCTCCCCTTTATTTCACAGAAACGTGTACAGACCTCCTGTAATTCTGATTCGCATCACAACATCCCAGAAAAACTGTGAAAGTTTGGGGAGAAAGCTTGTTTGCCACGCTTCTGGACACCTATGTTAGCAAAAATACTTAAAGCAACACGTACCTATAAAAAAAAATAAATGTATCGTAGTAAATATATTATATGATAATACTGTAATATGTTTCACCCCAAAGCATTTGAGAAATTACATTTAGGCAGCATCACTACACCAGCTGCTGACACAGCAAATATCAGAAAGAAATATATAGCAATAGGATGAGGGGAAAAAATGTATTGCAACCACAAGGCAAAACCTATTGTACTGACCACATCAGAGGGCCATTGTCTGCTAAGCCCCAGAGTTCCGTATACTACCTTGAGGGGCCCACAAAATGCAACCAGAAAACATCACCCTATTACCACTTGGCTTCAAACAGCTCTACAGAAGTTAGCAAATCAAGAAATTCTAAATCTGTACCAACACGTGTTCTGATATGCATTCTAGTTCATTATGAACTTCAAAAGAGAAAAGATTTCCCTTCCTTCTGCTTGATCCTAAAAGCCTAAAACCAAGCACGACCCACCTGGAGCTTCACACTCCTCCAGCGCACAAGATGGGAGCCACCTCTGACAGCTGAGAAGAGGCCTCTGGCTCGTTGGGTCTTTGACACTGAAGGGGCACAGGTGCTACAGCGATGCTACAGCGCGTGTCCTTGGACAGGAAAGCCGGACAGCCCAGCACTCCCCCCGACCTCAGCCTGCAGGTAGAGCATCCCCTCCTGGGCCGCCAGCACGGCTCGGCAGGCTCCGTCACTGACCTGCCGCCTCAGACGCTGCAGGCGAGCAGATGCTCTGCCCTGCCAGCCAGCTGTAACTATTGTGTGGACCACCGAGCACAGAGCCTGTAGCACCGCTTCACATATCCACAGCTGCGCGAGCACAGGAGGAGGGAGGCTACGGGTGAGAGTGGACCGATCTGTGTTATACAGAAGGAGAACCATGATTTTGGACCAACAGATTCAGTTCTGCCACCATGGTGGTCTCTGCTCTCAGATGAGTAATCCAGGGCTTGCCCATACTGGACAAGGGACGGTTCCAGAACCAATACAGAAATGAAGTGTTGCTACTGTATTTGTGCCTAGAGAAGGTTCATTTTACGCACTTTCAACAAGTAGGGCTCAGGAGAATGGTACAGTGTGTTGACACACCACAGTCTCATCAACACAGGATGAATATTTTACACTTTTCTGTTGCATTAGTCATCATTTGTATCACTTTGTACATAAATGTCACAAAAGAGGTCAGGACCTCACTGTGTCCTATATTAGATATGACAGACAAAAAGAGTAGAGCCAATCCTTGCCTACAAAGATATTCAGTGCAAATATAAACTACACAATGGACAGGAAATAACATCTATGATTTTCCGAAACAGAGGACCAAGATTTAAATGATTAGTCACAGGCAGCGTGCAGCAGAGCTGAGAAAATCCAAACAAGCTCAATTCTAGCCCAACGTTTCCTTTTCCTTCAGACTTCAGGCACATAGCCTTCTTTCTTACTTCCCCCTTCAAAAACTGGCAACACGGTACGTGTCTTTAACAGAGCCTTTTCTTGAAGGAAGCCCTAAAACAGCCCACTTGCTCTTGGAGAGTTTAAGACAAACAGAGGATCTGGGGAGTGCTTTTACCAGAGCGCGCTCTCTGGCCATGGGGCTTTGTTTATAGCCAAGATGCCTGAAAGAGAATATTGCCTGCACATTGTTTAGCCATGTCTATTGAGGACTGATATAGAGAACATCATTAAAATAGCACTGCCTAGCGTAGTGTATATCTTTCAACGGGAAATTAATCTACATGACTATTACTCCCGTAAGACGCTCACAACTGTATATACACTACATAGTCCTTCAGCTTATCTCAATCAGGATTCAGCCAAGAGAGAATTTCAGACTCAAGATTCTTCATTATGATCTTTAGTATTTTTTTTTTGTCATTCTCCCCCTTCCCTCCCATACACACTATTCATTCCTGCCTTCTGTACTACACATGCTCATACAGTAGGACACGATTGATGAGAAAAGAGAAAAGAGAAGGTCCCTTCAATAGAGCCAGGTCTCCTTGACCCTGACGTCACCTGCCCACCGTTGTGTGTTGTAATTTATCTTTTGGGAATGATGGACAGTTACACCTAGTAAATGTATTTACTAGTTGAATAATATTCATAATCTTATTGGTTCTTGAAATTTTTGGCAGGTATGATACACCCCGAGAAGTATGCCAAATGTTTCCAGCATCAGTGAAAACACTTGAAATACCATGCACCTGCAATGAAGACATCTGTAAATCAGTTGTGAAAGCAGTTTCTAGCAGTTTACAGCACAATGGGGTGGAGCGGTGATGACCAGTTTCCCACCTAGGGAGGCACCACACTTGCAGGCAGTGAATCAGTGCAGGTAAGGCTGACTGTAGTCCCTCAATTCGTAGGTTGTTCTTGGAGTGGCACAAGATGCTTATGCAGTCGGATCACGTAGGTGAGAATACGAAGCCCTCAAAAGCATCACACGTTGCTAAAACAGAAGTACAGACGTGCCTGTAACCCCCTTGAACCTGCCTATAACCTCTCTCCGTTTGTAAATACGGAGCTATTTCCATGAATGAGGGAGGTGCAAAGACTTGACACCTGTACAGTACCAGGAGTAAGGCCAGCAACAGCAGAACTGCATGTACCTGTCTCCCAGCCTACGCTCAGTCCAGAAGAGCATGAACCTCCTATCTTCCCCCAAGTTTTTTAGGAAACCACTCAGCAGTAAGCTACAAGCTTTTCTTAAACCTGCCTCTACAACACAATCACATTGGAAGCTACGAATATGTTAATATCCAAATGGTTTACATCACAAATTATTAACTCTCCTGTGTCACCAACTCCTACTATCACACATTTAAAAAACTAGTATTCTGCAGCGTCTGGAGTTTCTAAGTCAAACTGGTTTTGAGGATAGAACAACTAGATTTTCTGATAATTGAGCAACCCTGAGCGCACACAAGTGCCAGCAACCAGAGTCAATGGGCTGGGTACACAGGGTGGCCCGTTTCACTCCAGGCTCATCACTGGGAATTGACTATTCCCAGAGCTTAACAGGAGAAAATGGAAGGAATTCCTGAAAAGTAGAAACCGACTACAGTTTTTTTAAACATCATGCACCACAGATCAGAGGCACCTCAAATATTTCAAAAGGAAAAAAATCTACTCTGACATTACAAGACAGATGCAATGTGGAAACCTTTATCTTATAATAGGGTTCTGCACTGAAAGGACAAGGCAGAGATTTCACTCGGAACTATCCACGTGGGAAAGAAAAAGGGGCTTAAATACAGCATCGCTTGATCACAAGACAGAAGTAAGCTAGCTCCCCTTATTATGCCAGTAATAGAGGACAACATACTTGCACAACTGAGTACACCTGACATTCTATTAAAGCTATTTGTATTCACTGCAGTGCCCATAAATCCTAATTCTGGGCTGCAGCATTATTGCAGTAGGTGCTGTACAAGCACAGCAAAAAAACAAACTGCCTGCTTTCAAAGAAAGAAATAAGAGAAAAGAAAATGCATTAGCATACGGAGGAGCACAAGGAGACAGTGAGATGATACTGGAAAGCATGGTGGACAGTAGCCTTAACGTAAGACCTGCTGTTGTGTTTCTGCTGTTGTGTTTCTGTAGGCCTTACGGCAAAGATGAGTACCAAGGGACACACATGAAGGCAGAAGGTCAATGAGAGGGCTGAGGGATTAGGTTTCAACCATCAACTCAAGTTCAGGATGGCTAAATGTGTACAAGGAAATGCCAACATGGGGGGAAATTGAGAAGGTGCTTGTTTTAAAGTAAGTGTGGGATGGAGGTAGGAGGCAAGAGCTAACCTTGAATACTGAGTAAGAAATGACAAGGCTGCGACAAGAGTAGGTTTGTGAAGAGCTTTGGATAGTAAAGCTATGAAAGCAAGACATAGACTAGATCAACAATGACCATAAGGGAAGCATAGGCACCTAGCACTCGTGAACACCTGTGCACAAACACCAAAACCATAGGTTAATCGCAAGCTGAAGCCCACTGCTACATTTAATTCTTTGTTCATATATATATATTGTCTTCCAAAAGGACAAAAGTACACCCAGGAAAAAAAAAAGTTTGCAGAAGCCTTCTCTGTCCCAAATGCTTCCAACAAGCTCTTAATCAGAGGAAAATGATAGATGAATATGTAGATGGATCTTCTCATGTTGTGAAATTGGGGGGGGGAGGAATTCAACAACAGCATCTGGGTTTCTTACTATTTTTTTTCCTTATTTTGTTCAACTGTATAAATAAACTCTAAAGTTATAAATGCCATTTTAGGAGCACAGTGTTCTGTGTTGTCCTGATGAAGAAAACAAAAGAAATACAGGGGGTAGGGATCCAATTTATTTTAGGTATCGCCTTCATGCGCCGACTCTAACAGTAAAGCAGATCATACGCAGTCACGTTAAGCAGATGGCTGCATCTCATGAGCAAGGCAGAAGACATGTCATGCAAGGACTGCTGAAGTAACAACGTATTTTAACTGCTGCAGTAACCAGTAGCATAAAGTCTGCAGTTAACACCTGGAACAGAAGTCATAGCAATGCTTACCTGCTCAATAAAATATATAGAGACAACCTTTTAAATTAAATACAAAGTAATGGATTGAAATGAGGTCTCAGAGAGCAAATGGGCCTTTTTTTTTTTGTCAGAGAAATTAACTGTCTCTACCGAAGGACAGAATTAAAAATACTATTTTGGTAAGGAACATAAGAAGAAAAACCGTTGAAGAGCCCTACATAAAAATATTGCTGAAAAGCATGACTAAAAATTAAGAAATGTTCCCTAACCTTGCTAAAAAATATGAAGTAAATGCATATCTTGGCCAGTATTCACACCCTAGAATCCTGCTTAAATGCTACACGTTCATTTTAACAAACAAATCACCAGGTCAGCAGAAAAACTAATGCAACGTATGAAAAAAAGAATTCTGACAGTTATGATTTGTAGGCATGCTTAAGATAATATCTGCAGAAGAAGGGAGGTCATAGCAGATTGCAGGCTTCTAGCTCCAAAACTGCTGCTCTTCCTTTATTAGAATCTGATTATTTGCTTAGCACCTAGCAGAGAAATTGAATTTTACAGTGTGGGTCGCCAGCTTCATTGGGGAAAGAAGGTTTTATTTCAGAAACAGCAAGATTTTAATCCCCCCAACATAATTAAAGCAAGCAAAACCACCCTATGTCCCCAAGACAAGATTTATCCACAGACAGAACACTTTCAAAGAGCTTAGATTAAAAAGTAATTGCCAAAGTTAGAAAAACGCCTAACCACAAAATGCCTCTGCTTTGGGCCAGGAAGCACTATGGGAAAGGGCCCATGTTTACACAGAAAAGTTTTTATATGTTGTTCAGTACTTATTTGCAGCAATGCCAAGGACATCCGTCAAGGACCAAGTTCAGGCTGTGCAAGGCTTTCATTAGAGATGTAGCAAAGAGACAGGTTGTTCCTCCACTGCCCAAAGACAAGAGAGTCCTGCTTCCAGCACGGATCTGCCCTCTCCCAGTATGCACGGCCTCCGCAGACAGAGCTCTGTTACACAGGAACGGAAAGAAAACCCTTTCTGGGGTTGGGGAGGGGAACGGGGTTCACTCCAAGAGAAGCTCACATAAGCCCCATAGAGCTCTTAGAACCACAAGTCTTGATCAGTCAATACGGAAGTCCTCCACCAACACTCAAATTCTTTGATCACATATACGTTGGATCCCATTTGCAGATGCCGCTAGTTCTGTCAAGAAATGGAAACTTTCCCGTGAAGTTTTGCATGTACGTGAAGCTACTGCAACCCCAAGTCCTCCAGACCACATAATTCCCTTCATCTCCCACGCGGGCCGTAGCTTCACAGAGCACATTCTGCAAGTGTTGGAAAAGGAAGCAGCTAGCAAAGCAAACAAACCTCAAACTACCACCTCCCCTTCCTGAAAAAACAGTACGTACATTAGTCAACTTGCCTAAATGACAGAGACAGGTTTTTTGCCTTAGTTCATGAGTAAGATGAAGAGGTGATAATAGTTATCGGTCACAACAACATTACTACTCCAAGCTCTTTTACTCAACAGTTAAATGACAAAATTTCAGTTCATAACCCACTCTTACAGGACAAGTTTATTGAACTGAATGTGTTTAGGATTAATCAAAGGCTCATTTATTACTGCAGCCTTGAGCCATTAGAATTGATTTTGAACATGTACAACACCACGCAAGCATGAGTTTTGGTAACAGCAAAGCTCTGATTGTTTATTTACTACTGCATAGCTTGGGACAACTCACTTCAGTCCTCTGAACACGTGCTGCTTCTACCAGCCTTCAAGAAGTCCTGTCTCTTTCAAAGTTTGGTTTTCAGAGAGCCTTGTACCATGTGTTTGTCCAGTGACCAGTTCATTAGATTCCTGACTTCACTGGGCCTCTCTAGGCATTGCTATAGATATTAGTAATGTTTATTTCCTCAGATTAGTATTCTTTTTAAAAAAAGATCAGCTATGTACATTGGTTACCTCCCCATTCTGACTTCCTTTAGTCTCACTGGATAATTATTTTTCCTTCAGGATCTAAGGCCCAATAGCTATTGCTGCCAATGACCACTGGACGAGATAAGAAATTAGCAGTAATATATTGAAAAAAAACCCCAAACAAACTGCAAACCCCTACATTAAACTGTTAGCTATCAACGATGCCTCATCCAACCCAAGTACCAAAAACTGTTCATGCTCTGTATTTTGGCCACATGCATTGTGTGAATGGCAGGGAAAACGTATCGATCAGTAGCAGGTTGCTGTGATTTTAGGGAGGTAACTATAATTAATAGGGAACTAAATTTAGAAGCTGTTTCACTTCTGGTAAAACATACCAAGGGGTTTCCAATTTTTACTAAGAAAGAGATACTAATGATAGCTTTGTGTCATTTCTTTTTAGAAAGTGTTCTAGTAAGATAATGTAACGTGGAGACGGAACATGGACTTGACTTCCCTGGCATATTTCAAGGGCATGTGAGGAGCACTCATTTACTGCTCGGTAAGTCAAATTCAGGTTATTAACAGCTTCAAGGAGAAAAGCATTTTAAAACCTGAGGTTCTCGTTTAACTCTTCCTGCAGAGCGGCTCCAGCATAGAATTATAAGCAGGACTATTGATCCAAATAGACTAAGTTCACAGCCCACTTTTCTAGCATCTTGTTTTTAAATGTCAAGCTTATCTCACAAAGCTGCAGAAACATAGCTGCTAGCACTGCCTGATCCTCCATAAATCAGTCTCTTCCTAGCACTAATTATCCCAAGCAGCTGTTATCCTCCATTTGATCTTCAGTATCCAGGAGATCTTTTCTTCAAAGACAAACTCAACCAAAGAATGTTCAGTGTGTGCCACATTTGGAGATAAAATGCATCTGTGTTACTTAAAGGCCATGTACCCTGTTGGGCATTTTCAGCGAAGCCCCATTAACCCTCCTACAAATTCACAACGGTTTCAAAAAAAAAAAGAAAAAAAAAAAAAGGCATTTCACTAGGAAAAAGAACAGCGCAGTTACTTGTACTGAAGTGTAATTCCCAGAAGAATAAAAGAAGAGGTAGTGCTAAGCTAGACGAGTGTGAAAGACTGTGTATACAATCTAATGGCACTTTTTCTCTCAGGCTGTTTCCACATCCAAAAGCTTCTGAGAGAAAGATTAGAGATGGCAATGACCTAGTATTATAGTTATGCAGCTCACGCAGCCACCCCTGCTGTGAGCTTATACACGCAAATAAACCCCTACACCTTGATCGTCCAACACTTGCCGTAGATGCCATGGCTTTTCACTACCTGCAGGAGTCGGAGCACGATCTGCTGTCGGTTCAGAAGTGCCTAAAGGATTTGTGAGATACGAATGCACTCAGGTGCACTCCTCGCACATAGCTCCTTCACACGCGGCCTTTCGCAGCACAGGCTGTACAGCCAGCTTCCTCGCAAATCCCCAGTTAACGCAATGAACTGCCGGGTTATACCCTGGATGCTGACAACGCCTCGCAGCAAAGTGCGTGACGACCTTCGCGCAGAGACCTGCGGGCTGAGCCCTTTGCTCAGCTGGGCCGTGCACCCACTCCTCGTCCCCGACCAACACTCCCCCTGCCCCAGGCAGACACGCTGGGCTGGAGCGGGACGAACCCAGTTCCACACTCTCCCTGAACCTCTGCAGAAATCAGCACCTTGCCTCATTTAACCACAATAATCCCAGGGTGACCAAATGAAAGCCTCGCTTTTCCAGTTTTTCAGGGAACTATTAGACTAATCAAGCTTTACCACTGATCTGGTATCCATCTGAATAGCTGCAAACAAGCAGAGGGAGCAGTGGTCCTGACAGTTATTTCTGATGTCATGACTGACTGACAGGGACTGTAGGTGGAGAACAGGCTGTTCTGACTCTTGTCAGCAAACAGCAGCAGCCTTCCTTCGGGTGACTGCATGCCTCCTCAGTTCAAGCTGATCAAATCCCACCTTCCACGGTTACTGCAGTACTAGAAAAATGAGGTGTCACTGGTTTGAGAACCACTTTGCTCAGGCAAATTAGTATACAAGTACTACAAGGATTACTTGGTAAGTAATTCAAGAAACCCCCCCCACAATAATCTATCAACATTATCCCCAATTTCTAATACTCGGGAAGTATTTTATGTAACAAGTACTATCCAATACATCAGCCTTTCATGGCACAGCTGCTGTGAAAAGTGTAATTCAGTGCACTCAAAACTGTACATGCACCACAAAACGAATCCTGCGAGGTCAGCTACCACTTTGCAACAGCAACAAGATTACAGTTACACAGAAGACTATGGAAAAGAAGCCAAGCAGTCAATCTCCAAGTTGTATGCATACCCAAAATAAACACAATCTCAGGTGTAGCACTAACTCAACCATTTCACTGTTGTCACAGCTGCTAGCACACTGACAAAGAATATTTACAACCTCCTACACCAAATGTTGCAGGACAAGAATTTGGTAGCAATTCTGCAATCTATACATTCCTATACTGAACAATCTGCATTTTCTGTTGCAAACTGGGCCTTGATTCAGCAGCCAGATTGTTGCTTACAGAAGGATCTACTGAATTTACCGTTCAGTTCCATGATACGCAATGAAGTATTTATTCCGCAAGAATAATTTTTTTATATTGTAACCACATTCAGCTGTTACTATCCCATCAGGTTTCTACATAATTAAAAAAAATAAATACCATAGAACTATTTATTTGGGAGGGAGGGAGGGAGAGGAAGAAAGAAAACTAGTTGTAGTTAGATAAGCAGTGGGTGATGCTCTCACCACCTCAGGTGACCATTATAGGGTGTCCCTGTCACCTTAGCAGCTGAGCCCAACTACAGAGCACGGCTACATGACACACTTTGGACAGGTCCGTCTGGCCCCACTTCACCCTCACCCCAGATGCCTCCATTTCCCGGGACAAGTATTCGGAGCAGGGGGAGAAGGACGGATGCAGGGGTACGGCTCTGAATTTGACAGGGCCCAGAGCTGGTCGACCAGCGTCTCCCAGGTCTCACCACACTCCTCTGGGCGAAGGCCTGGTATCTCCCAAGCGGTAAGTCGCGGCACTCAGCAGCCCCTTGCGCCTGCGTGAGGCACATTTGGGGCTAAGTTTGAGGCTCAACAGGCAGAAGAGAACAGGCAGCTGAAGGCTGTCTCCTCTCAGAGGCAAGTGCCTGAGGTCAGCCGCTGATTTTGCTGAGCTTCCAGCTAGCCCTGAACCCCTGGCATCTCCCTTTCCTGGGAAAATCCCACCCCTCCAGAGACAGCAGCCCCCTGAACTGGAAAATGAGCAGCAGCAGCGAGCCAGGAGGAGCACCTCCCTCCAGGAGGCAACGGCCTCTCAGTCTGCAGGCTCCACGCTGTCCCCAGGAATTTACCAGCAGCAGCCAATTCCCTATTAAAAGTAGCAGTGGAACGACACCTAAAGAAAAAAAGTGTCAGTCAGGTATATTCTTATACCCCCTGCCCGTACTGAGCACTGCCCAGTGTCGCTGGAAGCTGTAGGTACCTAGGTCCTGAACAGGCTCCCAGGGTCACTGACAAAAGCAATCCTACCTCTGCATCCTGCCACTAGCCAAAGCAGCCACCGAGACAGTTTGCTTAGTTAAATCCCGAAGAACGTAGCTGAAGGACCCCACGATAAAAGCCATTTTCAGGAACTGCGCAAGTTGTAGCCAGTGATGGAATACGAGACGGCATCTCTTTGGAGGGGGCAGGGAGGTATTTTTGATGGTGGCGAGACACTTCAGCGGTGAGAGTCTGCGACAAAGCAGCATAGTATGAAGTATGTGACACGGACAAGTAAGGATTCATATAATCCCCGAAGACGCAGAAGGAAGATACATGGCTTAGGAATGCACGCTGGCTCCTCGGCTCCCTCAACCCGCCTGGCAGCCCCAGCGTTGAGCAGCCCGGGAATGAGCTGCAGAGGTGGCCGGCTGCATCTTCCCGGGAAGATCTCAGTAATGGAGCTGGTCGGAACCACTTTAATGGAAAGCTCTGCCATAAAATACCAGCTTGTGGAGAGCTAAGTCTTTCACAGCAGAACGTTATCTTTGATGAAAACATATTTCCAAATGCTAAAAGCATAATCTTGACTCTTTCTAGGATTAAACATTTATAACATCTTGCTTGAAAAAGGGCTTGTTACATAACATGAAATGAGAAAGGGTGAGGTATCGAAATGAGAACAAAGCGTTTAGTTCGAAATGTAGGCTTTCAGAATTTTGCTTCATAAGCAACTGACTCTCGTGAGTGGGTGTTTTATTTCATGCTGGAACAAGATATTTTAGTTGCTGTATTCTTAAAGCAGAATTTCCCTCAAAGTGAGGATTCCAGGTTCTGTACCGCTCTAAGCACTAGTTCTTGCCATCTTTTTAATCTGATACTCTGCAGTGGCACAGACCACAAAAACTTTTCATTCGAGATATGACCAAATCAGATGGCAAATCCAGCCTCTTTCTTCTTAGGAAAAAAGAAAAAAAAAAATAACCTCCTTTTCAACAGCAGAAAAGGAAAGAAATTTTACTTCATCTTGGGAGTCAAGAAACTGAAATTAGCCCCAAAGTGGCCTCTGAGGGATACCAAATCTGCACAATCACACAATTTGCCAAGTTTGTAAGGAAACTGATTGGACAGTTTGCCAATTTAGAATTTATATTGCACCTTTGTTTTCAGAGTGGAAAACATCAGCAAGAGAAGATGGCTGTCAGCTGAACTATTTTGCATTAGCCAGGCAAGGGCTTCTATGGACTCACACACCAGTCAGCTTTCTGGGGCTAGCCGAGATCACCCTGAAGAGCTGGCTGGAGATAACGAAGTGGGGTCATCTCTCCCTGTAGGGCTTACCAATGCTACCGCTCATCAAGTGATCAAAGATTTCAAAACTCATTACCTACAAGATCCATGCTCTGTGTGCACATCCCATCAGCAGCACAACTACACTTCAAGTCTGGGAACTTAGCTGACAGTTCTCTAGAAGAATATCCCATGAGAGGCAATGGAGCAGCACAGTGCTGTACCAGAATTTTACTGACTTGCTGCTCTGTTAAAGTACTTCCCCTCACACTGCTTCCCTGAGTCTCAGCACCCTGGCTGCGCTGCTCAAAGACCAGTTCCAAGATCATGTTCTCACCAAAAGAAAGTAGGCATGGAATTCACTACCTAAAAATCCCCCGGATTATTCACTTGGTGATTAACCGTCAGCCTTTAACACAGAGAGGGCACTTTTCATGTGGATAACTTCCAAAACTGCATAAAATACTATGATAGTAAAGGCCCAATGGCATTTAAAAACAGAAACGGTTGCCGTTGCAAAGCATCAACATCTTGTTCAGTGTTCCACACTGCTGGTATTATGTTTGGTAACACTCACTTTTCTCTTCTTTCTCCCAAACTCACCAACAGATATCCAGAATACACAATCCAATTTACATTAGCAAATACTAAACACGACACACACCTACTCATTGAAACATTTCTTCAGGACCTGGTGCACAGCAATGAATGATGCCATTTGCAGTCCTCCTCCAAGCCTAGTGTTAAAAGTAATCCTTCTCAGTCCACGCTCTCACTGCAATGGAATAAGCTTTCAGATTTCCCAGAATGTTGGCTGGCTGAAGCTGAATGAAATATGATGACCAAACAGCATTTAATTTTATACTCACCACTATAGGTGGCTCTTTTGAAGGGTTCTCCAGTAGTATTTTTAAGCATCACAGCGTTTACTAATAATGCTGGATAACAATGAACAAGCCAGTTAAGATCACACTTGCACTTACAGTCGTTTTCCCTCATGCACAGCCCATACCCAAGGGACTGGTAGGTGACCTTCACCATCCAGATCAAAAAAACTGCTGCCCAGTGGCCCAGTGCAGCTTATGGACCAAGCACACAGCTACCATCCCCACGGAGCCAAGCTCCGGCATCCCTAAATACAAGTTCTCTCCTTTTCTAACTGTCCCATTACTTCACTCCTTGCAAACCAGCACAGGACATAGAATGGATTACAAAATCCTTGCTAACCAGTCCTCAGCCCACCTCCACATCTTGCGTCGTAAGTAACTCAAGAGAAAGCCTTCACTCTGTGCAGCATAACTAACAGTTTGATGAAAATGGCCGTAATGAAAAATCAATAGCAATATTCTGTTTGTTTACACATGTATTGCTGCAAGTAGGCAACCGACTGTAAAGAAAATTCAGCCTACCTTTGGCAACAGTTTAAACAAACGACTTAAGATGACCATGACATTTTCAAGCTCATGATTCTGTTTTGTTGCATTTCTCTTTCCCCACCAAAATGCTTCAAAGGACAAAAGATCAGGTGGAAATAAACTAAGAACAATTCACTAGGAAAAACAAGTAGCTGCCGCAAGCAACATTTCTTAAGTATGCATTTCAAAAAGCCATAGCGTGAATTTTAAGGATCAAATTCATTAGCACCCATGAAGGGTAGAGACTAGTAATGTAACCAAGCACACAAATACAGATGAGGTAATAGGAAAGCTACTGAACGGACACATGCAGCCAGTTGAGTCATTTGAGGATGACTCACATGGAATCCGACTCTGTAAGAAGTAAACCTCCAATTTTAACCACATCAAAGGAGGAATGTACTTTTGATAGACCAATTAAATAGTTATTGCTATAAAAAGTTACTGAAGCAGATTCAGCTGGCTTCAAACATCAGAGCTACTGCGTTAAATTCAAAATATGTTAGACCAACACCTTGAAAATGAGACATGGTTTTCTAAATGAATGACCTGTTTCACATCCACCTGGAAATCTAAATTAGAGTTGGAGATGAACACAGCAAGTACATGACAGTCTCTCTTTTAATTGCAAATGCAACACTGGAAATCGCAGAGACATTAATATTTTTAATTTTTAATACAGAACATCCTCCTCTTCAACATATATTGCAGACATTTAAGTGAGGAAGATGAAAAGCAAATACAAGCTTAAAATTTGGCCCATAATTCATAACAATGGAGATTGGGGACAAGGGGCGGGGGAGGACTGGGGGCAACATTGCCACAGTAGCAGCGTTCACTGAGCAACTTAGTTCTTCATAAAGAAATTAAAAAAATTAACCCAGAGCGACCGTGGTGTTCCAGGTTACAGCATACTGATAGAACCGCAAGAGTACATCAAACTACCGGGAAGTGAGTAGGAAAAGACAGATAAGCCACACGCATCATTTGACCGCGTGAATTACTACACAATTACAATTGGTCCGTACAGATTGCTTAAAGGTAGGATTTAAACATCTGAATGTGAACTTAAGGTTAATTTAAAACTGGAGTTCTACCTCTAGAGATTTCACCATATGTGAGGAAAAAAAAATTCCCAGTGCTACAATAGTATAAACATACCATGAAACTCTATATAAATCAGTTGAAGAATCACTTCTATTTTGAAATGTTAGAAGTAATGATAACAGAACTCCAAGAAATTTTAATTTGCCACTAAAAAACACACTTTAAAAGGAAAAATAACAACTTTTCCGTACTTCCTTGATGAAGATTTTAGTACTACAGGATATCATACTGTTAATGCTGCACACGAAAGCACGTTATAAAGCTTTATGGCACAGAACATTGTATTTGCAAGTATATACTTTCATCAGAAAAACCCAGAACAATGAAAACTTCTACAAATTAATAATAACGTTTTGAATATTTAAAAATGAGAGCATAGCCTACAGAAAATCTAGTTCCCAAGGGCTTTAGTGAGCAGAAAAACTCTTACATTTTGGGGCGGAGGGGGAGGTGTGCATTTTTTAATGTTCCATCACATTAACTGTTCTTTTTTTAAGGTTAAAAGAGGAGAAAATAGTTCTTTCCACTGTTAGCACAACAATTTTGCTGAGACTTTAGGACTTAACTACATACTCAGCAGCTGCACTTCTCAAGCTACTCTAAGCAACTACCTTCTCCTCTGCACCCACTTCTACCACCCTCTGCAGAAAGTGGAAACAGGGAACTGTTACAGAAAAGAAAAAAAGGAATTATCTTACCACATCACCCCTCCAATTTAATTCATTATATCCCACACAGGGGTTCCTACTGCTACACAGGAAATAGTACAAAGGCAAGAACAAACGGCTGGAGGGAAGACGAGCAGCTGTGCCTGCCTCTGGACAGCTGTTGATCAAATATTGCCTCAAAGGCACGATTACCAGGAAATTTAAAGTTCTACATCCTACAGCAAAAGCTTAGTTCTGCATTCTCTCTATGGTGCTAGCACACTTACACTGAGCGATGAAAACACGGGCTCAATCTAGTCCAAAGCAACTGAAGTGATCAGGGGTCATTCAACAAATCCTGGTGGCTTTGGATTAGATCTTAAAGCAAGAACCAAGTTTTTGGTGCCCTGGAGTATATACATCCAGATTTTCAGAAATATAAGCTGAAAATCAACACTAGGTAAATATGCTATATTAATAATACAAATATCTCACTTAAAGAGATGTAACATACAAACCTACACATGGTCTTCAAAAACCTGCATGCACATGTATGGATATCAGGCAATCAACTGCATTACTCTAAAACTTCAGCTATCTCAGTTGTTACTAGCACATTCCAAACATAATGCCCCATTAATTTCAGTGTAAAATGGTACCTGAAATTTGTAAAAACACATTCATACTTCGGATGAAATCCCATACCCCTTTCAGTCAATAGGTTTTTACCTAACAAATAAGGTCAGGATGCTCAGACCTTTGGAATTTATAGTCAAATCCTCCAAATACTTAAACACATGCAAAATTCAAGTAGTCTCATTTAAAAGGAGACTACAGCATACGCTTAAGTGTTAATGGTGCTGAGGACTCAATTACCAAGCTGATGTTGAGAAAGAAAAAGAGCAGGTGAGAAGAAGAAATACGCCTATGCAGTACATGACAGCCAAGAACTTTCATGCTAGGTTTAAGTAAAACAAAGGAACACTTTTAAATGCTTAAAAATTAAGTTTCACAGTAATAGACAAACCCTTAACTAAACTACATTACCACATGCCACTACAGTAAGATTCTTTTATTAAAATTTTTACATGCACCTCAAAGCTCCTACAGGCATTTTTGTGAAAAGGCCATGCTTTTTTTACTGTACCTGAACATTTCTGTACCTGTCACGCTGCATGTTAATGAAAAAAATAAGACAGGGAACATTAGGTTATTTTCACATGTCCTTTCTAAAGGTATGATTTCTATTTATTTTTACATATGACATTACATACAGTTTCACCTTAGCAAAACTAACAAAAGCACTTCAGCCTATCTTTAGATGACAACTTTGCCAAGTCAAAAAGGTTTCACTGTGCCGGAAGAAAAGACTAAACAACTAAAGAGCAACGTTTCTCCTCTTTCCCACGCACCCTTCTCTGCAAGCCCCAAAATGCAGGCGCCGAAAAAGAGGTTTGAGGGAAGTAGGTTTGGTTTTACTAATACTCCTCATCTTGAATCAACTCGATAGAAAGGAGTTGCGCGCTGCTAACAACGCTCTGGCAAGACAATTGCATATGCTGTCTATAGTTCCTAGTGAGACGAATTTCCACTTCTAGCATCTCCCTTATAACCATATGAAACCACACAGGTAAACACAGCACGCGCACCAAAAAATTCAGCTCGGGCTTTCTGTGAGTTAAAGCTGAAAAAGCCTGGCAGACAACCTACAGCAAGGGTGCTGCACCAATACACGAAGCTGAGGCTACGGCAGCATACCTAGCTGAACTCTGCCTGTGCCCAGGTGCCACTGACAGCCCTGGCAGCCAGTCACATCTAAGGAATAAGCATAGCCTGGCCTCTTGGTTTTTAAATCAGGTGCGAGGCCTTAACTGAAATTAATGAAATAAACTACTTCCAGCAGAACACACGTACACAGAAAGTACTTACGTCGTTTCTGGGAAACAGCCTGTAAGCAAGCAGTGACAATATCGCAGTTCTTCTGGACTTTACGTACGAGCCTGTCTTTCTGCTTCAGAAGACGAAGCAACTTTGCTGATTGAACAGAAATCCTGTAATTCAGTTCTCGTTTTATAGTTGTTAATTCATCGACATCTGCCAATAAGCAGAGAAAATAACTTCAGTACAGGCCAAAAAATTCATAAACAGCACATGGTAGCTGACAAGCAAAGGGACTTGCCCCGTATACAAACTTCCTATAAATGACAAGTTCTATTGACGGGGATAATTCCCAGTTATAAACATTTTCAGGATCTGAGCCGAAGTCTTTAATTTTCTTTTAAACTAAAGTACTTCAACTTACTGCACAGTGTATGAATCTCAATAATTATACTGTTATAAACTGGAAACGTTGTGACAGGTGTAGCCAGAATATACCTATAGTAGTGCAACCAGGGGGTAAATTTGAGATACAGTAATTTCCAGAAGCTGCCTGTGGAAAACATGCATGGGGAATAAGCAAATGGTAACAGACAAAGGAACACATTCAAGAAGCTGCTTGCAGAGCTAGAAATGCAACTGCAGAACGAGCTCTAAATGGGAAACTCTTTCCACTACGACGTGGCTTCAGTCATGGCCTCAACTATTTCCACTGGTCAGTCACAGTGCCACCAGACCCCCTTAGTTCACCAAAATGTCTCAGCTTTCTTCTAATATTCCTGTTGTCCCCCCGCATGGGAGCTTCACCCTCGACGTGGTGAGCTTCAGGTCCAGCAGAAAAAGAGGTTGTTGGGGAATTTTTTTTTTTTTTTTTTTTGAGTCCTCTGCTCTGTTCTCAGAGGCACACTGCACCAGTGGAAGCTTGGGTCTTGCCTATCACATGCTGACCTCTGCAGCTCTTCCCTGTAACAGCCTGCTACAGCTTGCCACCAGCATCTAAACAGCCGTCTGTCCCCTGCAGCTAAGTTTTCAAATCCTATCGCTTTCAATCCACCCATGCCCCCCCAATGCTGGAAGGAAGAATCAATCAAAAAATCCATACTTCGGTAACCCAGTCCAGTGAGAAAAATATTTATGCATCCAGGAAAAGCTACTATCAGCGCGACGGTAAACAGTTTGGCTCATACGGCAAAACTTTTTCAGTAAATCTGGAGAGCTTAAAGAAAAGGACAAATCAGGCTGAAGTGGCAGTCAGTCACGGGATAGTGAAGAGCAAGGCATGGCTGCAAGGGAAGGGAGCCACTGGTAAAACAGCCCTGTACTTCATAGGCAGTTCCCTGTTTCAGCACCTGCTGCTCGGCTGGAACTCCCAATCACTTGTACCAGGCAAGGCGATTTAAAGCTACATCTACGGATTCTGAAAGCTAAAAAATTAAGCTGTACTCCAACTGACTTGTACAGTCACCACAAAAGCAGTGAGCTGAATTTTATTCTTTCCCACTCATGCCAGTTAGCTGTCCCTGTAAAAACAATTAACTTTGCAGCAAAATTAACGAGTTTAAACTCTACAAAATACATTCCCAAACAAGCGAATTTCCTGCCGAGTCCCAGATCGCCACAGGACACACAGAACTTGAGCTCCATCCTGTAACATCAGATGGCATATCATCTCATTAAGAAGCCAAACACGGAAGCAGAAAGCTGTTTGCGCAGGCCTGAAAAACAGGCACGTTCATTCGCCTCTTGCTTTTTTTCCTTGTCAAAAGCAAGAGCGATTTAACACCAGGGGAGAAGAGGCCTTTGTACAGCCCTCCTCACCAGGCCAGCTTGGAGTTGCAAGTCTCGTTCTTTCACGGAGGTGCAGTGTTGTGGCTGCTTAGCTTTCATAAGAATTGGTAGTTTCCTTTAGATTTTGGTTAGTTGGGTATCACATCTAATTATCTTTTTTATTGCACCTTTTTTTTTTCCTGGAAGACAGGCTTACCTGCAAATAAGCTTTACAATTGTCAGGTTTAGTTTAAGTCCACTAGAACTAAAAGGCCCTAAAAAACCCAGCTACCTCTTAACACCACAGGACGCGTAGCATCCCTCCCCGCTTCAGAGAAGAGGGACGGAAAGGGATGGAAAACTGGCCGCGGACTCGTTACTGCCAGGGAAGAAAGGCACTGAACTGGCAGAAGCACAAAAGCTTGCGCGCTCTCTCACGGAAACCCTAGCGGCAGGCGACCGCGGTTTTGCTCCTACGGCGCCGCGAAGGAGGGAGGGAGGGTGGGCGGCGGGCGGGGCGGTGGGCGGGGGGGGGGCGGGCGGCGGGGGGGGGGGCGGCGGGGCGGGGGGGG
>JAVKLA010000062.1:373711-458515 GCA_034782735.1 Sagittarius serpentarius | reverse complement strand
CAGCCTTCTTGCTGGCTGGGCAGGAGAAGCTGAAAAGTCCTTGACTGAGTCTAAACACGATTGAGCAACAGCCGAAACCATCAGGGTGATATCAGCATTCTTCTCCTACTGAATCCAAAACACAGCGCTGTATCAGCTACTAGGAAGACAATTAACTCTGTCGCAGCCAGAACCAGGACATGTAACTACTGTATGTTCTCCAGGATCTCCACGTATTTTCATGTGTGGAGTAGAACAGGGAATAAAATTTAAATTTTATCAGTGAATGACAAGCTTTTGGTTACTGTCTTTCTAGTTATTTAACCCTGGGTTCTTTAACAGTCTATACATGTGTATTTATATAGATATATATTTGGTTTTTTCCATTCTGAAATGGAATTTGGCTTAATGCGGTTTCTGACTAGTATTGAGCAAAGCACATGAATATGAAACATAATTTCTAGCTTTTATTCATCACAATTGAAACTGAGTCATGGTCTGTCTTTTTTCAGTACGGAGCAGAGGATGCAGGGGGAGTAGGTCATGTCCCTCCTGGATGGAGTTTTTGGTATGCTTTGGTATGTGACTGTTCTTTTTTTAAACTACTTCATTTCGGTTGCTTTGTAGTCCAACTCGTGTTCTAACTTTGCTGGTCATGAAAGAGCGGGCAAAGAGCATTTAACAACTTGATGCAAGTTTTCTTCCCTTTTTTCCTGTGTTACGCATCAGACCCTTGGCTTTCACAAAGGCTACTCCTGCTAAGGTGCCTGGGGAAAACCCGGACTTGTGAAGCCAGAGCAGTGTGAGATAGCACTAAAATAACTTTTGCTGTTGGAGCCCGGTTCTGAGAATTCTTGCGGTATCCTTATGACAGATGCTTATAACCTATTTTGCAAATGCTGGTTGGCAGCTGATTTTGATTATTTCAAGTATTCAATGTATGCGTTGCTTTGTATAAATATGCACGTGACTTTTGTTTTTCACAGGAGAAAAATTCAAAGTACTACAACTATACTCTTTCGGTGAATGGCAAAGCACGAAGGCACGGCGAGAACTACAGTGTAGATTATCTGACAGATGTACTCGTAAGAAATTTTGCAACACCTGTGTTACAGAAGCTGCTTCTGACCAGATAATGCCTCATGCTGGGGTCTTGGGGAAGGCGGGGGATGATAATTTGTTAGGCTGTATTAGTTCATGAATACATGATTGTGCTGTCGTGATGGTGGGTGGGCATTAATCAGCAGAGCAAGATTCTGGGTATATTTAGAAATGCCAAGTTTGTGGGTACGAGCTGTGGAGAGGAAAGGGATTCCAACTGCCCTTTTGCTAGCCAGTAGCCTCACTGAGAGGTTAATACTGGCTGCTACGGTGCATGAGGAACATGACGGATGCAGGCAATAACTTAAATTACTTCATAGAAGGAGGTGTTTCCTTACAATACACGACCTCCCTAACAGATTAACTGGGCCAAGATTTCAGTGGGAAGTTAAGCATGTAAAAAGAACTTCACGTCATGTTGTGTTTGTTAGGTATTGTGCTGTGTTAGTGCCTTGTAATCTCTTAGCTACATCAAACTGGTAACTTGGAAATAGCAAAGGCTAATCAATCCTCCATAGTGTGAGAGGGCAATCAATATACGGACTGAGCAAAACGTGTAGCTGACCAGGGGAGGTTTTAGCCGCTTTACCCTCTTAAGGTAAGGAGAGGAAACAAAGGTACCACATACTTAAAGGGAAGTTGGGAGACTTACTTTAGCTCTCCTGAGGCCCTGTTTAGCAAGTAGTATTAGCTTGGAGGTTTTGGGGGACGGGGACAGGGGAGTGTTCCCCCCGCCCGCCCAGTTGGGGTCTTCATTTGACATGTGTACGAGTCGGTAGTGCTGGGAGCTCACACGCAGCACTCGGGAAGATTCTCCTCTGAGAAGTCTCCTCGTGCGGCCAGTTTGCAGTCTGCCACCGAGACCTGAATGAATTTCATTCCAGTGGGTTCTTGAACATAGTCAGCTGCTTACTAGGAACAGAACTGATTGATGTTTCTTAGGGTGCTGAACAGCTGTCTGATTAAATTTAGATGTACACCATATAAAGCTAGATTGGAATTGATAAGCCAGAAGTGAGACTATCCTATTACTGGCATTGTACTGGTCTGTTTTGATCCTTCAGTAGCTTGTAAGCATTTTGACTAACAGGTCATTGCTGCATAAACCTCTTACTTGTGGTGTGTTACCTATTGATACAGCAGCGTAGTATGATTTTCAGTGTGATGCATTCTGCTTTCTGCCTGTGGTTACCAGGTATGTATTCAGCATTTCAGAGCTAGTGTTCGAGTTTAATTCACTCGGTGGGCAGTGCACAGCAGTAATTGCTTATGCAGGGTTCCTGTGTTGCTTGATGTGATGCGCAACCTTTCTTGTCCTGACTAAGGACATCTGGGTACTTAAGTCTGGTATTAAGAATCTG
Source organism: Sagittarius serpentarius (assembly GCA_034782735.1). Classification (NCBI taxonomy): domain Eukaryota; kingdom Metazoa; phylum Chordata; class Aves; order Accipitriformes; family Sagittariidae; genus Sagittarius; species Sagittarius serpentarius. The sequence continues at coordinate 456,074 of JAVKLA010000062.1, read as the reverse complement.
AACACCTGGATCTGTCTCCTGCAGTCCCGACATGTTTCAGTTTAAGCTTCTAACAAAATCTAAGTTGACTACCTCCATGAGTTTGCCTGCATCATACTGCTTTCTGAACCAGGTTTTTGAACTCCACACAGTTCTTATCCTCTCTTAACTCTGTTCTACAACTGAAGTCCAGCCCTACTTGGTTAGGTGTACAAGCTAGGAGCAAGGAAGAGCAGGGAATTCCTAGTGTATTGTTTCTTCTAGGGAAAGAAAAAGATGTCCAAAATGGGGTATACTAATCGGACAGGAAAGGAAGATGTTGTGAGATTTGAATAGTGAAGAACTCATCTGCAAGTAATACCTTTGAAGCTTTAATTTCAAAGGATGACCAAGGGAAGGCCAAAATGGAACTCAGTCTCCTCTGACTTGCTACTTGAAATTGTGTGTAGGCTGAAACAAGAATGAAATTGGAGTGTGGCACTGTCCTTCACTAGAGCTTCTGGCTTCACCAGCAGAAATGTGGCACCCTTTATAAACTAGGAGCTTGCTACAGAATGAGCATATGCTGTAAACAGTGGGTCTGAAAAACTTTTTCAGAGCTATTGCTGTTTCTGAAGACAATTGAAACTGCTAAACTGGGATCTGCCAGGCAGGAGATGGCATCTGAGAGCCTCAGAAAGACTCAGACTGTGTTAAAGAAAGCTTCAGTTTTACTTGAAAACCGAGTTTAGGTGGATTTTGTTGATACTTGGAATAGGCACAAACTTTTGGTGAGCTTTCCAGGTCTAAATAACACAAAGGTCTCAAGTAGAAACCTGTTCAGAGATGTGGGACAAGTGATTTGTTTAATGTGAACACTTGGGATTTTTTTTTTTTTGTCACGAGCTGCTGTTCTGGACATTTGTAGATGAGCAAGCAATAGGTTTCTGAAATAGTTTAAATGTTCCCAGTACTACCGAGCTCTAAATAAGTTATGAATGTCTAGTCTGGGTTTTTCAAATATTTGTGGTTTTTCTTTGGAGATATGACTTTTCTTCTCCAACAAAACTGTTCACAGGCCAACATGTCATTGGACTTCTTGGAGTATAAATCTAATTTTGAACCTTTCTTTATGATGATCTCAACCCCAGCACCACACTCCCCTTGGACAGCTGCTCCACAGTACACGAAGAGCTTTCAGAATGTCAGTGCACCAAGGAACAGCAATTTTAATATTCATGGAAAGGTAAGCTAACTAGCGAGAATCTGCGTAGGTTTTTCTACTAGTTTGCAAGAGCAGTAGGCAGTGACCCTGACTTGCATGTTAAGTTTAAACAGTTGAAAGAATAGGCTAATACCATGACTAGTGGTTATTTAGTTATGTTAATCAGCCTTTCAGGATAAGATATATTTATCGTGACTTTGAGATATTTGCATGCCAATATCTTGTAAATAAAAGAAAAAGTAGTGGCAAAAGTGATAAGGCAGTACAATGGAATTATCATTGATAAATGGAAAAAAGTTAATTCCTTCTCCAGTTTCCAGACTGTTCTGAAGCTCTTGAAATGTTCTTTCATTGTTGTCAGTATGTTCAGGAGAACACATAGGTAGTGTGCTGCACAAAGGCTGGGGTGAAGAATGACAAGAGCTCTATCTTCCTACCCACATCCGCTCGGGGGGATGGGCGGTCCATTACTTGAGCTCGTGGCCCAGCTGCCCCTAGGCGACAGGCCTGTCAGACTAACCAGAGGACCTTGAAATCGTGAACCGCAGGGCCCAGGGTCAGTAAGGACTTTTGAGAACTTGCCTTTCATTTGTTGAAATAACCTGTAACCAGAATTGCTGAGCCTAGTGTCACAGACTCGCAGACATCCTTGTGACAGGGCAGTACCTTCCGCTGCCAGTAAACTTGGCCAAATATGGTCTAGCTCTCACTAATCTGCTGCGACTTACTTTGCCAATAAGTGAAAGTGAAAGTCTCAAACAGTTAATGTGGTGAGATATTTAACTTACAGAAGCCTTGTATTTTTGTTTCAGTTAGTTTAAAATACAGAGCTCGCTACTGTTCAGTGTTCAGCTGATTCAGTTCAAGATTTGCTCCTAATCTTAAGAGGTAACACTGCCTAAATCCCTCTCCTGAGCCCAGTGATACCTCTCCTAAGGTCACTGTGACTCACGTAGTACAGGGTGAGGCTTGTTTTTAGCTGAGGGTTGTAGCTTGCAAAATGACCATGTGCTTATCAGCTTGATATAAAAACATCGATGACGGGAGAAAAGGGCTGCAGGCAGTAACAAATACGTTAGCCCAACCTGTTAAGTTTCGAACTAGGGAATGGGAATCAGGCTGTGGTTTTTTTCTCCATAAAAGGATCCCTAACTTTGTTTTAGACTTCATTACGGTAATAACTGAATGCTTTTAAAATAGTGAGCCAGAAATAACTTGACCAGTGAAGTCAGCAGCTAGCCAAAAAATACAGCGTGGGAGCTCCGTTATGTGGAGCAAAAGCAAAAGCTCTGCATATGCCTACATAGCACAAAGGAAAATGATAGACTTAATGTTTGGTAGTTAATGTCTGTGGATATAGTAGTTTTACTAGGTTTCACAATAGGAACAGACTAGCATTACCTTTCTTCCTAGACACAATAGCAAAGATCAGCAGCAGCGTGCATTTCTTTCATTGGCAGTTTTGTGGTCTCGAAGGCTAACTCTTCTTTGAGCTTCGCTGTTTTCTAGGGCAAGCACGGTTCCTGCAATAGCAGTAAACACGTACGTAGGCTCAGACCTTCAAGTCACTGCTGTTATAATGCTTGCTAGGCAGTCTTGCATTGTACAGTCTTTATTCCTAGATTAACGTTGCCTGGCTTCCTTAGACAGTGCGTGGGCAAGGGGTACTAAAGGGAGGCACCTAGGCAGAATCTCTGCATGAAAAATAGGAGTTAAGCTGTTGTCAGACTCGGGCCAGGGGTACGCACTTTAACTTCTGCTTAGGATCCTCAGCTATGAACTATACCACATGATGGGTAGCTGTCTGGTTTCCAAGCGGGACTATTGGTAGCCCAGATGAGCGGTTTATCTAAGCTGTTCTGAGAGAAGCTGATACGTGTTGGGTGTTTCTCTTGCATGCTTTGTTTTTCCTGCAGAATCGGAGCACAGCTGTGTGCACATTCTGCTGGCAAGACATGGTATGCTGTCTCAAGGTCTCCTAAAACTGCCTTGAGAATGGGACATAGGGAGGCAGCAGGATTGGTGGACAGCCTTGTACGTAACCGGTGAAAGAGAATTGAGAGGGACTGGCCGGGAAGCAATTCGAGGACGCTGAGTCAGTGTGAAGCTTATTGAAATCCACAGAGGCGTTTAGGTGCTGTGTGAAGTTTTTGAAACTCCAGAGGAAGATAGGAAGAACAAAATACTCCAGAAGGGAGGAGGATTCTGCCGCACTAGGCGACTTATCTGCCTGATTTACCCAGCATAGTTGTGCCTTATGGAGGGGCCTCTCCTAAGCCCTGCCCCTTGTCAAAGGTGGCTGGTGCACAGGTGACATTGCCAGCTCCTTTCTTCTCTGAAGAACTGCTGCTGAGCTGGGGATGGGGTCAGTGGTGTCTTTCCTTACTTTATCCTCTCTCAACCAGCACACAAGTCCTAGATGTTTGGTCTTGATGATGCTGTGTTTTCTTGCTGAGATAGACTTAGCGTCCCTCCAGAGAACTGTTCTGTAACTGCTATAGAAGAGAGATCTGAATACAACTGAACTAAAATAAACTGGACGTGGTATTAAGTCTCCACGCCAAAAATCATTCCTTCAGTTGGCAAGAACAGAAAACAAGGGAACTGAATAATTGCAGGAGATACGAGTCACTTCATTGCGAGTCCCTGAAGCCTGAGCCCGTTCAGAGTCATTCGCTTGTGACAGGAGGGAAGTTGCTTAATGGGAGGCTCTACGGAGAGGAGTGACCAACTAAATACAGGCTGAAGCTGAGGGTGGTGAGTGGGTTGTCTCTGACCTACTAAATGAAAAAGTGTAAAGCTGCACTGACCTAACTTTCTCCTTTATTCTACTCCCCACTAATACCAACCTTCAGGGTGCTCACAACAGACCTGCCCATGTATTTGTACAACAGCTGACCCAGTTCTGACTGGTGCTTCAGGATGTGGGAGCAGCACTTTTCGTATGAGCTAGGTCGTCTCCATTACTTGGGGGCAGGGGGGGGTGTGTGAGGGGAGAAAGGGAGGGGCTGTTTCCGAAAGTGGGGGATACAGCTAGAAGAATCAATAACACTTCAGCTTAAGAAATGCTCTTGTTCTGGGTCAGAAAACCCAAATAAACCAGTAATGTTTCTGCTCCCCTCAGTAGTCTCCAGCCCTGAGTATATAGGCTACCAGGAATCTGACAGTGGCACCGTGACAGATTTGTCCTTACCTGTCCGTAAATTAGGTAGTCCTAATTGCTTTTGATGCAGGAGTTTCTCCCACCTCTCTGCCTATGTTAGGATGTTCACCAGTCTTCATCCCAGAAGAACCTCACCTTGATGGCCAAGCCCAACCTTGCAGTGCTGCTCAATCCTTCAGATTTTTTTCATCAGACCTGTCTCAGGCTGTCAGACTTTTATCTCTGCGAGAGCCTTCCCTAGCTCCTTTCACAAATTTCTCCCCTGAACTGCTTTGAAGAGATCCACAGCTGTTTTCTTCTCACCAAGGGCTGAGCAGAATGGAACTGTAATATATTCCACCCTTGCAACTTAGATTTTACATGAACCAAGAGGGAAAACTGGAGTCAGGTCAGTTTGATAGCACTGCCTGGCTATTTCACAGGAATCATGTGGATGTTTTACCCTAAACAACATTTCTGTTGTAATTGGTCTGAGAAAGGTTTAAAAGCTGGTACTTCTGTCCTACGCTAATTTTTTTGTCTCTTTTTCTTTTTTTCTCTTTAGAACAAGCACTGGTTAATTCGACAAGCAAAGACTCCAATGACTAACTCTTCAATACAGTTTCTTGATGATGCTTATAGAAAGCGGTAAGAATTTTTCTGTTGCTTAAGATTTCTATTCAGAACTTTTATTTTTTTTTTTTTTAAAAAAAGAGAAGTTCTTTTTTTTATTTAAAGGGTTGTCATAAGTCTGACAATAGATGTCGAATTACCTGTAAGAGTTCTCTGGCATCTGTCTCAGCAGACCTGACTTTCTGTTTACTTTTTGCAAAGAAATTGTCATTGACCTCAGAAATATTTTACTCCCCAATGCTGCCATCATTTATCACAAAAAAGACAAATCATGCTCGCTGTCTCTACTTGCTCGTCTTTCAGTGTGCAACAGGTTTTCATAACAAATGGCCTTACTTTCTACTTCGCTTGTACATCATGTCAGAATCTGGAATTCATCAAATGTGATTGCATTTATTAACCTTGACGCTCAGTCTGTGGTCTCTTTGCACGGGAATACCTGACTGGCCAAGGCTGGTGCTTGATTCCTTTTTATAAAAGGGGATGTGGGGAGTAAGTGAAAGTACAGCTTGTTCCCTCTTTTTCATAGAAAGGAAGGGTATTTGCTTACACTGCAGGTGTATTTTCTTTAAAAGCTCTGAAACAAACCGTAGCTTAACTTTAAGTGTTAAACTCCATTTTGAGTGGTGATCAGGCATTAGCTTGTCACTTTGGAGATGGAAAACCAAGGGTTTGTTCAGGCTTTTGCTTTATAAAACATGAAGGTAAAATTATGCAACAAAATCTTAAATTAAGCCTGCAGACAACAGGATCCAAGAGTTGAATAACTGTAGTTAATTCAGCATAATACTAGTCTGTGGAGGCTTGTTACTGACCTACCAGAAGCAGTCACTTGTCTCAACAGCAGACCCCATGACAAAGGAAAGAATAACTTGTAGCTGTTCAAGGCTTTAGATACACCGCAATAATGGACCCTGGTATTACATGAGTAATACAAAATAGCTGATGTAGTTTTCAAGCAGAAAGGATCCCACATAAACAATTAAATTTATGGCAGTTTTGTGTTCTAATATTAAAAACTACATATAAAGAACTAGTAACAAGTGACCTTGTGGGAGATAACTCTGACTCTTTGCCACCATGTTGCTTCAAAGTTGGCCCTGACTGTCTCCAGATAAGAAGTTACCAGCATTTTGACGTCTTTCTCAGACACTGCAGATCAGAATCAAAAAGAACTGAAGACAAACAGTCTATTTCTGTCTTAGATTGCAGCCTCAAAAGGTACAGTGTAGTAATCTATGAAGGTTGTTTTCAGAATTCGCAAGGAAAATAATCCACTTATGGTACACATGCTGTTGACTTGAAGCAGAACATGAATGCCCTACCTGCAGTCAGAATGATTCTATATTTTTCATACTCTAATATGAATTACTTTGTTTCTGTATAGGTGGCAAACTCTGCTGTCAGTAGATGACCTGATAGAGAAACTAGTGAAGAAACTGGAACTGAATGGAGAATTAGACAACACGTACATCTTTTACACATCAGACAATGGCTTCCACACTGGTAAAATTTTCACTGCTTACTGAACATTTGTAGAAGATCCAGGAATTGCATAACATTTCACCCTCATGACTGCTCCAGAAAACGAGAACAGCAACTGTAGACATGAGAAGTAGTGATTTGAGTTGCAAAACTCTGGAGTTGTAGTGTGGGGTGTTTGAGGATTTTATTGGTTGGTTGGTTTTTGTTTGGTTGTGGTTTTTAGCATTAATCTCTACCACTGTATCCTGGTATACATAAAATCAGGACAGAAATGGAGGAAGGGTCTCTTTTCTGTAGGAACAGTTGCCTTGAAGGAGTTAACCAGTAAAAATCTGTCAGAGACCTGTCTGTATCATGTTGTGCGACTAAAAATGCAGTATCTAAGCTGTTAAACTTGGTAGGGTACGGCTTACACTTCGAAGCTGTCTGTTCCTATCCTCCACTTTGTTAATGTTGTTCAGGTTAAGAACCTCTTCTGACTTCTTAAAAAATTGGCTGCTGGAAATTATGTAACACAAGACTCTCAAACGTAAAACAAGAAGCCATTTAACTTTTTGCATTTTCTGTTGCACAGGCCAGTTTTCTTTGCCGATAGACAAACGGCAGCTGTATGAGTTTGATATCAAAGTTCCACTGCTAGTTCGAGGACCAGGGATAAAACCAAATCAGACAAACAAGGTAAGAAGGAAGTGAAATCAGAGTACAGATTTACTTTGAACGTTGTTTCACAGTTACCGACTTCAGGTAATAATTTATCCTCCTGCATGTATATGTATCAATGAAATTAAATATATGGAGTGGTAGACAGAAAGCGCAAAGACCTCATTCTAAAAAGCTGTGTGCTCTTGCTTGAATCAGTAAATTTAAGTACTTGCAGGCTACAAAAGTAAACAAAGCGTGAAGCTCACTTTCCAAAGACCGTACCACTGCTTTTGAATGTTGCAGGGTCCATTAGCCTACAGAGATGAAATTAAGTAGTTTAGGTGTACCTAAAATCACAAATACTTAAAATACGGCAGTCTCATTATTACATCTGTTAGATTCTGGTCTTCTGAAGTCAGTTTTCCTCACCCTGCAGATGCTTGTTGCAAATATTGACTTGGGTCCCACTATTCTGGATATCGCGGGGTATGACTTGAATAAGACCCAGATGGATGGGATGTCACTGTTGCCGCTCTTGGTAAGTAAGTAGACGGGCAGGGATAGTAACCAGTAATTCTTGCAGGAGTTATTCTTCAAAGTGAATAGCACTTCTTTCGGTAGACTAGGTCGACTCATAACCCAGATTCTTCCCTTGATGTCATTTTCACATGGGATGCTCATAGCTTAGTGAAAAAAGTAGGCATCTTGTTTAAATGCAGGTGTGTTTTCATAAGGCCTACAACTTTGTGGTCATTTTGTAATAGAAAGTTGTGTCACCCTTTGGCTAATTCTGCCGTTTGTAATAATTCCTGTTGTGAAGGCTGTTTGTTTCCGCCTTGCACCCTCCCTCCCCTTTTCCTTAGGATTTCTCAGCGTAGACATAGGAGGAAAGCAGACTGTTCTTACTTCAATCTTTGGCTTGCCTCGATTTTCAGTAGAACTAGTGTTTCCCTCTAAACTCTGGAAGAATGCATGTGGTTTTGTAAAGTGAACCTGACCCTTTCCAATAAGTGAGCAGAAGCCTATTTAAATAAAGCTGCTTGCAGTTGATCCTTTTAGTTTTAATTAAATTTAGTCTATAAATTGAAGGCAGCTTACTTGGAAACGTAGGAGATCATCCAGATTTAAAGCAGTGCTTTGCTTTTAAAACCTTGTATCCAAACCTTAAGCTGTTCTTCAGACAGAAGCAGGTAAAAGGCATCTAGTTTAAACTCTGATGGAATCAAAACTGTGAAACTTTGTTTTGCAGTATATGCCTGTGATGGTGCCATATATTAACTTTAAACTTCCCTCTCCCTCTGCCTTTTAAAATGCAGCTACAAATAGAGCAGCTTAAAACTTAGTTGCTTCTTAAAGCTGTTTATCTTTTCTTACGCCAAGGGTATCTTTTTCCATCTGTTGTGGTAGTCTGATAGAAACCAAAGAGACAAACAGCCTCGTTACCAGGATCTTGTCTGTAATATGGTAGTATCTGGCCACAGGGCTCCTATTTGGTATTACCGTGTGATTCTTTATAAATTGAAGATAGTACTTTAAACCCTCACAAGAAACTGTGCTCATATTTTTGGAGTTGGATCCTTTTCTTCCAGTTACACAAGACATTCTCACCTAAGGCTAAATATTGTTTTAAGACTGACTCAGACTAGGGGCCATGACTCAAACTGCCTTGTAAGCAGTGGGCAGCGCTAGTGTTACACCAGGCACGGAGAGTTCCTTCTGTTCTGCAGTGCAGTGGATACTCAGTCACGTGAACCTCTTGTCCTAGACAGGAGACAAAAATGTGACATGGAGATCAGACTTCTTGGTGGAGTACCAAGGAGAAGGCTACAACGGCAGTGATCCTACCTGTCCTGGCCTAGGACCTGGAGTCACAGTAAGCAAGACAAGATCTGTTACTACTAGAAAAGAGCTGCTAAATTAAACCTGTTTGCTGTATGGACTGGCCTGGTTCTGTAAGCAAGCTCCCAGCATCTTGGTAAGTAGGAGCTAGCTCTGTACGTCTGTGCAGCGTTTAAGAATCGGAGGAAGACATCCACCCACACAGAACTGGTGTGTCCATATGACCATACAGCACGCAGTCACCCTTTCAGTGGGAATCTGTAGGGCCTTGGGGCTGGAGAAATACGCAGGAAAGTGTGGGCTTGGCAAAGTGGGTGGCAGCGACATCGTGTTCTTTCTAAACTTCCAGTGACCTCGTCACACAATTCTTACCTGTGACCGTTACTTAAATCGCTAGCTACTTCCTGAATCAAAGCAGGTTTGCTTTTCAGTAAAGCATCCCATTGGTGGTGTCCTCAGTAGTGTGTGTTGTGCTGTTTTCTTCTGTGTATGTACGCTAGCTTCCCAGACAGAGTGCACTTAATCATGGTGAGTTTAACACCACCACTTTCTCAAAGTTAGAAGAGCTGAGGTTTTGCTTAAAATCCCCAGTGGAGACTTAATATGTGTTAGACCAAGATCCTGGTGTTCATCACTTAACTGCAGTTGGCTTGAGCGCGTACAGACTCTAGGAAAAGGATTGCTAGTTCATCCTTCTTTCCTGCTCTGAAGTTCTTGTTCACTGCTCGCTTCACAGCACTGCTTCCCAGACTGCGTTTGTGAAGATTCCTATAACAACACATACGCTTGTGTAAGGACACTGTCAACATCCTGGGATCTGCAGTACTGTGAGTTTGATGACCGGGAGGTAAGTCTCTGTCTGACTAGCAGACGTCAGCTGTTCACAACTGCGCTCGCAACTGTCTGCACTCTTATCTGCTCTGAAGGTTTCCGTAAAGTACTCTGAAAAGCAGACTAGCATTGCTTGCAGGATAAACAGTGAAGTATTTATCTGCTGGTGAGAATGTCTGATCAAAACTGTGGTGGGGTTCTGGGAAGAAGAACAAAGGGGGTGGGAGGGGAGTGAGGAAGGGACAATAGCCTGAACTATGATTATCGCCGTCATTATCGCCCAACAGCCTCTTGGGGAGCTGTGCTGGGGCTGGGCTCGGTTCTTTGTCTTACCCTAATTCCATGTGGCAGTCTTCTGCAAGACAAATATTTTCTGTTATGCTGTACCTCTGCTGTTCTTATGTTCAGCTGCAACTCTTTTCCTTGGGAAGAACTGAAATCCCAGGCTAATCATTTCTCTTCTATTGCTCACTTGTTTCCCTGGCAAAAGAAGTATTACGATAAAGCTGAGACCTTTTTCAGAGTTGTAAGTTGTTTGGGTGTGAGGGACATAATGTCCCCCCTCCAGAAACTGTTCAAATCTCACTACCAGAGCACCTGCTGTTTGCACGAAAATCTTGGTGTGTTACAGGGCTGATCTTTACTTGTGCCTGTTTGCATGCGGTTGCTCCAGAGAGTGTGTTGGGTTTGAGGCAACTAGGTCACAAATCTAATAAACTGCATTGTCAGCAGATGGGCAATAAATGCATAAACAGCAGGTATCCCCAGTTATCATGCCACCACACAAAACATTTTCTGGCAGTCTACGATGAACCACTTAAACCAGGGGAGTAAAGCCCACAAGATGGCTTTTGCTGTAAGATAGACTGTATAGGAGACCAAGATGCTGACTAGCAGACCCTGCCCTCCATTTTTCCACTTTCTGACAACTTATGATGAAGTGAAATGAGTGTTGCAGCTTTCTTTGAAAGTAGACTCCAAAGTTATCTGATCATAAGCTTCATGTCACTTTTTTTTCTTCCCAGTAAGAAGGTATGGCTGTGGCATTTGTGGGTCACTCAGCTTACCTGGGTCAGCTAAATTAAGTATTGGTAAAATGCAGCAGTGTGGCTTTTAAAACCTTGCTGTGAACCTTACAAGAATGCAAGCTTGCAATCAAAGTCTGTCCGGATACATCTTTATCTATGTTAGACACAACCCAGACAGTTTTAATCAACATCATCTGCAATCAGGCCTCCTACTCTAGCAGAGACAAAACCTCAGCTGAATTCTTGAGATACGTTTGACTCCTGTTTGTCCCACAGAACAGTTTAGAGATTTAATGTACCAGAAAACAAATTTGCCCTAAAATCCTCCAGACAGACCTTCTCAAACCACACAAACAACCTTCTTAAGGTGCACACATGCACCAAAAAAAGCTTTCTTGTATTGGGGTTATAGCATACTTGTATTCAGTGTGTTTTGTACATGTAGTCAAGACACCTGTCTGAGTTTGACAGCTGGAGGTACCTGAGGAACATGTAATGGTGCTGTGATGGTCATGAAATCGTGTATTTTGAGATCCACAAATGAAGGGACAGCCAGCTTAGCTGTGGCCTCTTGCTGTGGTTTTACAGTCCTAAGATGGGTTTCATTTATGTGTTAGAAAAAAACCTGCAGTCTAGTAGGTGAGCACTTGTAGGTAGAAGTAAAAACTTTTCCAACAATACTGTACTATCACAAAACTTTAGCCTTACCTACATACTGTCCTGTCTTTGACCACTGAGCCACGTGGCTAAACGTAGTGTATGTGTGGGGCTGCTGCAGTGTAGTTGAAAATAACATTTGAGACTTTATGCGGCCATAAAGTGTTCTTTGCAGAAAACGTGATTAGATGTTAATCAGCATTTAGGACTTAATACAGTGCAGGAACTTTCTTCTGCAGGTTTTTGTGGAAGTGTATAACTTGACTGCAGATCCACACCAGATCAATAACATTGCTAAAACAATTGATCAAGAAATTCTAGAAAAGATGAACTATCGATTAATGATGCTGCAGTCCTGTTCAGGAGCAACCTGCCGTACACCAGGTGTCTTCGATCCCGGGTAAACACTGATTCAATTCATTATTATAATACTTTTAAATGTAACTATGTATTTTTAAAATTAAGCTTTTATAGAGGGTATTTGTGATGGAATGTAGTATTACTGACATACACACTGTTGTTTAATAGAGATTAATTGATGCTATTTTTTAATGTGTAATCTCTATTTTAATTTAACCTACCAAATATAACTTGATGGTATTAAAACTAGTGCTTCAATCTTGTCGCTGTTGACGTAGAATAGCTGCAGCTTACAGCTGTGCTGAGCAGTCAGAGACAAGCGACCTCAGCTTTGCCCGCAAACAAGGAAAAGCGCCGCAGGTTTCTGTAGGCAGGCATTCTCCAAAGATTTTGCTCTTAGCAAAGAATGTTTCCTGTGGGACCTAAGCTGTACATGTTAGTCAGCTGTTATAAGCAAATAGCACTTCTTACCTCAAAATTCAGTCAGTAATCATTTGGTCTGAAGCTTTTTTTAAGCGTTGTTTAACATGTCCTTACAGTTGTGCTACATAAGATTGTAATTTGAGGCAGCGAAGCTGTCTGTTATTAAGCATTCAGGAGATGCATTCTGTTATACGTGCCAATATGCTGGTGGTATGTCGTAGCTAGTATTTATTTCTTTGGAGACTACCAACTCCTTAGTTGCACATCGTTGTAATTCATCGGTTGCAGTATGTCGAGAGATTGTCTCTACTGCGTACTGTTAAGAAAGCAGCTGTTCATGTAGCCTTGTACCAGAGCTGCTCTAGAAATAAGCTGTTTCTAGAAGTGTTGGTCACCATGGGCTAACAGTAGCTGACACAGACTCTGCTTCTTTCTATAGGTACAGGTTTGACCCGCGGCTCATGTTCAGCAATCACGGTGTCCGGGCTCGGAGGTTTTCTGCACGGTCCTTATAAGGCACTTAACAGCCTCTTGCAGTAGCTCCCACTGACCAGTTTCTCCAGTGACTGCAGCAGGTCTGTCTCTAACTCTCATGGATCACAGCTGGAAGACTTCTAATGGGCTATTCCAACCCTGTTTGGAAGAAAAACCTGTGTCTTTAGCTGGTTGCCTTGTGCAATATGTATATTTTCCAGCTGAACTGTAACTCTAAATCGTTAGACACAGCTAATCTGTCTTGCTCAGAGTTGATTACCACCTTTGTCTTTCAAGTACCTTTTCATATCACAGGCACAGAGGTGAACCTACGCCTATGAGCCTGAACAGTTTATTTTGTTCTGAAAATCAATAAATGCATATTTGAGTTGGGTCAGACAGGCAGGTGCTATTGCACAGTAATGCTCACCCATATTCAGTGACATAGACATTCTTAAAAGCTATGTTTAATTATAGGTTTCCTGTATCAAGCTCAAAGCTGTTAATGACCATAGCAAACTAGCCCAAAATAGCGTAGGAAGGCATTAGTCAAAACTGTAGGATCTGACTAGCAAGTGTCTTGTGCAGAATTAAAATCTGTATGCTAAATATTCTCTTTCAGTGAGACCACTTCAGATGAGACCAATGAATTCTGTAGGACAGCTTTGGTAGCTGGCAGACAGGAATGTAATTTCAGCCTCCTTCTAGTTTGAAATGCTGAAATGGGTTACTATGTACTACTGAAAAAACTCCTAGGGTTCAATATAGGCTTCCTAGTGAGTTAAACAAAAGTGTCGAGACTAACAAGTATTCAAACAAGCGTGCCTGTGTTTTGAGCTAACTCTTAAGTCTGTTTTGATACATGAACAGAAGTAATACTAAAAAAAAAAAAAAAAAAATCCACCAAAAAAACCAAAACAGGGCACCACAGTAGAGTTGATCTGTCTCTAACCTCCAAAGGTCTTGAATTGCCTAACATCTTATGTTGATCAGATTCTTGAAGGTAAATTACTTTGAAAGCAAACTAGCTAAAAGCAAATAAATCATTGCTCGCTAAAGTTAGGCTAAGAGGGCTATTTTAGGCAGTTTAAGTGCTTCATAGAGTGTTGCTTTTTGGTTGAGACATAACTACTCAGAGCCTGCAGTAAGTAAGTGGCCTTCGCACCAAAGGACTGCATGTCAGGGGCCTGACTGCGGTACGTTACCACTTGGTTCCCCTTTGGAAGGGTGATGTTGTCTTTTCAACCTGGTCTGAAATGCAGCTGTCCCACCCAAACTGGAGTATCTTTCTAAATCAACACCTAAACTTGTGTTAACATTTAACTTCTGTATAGATTCATTGGCAAAACACCTTCTAGAAACACTGAATTGTGTCTCTTGCAAGGCAAGTTCATGTTGCTTGTGGGCAAATCAGCTGTGTTACCAGGCAAGATAATTGTTCCCTTGTCAAACAAACTGTGGCACAACTAGTTTTCAGTTAGTTATTTCAGATCTTTTACCCAAATAGAGAGCATGATGATTTCAACTTCTGTCATATAAAACCTGGTACTAAGTAATCCCTGAGTAGGCAGCAAAGTATGGCCCTTTCAAAACTGTGAAGGTGCACACCCCAGTGCACAGATCCACAAACTGGATACTGGTAGTGCTACAGTAAGGTAAGTTGAACTTTGTTGGCTTTTAATTCTGAAGCACAGAAGTTGTCCTTCATGTAGCTTAAAGCTGCACACTTCTGTGATGGTCTACGGGTTAGATTTTACAGAGCTTTTGTCTCAGTCTAACTCATTGTTTCAAATCTCTAGAGTGACCAAATATTTGGAGAAGAAAAAAAAAATCACTTGAAAGGTAACTTTTCAGCTGGAGCATCTGTGTAAATGCAGAGGGTTTTGCATATTCAGACTACTTACACGCTTTCAAATACTCAGGACTGGTTTTTTTTCCTCCACTACAACTGTAGCTTTATCCTGTTTTTTGTTTCTTGAGCCTTAGTATTGCCCATCAGTATCCTTCAGACTCTGTTTTGTCTTTAAAAACAAAACCAAAGTTGTTTTCATGCTCTCAAGTGTTTTCCTGCACACTGAGCTAATTCTGAAGTTCATTTATGTCATGTTTTGCTGAGATAATTCTAGCAACTTAGACTTGTTCTTTGTTTAAACTTTCTTTTGGTAGCTGTGTGGAGGCTAGAGTGAAATACATGGATTGCTGCTCATTAAACCCTCAATAGTTCTATCAAATCTAGGTCATATGTCAGGTTTCTACTCGAGTTAAGTTTCAGTGCAAGTAATGTGTGTTACATTGCTTCTTAATAGAAAAAAAAACTTTGTTATGGGTACAGATGTGTAACTCTTACCTTTTCTTAAAGTGATCTTAAGCCATAACAAGGAATCTTTCTTTGAATGATTTACTTCTTGCCTAATTAACTAACATGAAAGTTGAGAGAATTGATACAGATTATTCAGTATGTGTGACCAGATGTTTTACCCAAATTAACACTTGCTATCTGAACGTTCCTGTAAAGCATTTTGTAACTAGGCTCAGTAACTTACACACTCTAGGTCAGAGAACCACACCATACCTGACATCTGTCATGGGTAGTAAATGCTGTATTAAATTGAAATTCAGAATGAAATTAGTCAGTCCTTACTTCACCAGAATAGTAGTTCAGGGAGATACCTGCTTCACTCCCACTTTTGATGAAGTTGTAAGAACTGCTCAGCAAAAGCATGTAGTTGAAGGGAGAAGAGGAGCTGCCTGCTTTCTGTGGCTTTTAGAGGAGTTTTGTCACTTGCCTGGTGTCTCTTTCCACAAAGCGGTTAATTCTGAGTATTTTTACAGCCTTGAATGAATAGTGTTAATTCTTACCCTTTGATGATTAAAAAAACACTATGAAGGAACTTTGATGCATATCCAGATCTAATTCCCAACCAAGTGATTTTAAAACCAAATCGTCTTCCTGGATACTCCATTCCATACGCTGTTTGACCATAGCTGCATCTGTACCTTGTTACTGAAGGCGTTCGTGTTAAAGTGAAAGGGCCTTGCCAGTACAGAGTTCTAAATGAAAGGGCCTGACCGGTACAGAGTTCGGTTTAGGTAAAATGTGATTTTTTTTTTTTTTTTTAAATCATTATTATCAAAAGCAGAGCTGTGAATCTATTCTGGTAAAGTAGATAGATACTGTACAGGGGGAAATACAGTTAATAACTTTAATAAATTATCCCAAACCAAAAAACATTTGGTATCATCACTTCAGTGTAAGTGAATACCGCTGGTACATGCTTACCCAGCACAGGCCCAGTAAATCAGGCTGCTTCATCTTGCGGAATAAAGCTGTAACAGGGACACATACATGCAAACACAAACCCAAAGCAGGTATAATACCTTTTAAATCACATTAAATTTAAGACTCATTCTACAAGCTAAATACAATTATTTCATCATAATGAAACAGCTGTCATTTACTGTGATTCAATTAAAATGATTTTCATTTCTATTATTCTCTGTATGTGAACATGCTTTGCTGTAGCATGTTGTGAGCATGCTGAACTCCTGCTGTTTTGAACGTTTGTTTAGAAAGTGCCCTTCCAGAGGACCCTGTTCACTGCTGCACTTTTGGGGAAAGAAAAAATAAACTGCCTATCAAACTGCCTATCTTTCTGTTACTGAGCTTCAGTTAAACCTTTCCCCAGGATCAAGCTGTGTCACACTTCTAAAGACTGAATTCCTAATTTATAAGCCTGTTCTCTGCTTACTGCCCTGCTACCTAACACTGGCCACTAGCGAACTTTTGTACGGTCACAGGGGACCTTAGGTACAGCATCCAGCAAGACAACACGTGACTACTTTGCACCAGGAAGAAACACTGAGGTGAGAGAACAAATTTAAATGCATCCTGTACTTGCTGATTTTTCTTTGGAAACTGATGTAGTTGAATAGATGGAAAACTTGAACAAAAGAGACAATGGAGAAACTGCTGTTCATAATTAAAAGCAGTATGTTCTGCCTCTGGAAAAGAGGAAGAATAAAACCCTTCATAGGGCTTTTTCCAAAATGGGAACTGTGAGCAACAGTATGATATGTGCTGCTTGCCTCAACCCCTGTTACAGAGTTGAATTCCTTGGATGATTCTGTGCAACTGTTTAAAAATACATACATAACTATTTTCTGAAGAATAGAGCAAGGTGATTTGATACCTTCCACCTATTTAAGCCCGAGGCTTTCACAAGCTCCTAAAGCAAGTATTTCTGCATTGTATTTTCATTTCTGCTTAACCACGTGATATTGGTTTCATTTTTCCTTCAGTGATGTAGCAGTCTTCTATTAAGTAGAGAAAAATATTTAGCAGCTGCTTGAAACAATGGTATCTTTCTTTGCTGCTCCAGCTTATGAAAACTGTAACAACATTTACTGTAGCACCACAAGAAAAGGCAGCTCTGTATTACCTAGATACACCTTCCCATCATGCTCAAAGACATCACTGACAGCCCAAGTGACGCTACCATCAGGGTCATGGAAGCTTGCCACAATGTCTCCTTTGTCATTAATTTCTAAGAACAAGCCATGTTTGTGAAGAAAAATGCTGTAGAATGATAAAGGAGTCACCTGTTTTAGAAAAAGAAATACATGGTGTTAACCCTTCATTCAAGGGGTGGGAGGGGAAATTCCATGACTAGAAAGAAATGGCAGTGCTAATATATTGCTTTCCAGGTGTTTCTTTAGTCAGATTCAGCTGTCACTTAATCTTTTGATAATATCCACTGGACTGTGTCTTAACACTGGCAGTCCTGTAATTGCTCACTGAACTTAGTCACTGCCTGCTTGCTCAGGAAGGGGTGGAAGTTGTTTGAACTTACTCCAGCTGCCAAGAGCCACCCCTTCTCTAAAAACAGGAATAAGAGGAACTTGATAGAACACAGCTGAATCACCCACTTCAGTGGTTTTTTCCTGTGCAAGTTCTAGGGGTCTTCTTAGAAAAAGTAAAGTAGCCTGGTTAATCATAACCAGCTCCATGACTCTTGCTTGGCAAGAATGACTTTGCAGAATTTGATTCCTATAGCAAAATCTTCAGATTTTCTGTCAAGGGTTCTTAACCTGCCTTGACAATACCATGTTGCTTTAAACAGTGGGCTGAGAGCTTGCAACTACAGACTGCTTTTGCCAGTGTTGATTTTTCTGCTTTATAAATAGGTTCTCGGTATTACCACAACAGTAGAACTGCTGTGTTTTAATATGTAAAAAGGAAACCAATCCTCAAATGTTCCAGAAGACTCAAAGTTAATATGTGTCGGTATGCTGGCTGGTAAAGATAAAGCAGTCTCTTTTGTTTCCTAATGAAGAAGACTTAAGTTTTTTCATACTTAAAAAATTAACATTTTTGTGACACCAGTAGTTAATACTACACAGTGTCAAAAATTACCTTTGCAATAAATCTCTTCAGGAATGGATACGGTCCTAAAGCATCGAGAAAAGGAGAAAAGAAACTAGGAAAGCGAGTGGTAGATATTCCAACTCTGTATAAGCCTGTGCGTGATAATCTGATGTTGTCTGGGTACCCAGGCAGGTTGTCCACAAAAACTTCTTTTTTTCCTGCGTTAGCTCCACTCACCCAGTAGCTGCAAAAAGGGAATTTTATATATGAGTTACAATGGCTGCTGCAAAATACAGCAAGCTTAACAGCATGGAAGATCCATCATTTTGATTCATGCAAGGAATTTTTCAAGATACAGAAAAGGACTCTGCAGGAAGTAGTAAATGCAAAGAGGGACTAAACTTGAGTAACAATGATTGGTCAAAAACCTCATCTTTCTACATGTAACATAAAGAGTAACCCCCAGGTTCTATTTAAAAAAATCTAGTCATAGAAAATGTGCCCATTAAATGAAAACTAATATTAAATTTGGCTTTAGAACTTCCATGAAATAGAAAACTGTCAAAACACTGACTCCTTTTAAAAATGGGAAAAAATGGGGTGTTACGCTAATCCATCATAATCATGCAGTGACATCTGTCCTCTGAGGTCTGTAATAATGGAGTCATCAGGATAATTGTAATTGAGTCTGAGGGAACTGGGGCTCGATACATCAGTAAAGCGGGACAAAAAACATTTGGCAGGGGGAAGAGCAACTGTTAAGCTCTACCTAGAATTAACTAAAACCTGTGACTCTTGCAATAGAAAAAAGTAATTTAGACTAAATTTCCAATAGCGATGCTGTTAACTGTACTTAAAACACGTAATATAAACTAACATGTAACATTTTATATCTAGGAGGAGAATGATGTTTAACATACATACCGTATGATTCTACATATGCTGGTTTCTGCTATTAGTATGTAGTCTTCATAGGGAGACAGTGCAATCCCATTTGCCATGTACAAGCCACTGAGCACTGTTCTTCCTGTTCTTGTTACAGGGTCATAGGCCAAGAGGCGTCCAAGATGGTTTGTTTCGATTACCTTAATCAATACATCTAATGAAAAACTAGGCTATCAAAATACCTAGTTTCAATTAGAACAGAAAATACTCAGAAGCTGTATTGACATAAATTAGATAAAAGCAGACTTTACAGTGTGGCAGATGGCATCTTTATAAAAACACTAAAGGAGCAAAGGATTCTGTTCACGTCATTTTCCAGGCTGATCACAGCATTCTTGTAAAACCAGAGGAATATGGGGCTTATAAAGCCCAGAGTTCAAAATATGTTACTCTGCGGTTACTGCTTTAGCAAAATATTGAAGGCCTGTCAGGCTTCTGTGAGCAATTGCAACTTCTTCAAATCAAACTGGAAAGCATTCACAAGTGTTTTGCTAAAGCAAGTAAACAGCTGACATTTTACTTCTGATATGAAATAACTTGAGTAAGTTTCTTCTGCTAAAAACCTGCAGGGCAGTTTTGAATTATAGATACATGAGTCCTGTGAAGAGGAAACTGCCTTCATGTTTGTCATTTGTACTGGCAACCCCTTGTCAAGTCTGAAATACTGAATGGCAAAGATGATATGCTACCAAATGATAATTCCAATAGCTTTAAGAAACAGCAGGTGAAACATAAACTCCAACTATTCCTTTTTTTTTTTTTTTTTTTTTTAATTTAGTAACTTGGATCTTGATTCCCACCCCTTAAATCAAGTATATTTCCCTTGATGTGATTTTTCTTCTGGCTTAATTTTATCCACAGTTCTGGTAGTAAAGACGAGACTCAGTGTAAACTTTGTCAGTGACCTCACTGAATTTCAGCTTTACAGACAGTTTGTTCTAGATAAAGTTTTCCTTAAAGGATATGACTACACAGAAAAGATACCTTCAAGTACACCAGCAATTTGCTACCTTGCATTTCGTGCAGTACAAGAGCACGCTTGTAGACAGATACCAGAGAGAAACCAACATGCTGTGAAAGTCCAGACTGTAGTGTATCGCATGACAATTTCTTTGGGTAGTCATACCCAGAGGTTTTTTTTCAGGAAAAGCAGCTACGGAATAGCACAGCCCATCCCCTGCCCCAGGGCTCCAGCAGGCCACATTCATAGCATGCTTGGCTAAAACACACAAGCCCAATCCAAAAAACGTCTCTTCTGCAGCCTAGTAACAGGGTGCTGCCAGCACAAAAATTAACACTTAAGCTGCCTCAACCATTGGCTATAAAGATTACCTCATCTCACCTCATATTTGTGATGTCGTCTTTCCCACTTGCTACTTGAATCCGTAAAATAAATCAAATTTTTCTTTGATATTTCTAATCCATTTAGGAACTTGAAAGGCAGCCCATCCACACCTAGTTAATAAAAATGACTACTGATTAAAATAAGTACAAAACCACCAAGTGTTCAGAATGATTCAGATCCACACAAGCTTTCCGACATCGCAATTCCAAATCTCGTAGTTAATGCTATCCTTAATTTGTCCCAAGCTAAAGTCCAAGCTCCAAATTACTTTCATTTGCAGGGAAATACATTCAGGTTGCAGCTCAACATAACACATACCAAACCAAAAGCCTCTGACAAATATAATTGCTTTTGTCTTCTTCTGTTTTTTAAACAAATCTTTATAAAGCCAATGGGCTTTCAATCAGTCCCAGTCCTCACACTCAGTAGTACTGATCTCAACTAATTACAGTGCCTTGATCTTCCAATTTATATCTAAGCATGAAGACCCAAACCCAAGATCCATCTACTTCCCTACTAACTGTAGTGTCACCTTTTTCACTTGATAGCAGGAGGGTTTTCTCTCCTGTCCTTGGATTGACTTTGTACAGGCCTAAGTAAGAATCCACCACAATCATGTTACCATCCCGATCCATTCGGAGTCCATGGGGCCGGCCACATATTGGTTCATAGTCTGGAGTTCCTAAGATACAAATAGGAGGACGTGTAATACCAGGAGGTGGACAAAATGAAGATCTGAAAAATGCAAAGGCTGAAAAGCACTAAACCACCATCCTTGAATAAACCAGTTCCTTCAAAGCTTCCTTAAACTGTCTGAAAGTAACTTGCAAAGGAAGTGACAGTATAATGTCAATCTAGTCATCTCTGTTCCTTATTACTTAAGAAAAAAATTTGCTGCCAACCTTCAAAGAAATTCAGCTCTACTCTGTTTTCGCAGACAACTTCAAAGATGACTGAAGAACTAATAGGATTACTAAATCAGTAAAACAAAGTGGATTAGCTGCTGTTTATTTTATATCCCCAAGAAAAAGATGGGAGAAAACTGCTTTTAGGAAGGATTTAACTAGCTACTTCCCTTCAGCCAAGGGGCCCAAGTTCCACAGGTGGCACGAAAGTCCTATAAGTAATCCTCAGGTAAAACTACAAAACCCAGATCTACCATGTTTAGTATTTTTATAGTGAGTAATTTTCCTGAGAGCAGTGAAATTAGTAGAGCTTGAAACCCTACAGTTACGTGACCTAATGCCCTCTACTCCGAAATACATATTTCCTGCCAGTACTCCAGTAAGCAAGGGACAACATCCATTGCAGCTCACTAGAGCTGTAGCAGATCAGTAACACAAGCTGACTGACTGACAGCTGCCAAAATGTTAACAGCTGAGTTCTGGTCTTGCTCTGAATGGATCGATCATTTTTGGTTTCTTAATCTCCACATAGTCAGTTATTTACATAAGACTCAAACCAGTTCAGTAATCTTTGAGAATTCTGTCAAATTCAGTCAAGACTAGCCAATAGCACAGGGACTTTGGGGACAGGGAAAGCACCTATGTAACTGTCACATGTTTAGGAAACCAGGCTAAAGCCAGTCAGCTATTTTAATGGCCTTTCAGGCCTGCTTGATTCATCAAAAAGGAACAGGACAGAAATGTAAACATGTCAGTTTGTCTTCCTCGTTTACCTGTAAGGAAAGAAAATGCAACCCTGCGGTCCAGTTACTGGTGATGGTACCAGGACATGCTATTCTGAGTCTCCAATGCCTTTGTAAGATTTGAACTGTTTCTAAAATACATTTTGATCTTGAGGCAGGAAAATAATTGGAGAAATCGTGTCTTCAGACCACCCTCAAAAAGCTTTGTATAGAAGGACTTCTATAAAATGTTGTTCTTTATTTAAATGGCAATCCATGGCAAGTCAGTCTCCAGGGCTGGAGAGGTGTGCCATTATGCCTTAATCCTGCCTACATAAGGAAAAACCACGATAGCAGTAGGCTTCTCTTACAAATTTGCATAAAAGAATCAGAAAACGTTAACAGTAGCTAAAATAGCACTTCAATTTCTCATTCAGTGACATTTATATGAACAAGTTTGGTGTCATTTTCACATCAAAACTGTCACTTACCACATTCAGGCATATCCTGCCCCATTTGAGTAATGAAATGCAGCTGGTCACCACTGATCATCCACAGTTTCCCATCCACAGTACCAGTGTAGATATTACCTTAAAATTGTATTAGAAGACTGTTTTAAAAGGGACCAAGGCAAATAAAACTTACTGTAAAAGAAGCACATTCCTTATTATTGTAAGCCCTTCCTTCTTGCTAATTTATATATTCTATGCACACACAAAAGCAACGTGACAGGAAACCATACAGCTTCAATATATTTTTATAAAGCAAAAAGAGCAATAATAAATTGGAGACTAGAAAAAATATGAACTGTTCATATGTTTATTTTAAATAAACATAATACATTAAAAGTTATCTTAAGACCCCTCTGGCTTAACAGCAACCAAAGGCATCAAGGACGGGACTAAAGATTTGTAGGGATGTTCTCTGTCAGTGAAAATCAGTGAAAGCATTAGCAGAGCTCACACGATCTACCTTTTTGTCCTAAGAGTTCTTCCACATTACCAGCTAGCTAAAATGTTCAGCAGACAAAAGGAAAACATTACAATGACTGATCCAAAACAAGAAAGTAATCCTTTTCCTAGGACATTAAAATCCTAGGCAAAAAAACCAAGTGTGTTTCGTTTTTTTTTTAAGCTGTGACATCTCGCTTTCGTTTTGAACCACCGGAATGATACCAAAAATGTCTAAGTTTGCATTAAAGGACTAAGCACTTTTTTTATTGGATACCTGCTTAGCAGTTGCTTTCTCCTCTGCTTTTGAAGTGTTTAAATTAACAAGGCAAAAACCTCACAGGAAGTCTTCAAATCTTTTGACACTGTACTGTAACTCCAAAAACTTCTGTGTAGAGTATCAAAGGAAAAACACTAGCAGCGATTAAGCCCCACCTTTGAAAAATAGTGAACTCCTACCTTTTGACTAGTCCAGGCTCTGAAACAGTACAATGCACATGACCAATCCTAGGCTTACTGTTCAACAAAATACACTTTTAATGTGAAGTCCGTTAACTGTCTGGAAACATTCCTCTGATTTGTCTTTTATTTACATAGATTGAACTAAAATAGACATTATTTTCTTTAGGTGTGACCTGTGTTTTCACCCTGGCCTTGTTTACTTTAAAAATGTGCACTGTCACTTGGCGACAGGTGTTAAAAGATACTGCATAAAAGTTATGCTACCTTTCCATGTCAGTATTACTAAAAAAACACGGATTCTGACTTTGTCTAATGGGCACTTACACCAGAACAGATAAACAGGTATAAAAATGTCTAGCATCTGCTCACTCACATCTGTGGAAAAATGTCAGGAACAAATAGGACAGATTCTCACAGTATCAGCTGTCAGATCTAGATTAAAAGAATTGTCTAGGATTACTGGCATACAGAAAGCACCTGTTTATCCAAAGGGAGAGCTTCAGAGCCACTGTTCAATACAACAACTTTGCCCGAGAAAAAACAGGCTGGACTTTGCTGTCATAAAAGATACTGGCATTCCAATGCCTCCCGAGGCATGTTGGAAACAGCTGAAATTTCTGATCACATACCAGATTCTGTATTTAAAGAACTGTAATGCTCTTTTCTATCATGCTATGCACTAGACTATGATGTTATATTTAGATTTATACAGCTAGTGCAAGTGGGTTTTGCACTAGACTTCTCTCATGGGTATTTGTAGTAAAGTGAAGGCAAAACAGAACTATTCTAATTACCCATAGTAGCCTGTCTTACTCATACGGAAAACAGCATTTACCAAAATCAGGCAACATCACCACAACACTTACAACAACCTTGGTCATATTGTATCATTTCAACTGATTGAATCCAGTCTCCTAAAGCATCCTTAAATTCAGGGAAGATCCATGGTAGAATTAACACACTCAAGAAAAACAGAACCAAAATGGTACTTTATACAGCATCATGAAAGAGGTTAGATTTGGCAACACAGAACATTTGCAGGGTTAGTCCTCATATTTAAAATATGCTCTGCAAAACTCCAGTTGTGAATGTCACCCTTTCTGAAAGTTGTAGAGGAAGAGGTGGAGAATAAAAGGTGCGACAAAAAGACAATTTAAAATAGCACCTTTGAGGAAAGCAGGAAGGAAACAGCTTTGAGAAGATACTTGTCTGGAACAGGTGCCTCAATGCAAGGTGTTGAGCTAGGTCCCTTCCCGGCCTATGCTGCTGTGACTGAAAATGCTTCTAATTTCAGCTTGCACAATGGCAAACAAGAACGTTCCAGATGATTACCTCTCACCTCTGTAGCACACAACACAAGACGGTATCTTTCAGACAAACATGTCCTGGGCTATTCAATATTTCCTTGAAAAATAGCATAAAGCTAGCACCAGCAGTAAGGGAAGGTGTCTGAACTGCCCGGCTCAAACCGCTCTGGGCTGGGAGTTGCCTACTTCTCAGTACTAGCTACTGCAGGAATCTATTTTGTCCACTTACACATCAAGAGGAAAATAATTCCTCCAGAACAGGTAAGTCCTGAGTCCACAGCAGCAAACCTGTGTCCTAAACAGAAGATCACAGTGTCTCTCATCTATTTGGCTTGAACTTGCATTGCAGTCCCTACTTTGGTCACACCCCAGGTAAGAGAGTTGTTGGAAAGATGCAAAATGTGCTACACTGCTTCAGCCCTCTGCTTCCCACCATCTGTAAGGTTCCTGCACCTACCATTTTGCCACCTCACAGCTGCCAGACAACCAAGATGAATTATGTGGATAGGTAAGAGAAGGTTTTATATCACAGTGAAAAGTGCTTTCATATTCCAAGCTGCTCTACAAATATGTTTTTGAGAACTGTGCAACTTTTAAAACAACTCCATTTGCCTTCCCTCTTTGGCTCCGTGTTCAGTAACAGCTTTTGAAATAAAAGCATGCTGAACTCAGTGACCGAGCTCAAGCAGCAAATTTACACTGCTTTTGGAGATCTGAAACAGGAAAAAAAAACAAAACCAAAAACCCCAAAGCCAAGGCAAACTTATCACTAGTTCTATGTCAAAAGCCCAAGCTTAGACTCACATTTGGAAGAATTCCCACAGAAATCTTTAACTGGTTTTGCATGTTACTTTTCAAGAATATGCCATTTTATACCCTTTTTAAATTTTATTTTAAGACGACTTCTATTATGTTGCCAATTTGTGGGTCTATCTTTTTTAATATAGCAGTAGGACATTTCCTGTGTCCTTGGAAACAGCAGGTAACAGAATGTTGTGGAATATTTCCATGGAAATGTTTACAAATGTGAGGATATGGAGAACGTACAATTATCTTAATATTTTTTTGAGCAATCATTCAGCAAATGTTCCTATTTTACTTTCTTTGGATTCTTAATTCTTGGATATAACTTCTTAAGTCTTCTATTTTAATAATTTGACCAAGGTGTATCAGATGTATAACGTGTAGCAGATGTATATAACTTTACCCATACGGAAGTTATCTACTTGCCTTCATCATCAACAGTAAAAGACTCGGGACCTTTCAGTTGTCCTGTGAAGATTCTTTGTCCACTCTGAAGCTTTTTATTCACTTGCAATGATCCAACTAAGGCAGGAGGTGGCTTTTCAAAACTGCACCAAATGAATTATAAGATGCAAGGAACAAGATGACGTTGGACTATAAAATTATTTGAAGGGAAAGTAATAGGACTTTATTCCAGAGATACTAGTAACAAGGTATTCTCTTTTTTTAAAGAATTTGTTAAAAATATTAGCATTTGTTAAAACTATTACTTTGAACTAAATTAACAATTCTGTGGAGCTTGCAGATCAGGCAAAAAGAAGAGAGTCTTTTTTAGTTTGTTTTTTTTTTTTTTCTGAAATCAATGCAAACACAAAATTGCCATCACCCTAGAGCATTCTATTCCTTGTCATTAGTCTGAGATCTGCTATCAATCTCTCTACATGTATGTATGAATACTGCACTGGTCAGTGCTGTTTTGCTTGAAGTTCACTTGTTTAAAAAGGTGGTTTTATTTTCCAGTTTAGTATAAGAAGCACGATTTCTCCTGCATATGAACTTAGGTAGCATGCTTTATATGCTCCTGCAGGATGAAAAGTATAGGAGAAGTTTTGAAAGCACAGGTATTTCCCAACAAACACAAGTATGCTATTGAACTTCAAAATTAAGCAGGTGAACATACATGAATGGTTCTGGATCAATGGGAGATGGTAAAAAGTAAATGCTAGCAAATGTTGCAAGGACTGCAGCTGGAAACCCCCATGCTGGGAACCTGGGAGGAAAATAAAACAATTGTATACTCATGCACATACAGGAGGAGGGCAGGAGGGGAAAAAAGAGAGTCAATTCCCCCCCCCCCCAAAAGCTAAAAAATTTCATTGCTAAAAATTAAGACTACAGGAAGACAAAGCAGACTGCAACAGCCTGGCGATGCCTGCCATGGAGAGGAGCAGCCCGGCTGCTCCGCGGGCAGTGCTGCTGTCCTGCTCTGCCTCCACACTGGAGCTCCTCCAGTCTCCAGAGGGGTGGTCCGGCCAAAAGCCACAAGGTTTCTTTTGCTGAGTTGCATTTCTAGTAGTACATAACTTGCAGACAGAGACACAAGCCCAGTTACTTGTGCGGTGAGCAACTCTGCTGACTCTAGTATCGTTAAAGCCTTTTACCAACCTTACCCCGGCTAAGTATTGGCGTACTTGCTATTAATGGGTTTTAGCAAGTGCATACATAGTCATAATGTGGTTGTTGCACATATGAAGCTACCTCACATGAATCATCCTTCGCAGAACTGGTCAAACCATTATCGTCTCTGCTGCAGGGCTGCAATGCCCAGGGAAGAGCGAGAGAGAGAACAAAGGGAAGAGCAAAGTAGCTCTGTTCTACCAATTCAATTAGGGAGGATTAAACCGTTTTTAAGAAACATAAAATAACCATAAAATTAAACATAGATTTTTCTGGAGAAAACCACTAAAATGCCTTTAAAGATAACAAAGGGCAAAAGGCGTTTGCTGAGGGCGGCGGACCTGGGTATCGCCTCCGGCCCAGGACACTTCCTCGCTGTATTCACCTCGTGTTTCTGCGGGAGTTTTTTTATAGGAAGAAACCATTCCCCCGTGGGCCTTCCCACCCAGCTACCGTGGGACAGCACCCACTGCGAGCCCGCGGCTGCGCTCCCTCTGTGGCGGAGTCGGGTCCCTGAGGGGAGAGGAAAGCCCCGCTCCGGCCCTGCCCGCCCCTCTTCCTGAGGCGAAACATGGCGGGCCGCTGCCCTCGGCTCTCTCCGCATCTCCCACCGCTGCCCTCCCGGGGGAGACCTCTCCTCACGCACCGCCGCCAGCCCTCCCACCGAGCCCACCGCTTACATGGCGTCGCGGCGGGCGGTCCCAGCGCCGAGCCGTCCTCCGAGGCGGGGACCGCCCGCCCTCCTCAGGGCGGAGGCAGCCCCGGCGGCGGGAATTGCTCACCTCAGCGCCGCCCGGGCGGGAAAGGGGAGCGGCTCCGCCTCCGCCCCCCGCGGCGGGGCCGACTGGGAGGTCGACGTGGGAAGGAGAAGGTAAATTTCAAGGTATGTGAGTAAATTTCAAAGTATGCGTTGTTTGTTTGGTTTTTTTTTCTTGTTGTATTTGAGAAAATCGATGGGTTTAGCTTTTCTGTATTACTCTCTACCAAAACCAGGAGACAAAATTACAGTGTGTCCACAAGCATGACTGGGACACCCTGAAATCTATCCGTTGTTCCAGGCAAACCTTAATTTATGCTTAAGGCAAGCCGCACCGCGCCGCACGATTCACTGCTACGAGGAAGCCTCATTCGGCATCAAAGTGATCACAACCCAAGCTTCAGGTAAGGGAAAAAGATACACACACATCACATAACTAAGTATTGCCAACTTCAACTTTAATAATGGAACCATCACTTTTTTGCCATTTCAGTAATAACTTTAAGGGGAATAAAAACTTCCCTACAAAAATAAAACTAAGCTTGTCAAAGTTATAAATAGTTTAAATGTTTGTTTTTAAAGACATACATTTTAATGCTTCCCTGCATTCCCCCTCCCCCCCGCCCATATCATTTAATCATTCTGGTACCATCATATAATGAAACGAAAACAGTTTTGCAACAAAAGCTTTGA
Organism: Sagittarius serpentarius; assembly: GCA_034782735.1. Lineage (NCBI taxonomy): Eukaryota > Metazoa > Chordata > Aves > Accipitriformes > Sagittariidae > Sagittarius > Sagittarius serpentarius. The sequence goes on along the minus strand of JAVKLA010000062.1, from coordinate 427,505 downwards.
CAGTTCAATTTGATGCTAAAATTAAAAAAGAGAAAAACTGACTAGGCATGGCCATTTCCTTTAAATTAAAGCTGTTGTAATTGCCAGTGTGTAAAAAAAAAAAAAAAGAAAAAGAAAAAAAGAAAAACTAACCCCACACACGACTTCTCACAATAATTAACTGTGGACTAAGACAAAATTAAAATATAAGTTTCTTTTGGTCCCCCACCCCCACCCCCTTCACCCCCAATCAAGACTCATAGTGCATACAACACTGAGGTTTTTGGCTAAAGTAAATGCAGATGCACCTACTTAAAAGACTGATAGTTTAGTTCAAGTAAAAACAAAAATTCACATGTTTTTATACTCCACTTTTAAACTCAAACAGTGTTTAAATCTGAGCAACAAATGGTTCAATATTGACAGCGATTATGTAATGATTACATAGTTATGGGCTGATACACAAATTAAGTAGATGTTAACAGAATACCCACCAACATGCTGCTGCATTCATAGAAAAACAAATTGTAACAAAACATAAAAGCATTCCCTGAACCATTATAAAGTGTCTCACTTGAGGATAATGTTACTAACTCACACATGCACTACAATGTTACATGTGAAATTAAAAAACAAACAAGATATGCCTTATATATACTTTATAGTTAGTCCTACCCTTAATTTCTCTTAACACTTTAAAACATTATGATTGTCGCATTAAGCTTGCAAATTCTTTTTACCAAAAAAAAAAAAAAAAACAAACCCAAAACACAACAACAACCCTGTGAAGAGTTTAAAAAACCTAAGTCTTACTAAGGAAAGGAAACAAAGGCACAGTTACATCAAATTAAGGGGAAGAACAGAAGCATCTTGGAGTTTCACACAGTATCCATTAGATGTCAGCAAAGTTTTAACAATTCCTTGGGAATTTAAAACGAAGGCCCTAAGAGTGGAGGGAAAACAACCCCACCAACTTCTGCTGCTCTTAAATGGTTAGCACTCCTCCACCTCCCCACCCCCCCAATATATAACTCATTTCCTCTCTGACATGATAATGACTAAAGTATCAGTTACTCAAATCTGCCTCATGCTTCTATTGCACACCCACTTCTTTGGTTTCTTTTGAACGTGCTTTTTTAGATAAATAACTCTGAAAGGACAACAATAATATTTACAGTAAAGTAAAAAGTTTTCTTGCTACATTTTTCCTACTTTTAAATCAAGTAAATCAGCAGTCTGCAGAATTTGGTAACCAATTTTTCAATTAAGAATTTAAAAACCGTAAGGAAAAAAACTTCTGAATTACTAAAAGCAAGAGTTACTAAGCTCAGTCACCAACACAGCCAAGAAATTTTAATTTTCTGCTAAGCTGGAAACATGAGTAAGAAATGCTACTTTCTTTGCCTGACTGAGCCTTTAATAAACAAAGAAGCAGAGGAAGCTGTTTTTGTCTTTCGGATATGATAATTCAAAATTATCCAGCCTAAAAACAGATTGCTGAGCCAGAGGAAAGATCTGACTTAAAATAAAGACCAAATGCATCTGTAGTTATAGCTTATGTCTAAACACTTGCTAGATGGGTATTTCTCACAGAGTTATCTGAGACACTGACCACTTGTCAGAATTCAAGTAAGCAGCTTTTTAGCTTTGCTGCACTTCTCACTATGTATTTACGGAACCAGCTTCTCCAATGACTTGTATGTGCAGCTCCATTTCCATTCTTATTTAGCTTTTGCCTCTCATTCCTTCCCATTATTTCTATTATCTTTATTTCTTTTCCAGTGTGAATTTATGCAGTTAAAAAACCATAAAACTTATTCACAATATTATAACATCCTAAAACTTTAATCTTGTAAAATTAGTATTTTAACTTTCCTCTGTATAAATACTATTTCCATTTAAAACCAGTCCTCCTCTGTCAGCTGTCAAAGCTCTCCTCCCTCAACTCTTACCTTCTTTTCAACTTTCTCTTTACCTTCTCCAGAAAGACCACTTTAAAGCCTTCCACAAATTTCACAGAACAAACCACAAGATCTCATAGGCCTTCCATCTATAACAGTTCTCTCTCAAATTATACAGTAACTATTTGAAAACAGAAAGGTAGTGCAAATCAATTTCATCTCAAAGCTAGTGCTCCAACTAATTCTTGTCCAGATGGTTTTATTCATTTTTTCAACCCATCAATTTGCACACCCTTACTTGTAAAGCTACCATTAAAGCAAAGAAGAAAAAAAAAAAAATAATAAAAAAAATCTTTATTTCATAGCATCCTAGAAAATTGATTATGGTTTCACAGCTTGCACCAAGATAACTTGGAGAACTCTCTAGGCACACAGAGGGTTGCAAACTGATGTACAAACATGCAGAATCCCTTGCTTGTGGGTGCAAGATGCTAAGTGACCTGGCTTATGGAACTAAGTCTATAGCAAAATTCAGGTACCCTGGCATCACAAAACAGTCTTCCAAATAAAGAAAACTACTCTCTGCTGCTCTTTGTACATTGGGTTTGGCATGCTATATTGACATTTGGTAGCGTGCATTTTTCCTGAGTGTCCTTTGGCCCCCTTTTAACCAGGCTTCCACACCCCACCAAGGGCTTCTTCAAGTTTGTCTCTGTAAGCTGCGTAACGCTTCTTTAAGATTTGCAGTTGCTCATTTTCCTCTTTGTCCAGTATACGCAAAAAGTTTTGCAGTTCAGGAATACTAAAAGCTTCCCACTGGAAAGAGAAAAAGAGAAAAGGATGGATGAGATGAACAGAAAATACACAAATAATTTATATACACAGTATTTTTAAACAAAACCTCAGACGCTCAGAGCAATTTCAAACTGAAACACTACTGGGCACCCTCCTTCCAAATCTTAGCGATCTGAAAACATTTTACACTTTTAAACTGCTTTTTGTTCTGCAAGTAACAACAGGTCAGTCAGTCTAACCACAAGTTAAATGTTTACAAAAGGCAGAAAGTAAATATAACAAGAAAAAAAAATCTGCTTCAAAAAAATGGATCGTCTTGTCAGCACAGATCAAACAGGAGCCCACTCATCCATGAAGTTAAACAAACACACAAAACCAGCATGAGTGTTACATACCATGACTTCTCCAGTTTCGTGCTCACGTAGAACAAAACTGAGCATTTCTGTTCTGGGGCCTGCCACCAAACGCAGGTAGAGGGGATGTTCCCGGTCTGACAGCTTGCATGTATAAACTGCAGGAGAAGAAATCACAGCAATTATCTTCACTAATGATGTTCCAAGTGCTTTGGATGATTAATGCCAGCTAATGTTAGAAAATTTCAGATATGCATGTGTAGCCACAAAATTTACACATTCTGCATACTGTCTACATATTAGTCTACATACTGGTCTTGAGCAAATGAGTTTTAGGGAGAAGCTGAGTGGATGACTGATGGCAACAGTGCAACACTACATTCACACAGGGGTGAAGTGACCTCTAGTCAACACAGTGTACCATCTGCATACATGCGGGGGAAAAAGCACAAGAAAAAAAATACAACACAGGTCTGTTGCTATGACTAAGCATTTAAGACACCAGAGCTGTGGTATCACCATTCTGATACCTTTTCCACTTAAAATCTCATACACAAAGTCTAAGAGACAACTCTGCCTGCCTGACATGGTTGGTGTGGCTGACAGCCAGAGACATCTGAACTCCTGAGACTGCTCTCAATGTCCATGGAAGAAGGTGGATTCTAAGCGCAAGAACACAACATTGGCAAAACGCACTCTTCGCTAAAAATACCTTTTGCATCTTCTGGTATGTCCAAACACAATATACAACAAACTTTCCAACAGCAGTGAGTGCACCGGGAGAGCCATGTGCACTAATTAACACACATGAACACAATGCACGTGCCCACGATGCTTGGCACCTCAAGAGCTGTCTGCCAATGCAAGGACTTCAGGTATCACAGACACCAAGGTTTCTCTTTTTAAAAATCTGTCCTGTAATTTAATCTCAGAAATCTGCAGTGTATCAGGCTAGCTGAAATTCAGAGCCTGATAAGGCAGCATATTAAATAAAATACAGAGGACTGTAAGCACAGAAGATCTGTGTGGATGGTTTAGTAGGTTACTTTGTCTTTTGTGAATTATCCTGAAGTATCTCCAAATCATTTACTCTCTTACACATGCTACTTTTCATAAGGAAAAAAGACAAGAGAGAACAAGATTGTCACCTCCATTTATCTGAGTTCTTCCACCCTGCTTATTTCAAGTACTCCTACAGCACAACTCCCTCCCCAAACCCCTTCACTACCAAAATGCCACAAGCCTAACTTATACCTTGGTCTTCCTTGTGACAGCGTTTATAAAGTGCAAACTTTGCAGGGTTGTCAGCCACAAAAAACTTTTTGAGCAAGGCCTCAATAACTTCACGAACAGTATTGGTGCTGCTGATGTGAAGGGTATTCACGCAGCCATCCGGCAAGTAAAAAGCAGTTTCATTATTGCTGTGAGCACACCTCCCCTGGCCCTGGGAAGACTGCACAGTGATCGGTCTGCATAGTTCCATCTGAACTTTGATGAAGCCAGTGTAAATCCCATTCGCGTTCTGCAACAGGAGGAAAGTATCGGACTGTTAAAATTAGTAACAACCAGCTGTGACATATTAGTGGAGTAGGCAGATTAAAATGGTCACAGCAAACACAATTTAATACCTGACGTCTCGTAGGAAAGGTATTGTTTCAATAATTCAGACATTTAGTCTTTCTGGTATATCTGCTGAATGTTAATTTTTTTTTTTCTAGTAATAACTACTGAATATTCTAAGAGTATTAGGATCTCATCAGGCAAAAGGTACTACAAACTAGCGTTAAGTTTTCACATTAGGAGAGAACTATGAAGTGAAGACAACCACTAACATGCATCTCTAAGAACAGATTTTATGCAGAAGTACAAAAATTATCTCCCACATTTTAGCTGTGCTTGTCAAATTAGTCTACGGCATTTAGATGCTCAAATCCTGTTGCAATTAAAGAACCAGAATAAACGCCAATCTAATAAACATTTCAAATTATTTATTCCAATTGCTTCTGAAAGACAGAATAGCAAAATTGATCTAATCTTACTGAGCTAGAAAACTTCAGGCAATCTGGTTTTAAGCATAGTAAGTCCTGACCCCCATGCAAACACGTAACAAAAACCTTTTTAGTACACAGTTGTACTTACATGGTTTAGGATACAATGGAATTTCAAAATTTCTGTATACTGTACACTCACAGGAATACGTAATGTAACAGAAAATCTGGACGACACGACTGCATAACAGCTTGCTAGGCAGACAAATGTGAATTTTATTAGTACGGTCTGCAGTAGGCTGGACTGAGTCTTAGACCTGGTCCACCATCCTTGGAAATGGAAAGTCTATATGCACTGTCTGTATCGTCTGTGTTGTGGGGGCAGGGGGGAAGGAAGTCTCTTCATGCTGAAAACCTGTATGATTACTCTGAAAATTAAGTCTCCTATAATAAATATTGCGTTTTAACTTTTCTCATTGCTCGAGCATCTTTATCAGAGAGATACCTGACAAAAATTTATCTGCACAAACAAGATATATTTATCTTCACATTTACCAGCTGACAGTTTTCATCTGACAAATTTACATTTTAGTGTCAACTAAGCGTTTATCTTAAACACATTTCAAAGGATGTACACAATTTGTTTCTACTACAGTTTGTTTTCAATCCATGTAAAAAGATCTACGTGGATAAAAACATTTCAGTCATGCGATCTAACTTCCAGATCTAAGAAAGAGCCTCTTACAAAGTCATTAAAACAGAGACAGTTTCACACGTAGGATGCTGAGAAGAAAATGATTCACAATGCACTACAAAGTTACTGTTCAATTGCTCCTATTAAAAATTGCAGGAATCCTATGCAAGACTTACCAAGGTCATCTTTAATTTATCGGTGACAGATGAATTATAGCTTTGTATCTTCTCTTTAACTTCTTCTTTACTGAGACAAACATGAGGTTCTCTCTCCTTCTGAACATCCTTCAACAACAGAGACAACAGTTTTACAAAGCAAAATAAAAAGGCTATTCTTTTATGACTTTGGATATGAACATTCTTAGTCCAAAAGGTAATTATTCCACAGAGGCTCAACATACAGTAATTAGCTGTACAGCAAAAGAAAGAATTAACATGTTAGGCAAATCAAATGGAGCACTTGGACTGAATGGTTAAATCAACACACCCAAAGACACTTGTGTCCTTTTTTTGCCAACTGTTTTCACTCAAATACTTATCAGCAGTATGTAAAAGAGCTCAGCTCATTTTATGGCTTGATTTGCTCATGTCAATGCTATGCAATACTGTTAAGAATACAGTTGCAACTTTCATGAAATATTACTTGGGGCACAAAGGGGTATTTCTAAACAAATGAAGAATATACATAAAAACAGCAGCATGTACTAACACCAACAATCCCGCATGTGCCAACAACGTAAGAGCATCCCTGCATTCCAACGTGACAGACTGCACGTTACGCAGAGTCACCGACTACTACCTGAACCACCACAAGTAACTCCCTCGCTATACAATGTTACACTAAATTAATGTTTTTTTCCATGGGGAAGGCCCTGTTAGGTTTTTCAACTCCTGCTTTTATGAGCTCGCTACGGATTTTACATGTGGCAGTAAAACCAATCCCTGGAGTTGGATTTTATCCAAACAAACATTTGTTCCCAATCCGTATTCCTGCAGCAAACGAGCATTATAAATACACTCCGGTTTCTACCACTAGCACAAATGCCATATATAGTACAAAGAGTTCCAGCTCTCAGCTTTAATGATTTAAGACTTCACTTAGAAAGGGAGAAGCTTTGAAGAAGCTTTCAGGGTACATCTGAACACAGGAATATACATTCACTGTATGGACAAACGGTCAAGTCACAGTGTTCCAATCTGTCCTCACAAGCACATCTCAGCAGAGCTTATCCTAAGAAAGGATTTCCCCGACTTCAGCCGCCAGTCCTGTATCGCAGTCTTTGGGACATCGCACAGCGCACACCTTTGCAGGCACTTCAGTTTGCCAGAAACGACCCCAAAGATGAGCACATCTGGTGCGTAACTGTAAGTTTCCATTTGCCAGAAAGAATCTGGAGAACTTTTTCTCTCTCCTAATTTAACACCAGCTAGTTTTAGCTCTTAGGGCTTAGTTTTGCTTTTCCTATATGGCATTTTACTAAATGACATGCTGCAGCGGACTTTTTTCCCATAGCTATAAAAAGAAAGGTGTGGTCTGAATGGAGAACCGGAAGCCAGAAACCCTGAATTCTCCTCTGGGCTCAGATACTGATTTCCTGCATATCGCAGAGAATATACCTTTATTTACCTTTATTTATTTATATGCCTCAGCTCAGGAAACTGAGGTGAAAAGGAACAGCAGTAAAATACAACTCTTCTATTAGTTGCTTAAGCCCAGCTCTAAGACTGTGTAGCATCTTGCACAGTTGCCAGACCCCACCTAGTCTATTACAAAATACCAAATTACTAGATGTTGTCAGAATTCAAGTCTCTATTCTCACTAGAGAAATTAAGCTTTCTTGCCCTTCTATTTTTCATTTTCCTCCTCCCCCAAACTCCATAATAATGACACAGCTTCATCTAAACTGCTCACTTCATCTCCCCAGAGGCTCTTACAGCTTTGTAGTGTTCTATTCGGGGGCAAACGAATAGTTATAGAACAAAGCAGGCATAGGAAAAAAAGAAAAAATTAAGTAGTAATTTTTTTTTCTCTGAAATCGAAGTAAATGTTATTGCTGTTCTCATGCTTAAAATAAAATATCAAAAGCAACGACCCACAGTCAGAGTCTGGGAATATGGGCACTCTAAACGCTGACTTCAAATAATGCTATGGGAGTGGGGTGAGACAACCTTGGCAGTGGATACTGAAGGGACAGGGAACTGCCTGCAGGCCTCTGGCCACAAAGGTCTGCCAGAGCATTTGCCATCTATGGCCGATTTCAAGAACCCAAGCTTTAACTTGGAACGTTCCTAGTCTGTGTAGCCGCGGACAAGCCCCTTCACACGGATACCAGCAAGACTCATTTCTGAGACGAGCATGTTGTGGAGTTCATACCACTCCAATCTGCCAACACTACGGATACTGAACTTCCCACAATGGACACCTCAGTTTTAATATTTACCATTATTCCTTGATTGTTCAAGCAGTTGCCTCTCATCTACCCCATTGGAGCTGACTGTCACCATGATTACTGAAGTCATCCACAACATCCAGTATCATCAAGAGAAAACACTAACCAGAAAAGAGGAAGACATCCACCACTTTTCCTATGTTCAAACCTCAACCTTTGTTGAAAGAAAAAAAAAAAAAGGCAAACCAAAACAGAACACCACATCAACCTCTGTGCGCCTCGAGGTTTAATTTTGCAAAAAGTACTTTTGGTCACTGTAAATGACAAAAAGAACCTATTGCCTTTGATGGCATAGGGTAAGCTCACAAGGCTAACAGCTACAAAACCACCTGTATATTAAAAAAAAAAGTGAGACAGAAAAAAACTTGGTAAACAAATTAGTAAGTACAAACAGACAGCAAGTAACTTTTTCCTTTTTTCATATAGGAGAGTTTTCATACACATTTCTATTCTCCCAAGAAGACACATTTTTCTAGCAAAGGGACAGATATTTGATCAGGTCAGAAAAGACACAATCCCATGAGATCACTCTAGTCCGGTGGACTGCCATGGAACCAGGCACGAAGGGCGAAGCCCAGGCATAGCAACCAAGCAAGCTAATTTCCGACAGCCTTGCTCTGGCGAGGCCTTGGGCTGTAACGTGTATTGGAGAATATGGCGCCAGATGCTGAAAAGGCTCGATAGAGCCAAATGCGTTTGCAAGAGTGGGCTTGAGGGTGCTGGGACTGATGGGACAGCGGAAGAGAAATGAGTGGCTGTACGTGTTGGTGATGAGCTAGAGGCAGCAGCTCTACCTGGCTGGTGGTGAGAGGGACAGGGAAACAACTGACCTTCAGAGTGATGCCAGTCTTCTCAGGTGTGGCCCCAGTACTGAGCTGCAGGTCACCGGGCATCACTGGGGAAGCTGTCATTCCCTCAACTGAGTTAGACATGACTCCCTACTTGAACGTACCACTGGCATTTCCGCCTTCTTGCATCGGCACTAGAGGCCAGGCAATTTTGGTAAAGTTCAATTAAGCACACAGAAAACACGGAACCCTGTTTACGCAAAAGCTGAGATAACCTCCTTCTGTAGCATACTGCCGACAAACGCAGCTATAACTCGTAACTTCTAAACAGCCAAAGCCTGTGCCTCAACTAATTTTAACAGCATGTAGATTATGCAAAACTATGAGCTGAATACAAAAAAGGACTACTAGGATTGAAACATTAAAGAATAGACCCAAATCCATTCAAGAAAAATGCTATACGCAATAGACAGAAATGCCATTTATTTCAATCATCGTTTTCACTCCAGTCCACCATCCTTGACCATCAAGGCCACAGACAGTGAGCAGTGGAAGATACCTGTCACAGGAAAGGATACGTAACTCTGTCCCACTGGAAACCTAAGCTCAAGATCTTCAAGAATTAACCTGGAGATACCCTCCCACTCCCAAACAAAAGCTCAGAACACTCCAACTGCACACACATCAGGGCACATTACTTCAACCAAGCAAACAAAACCTCCTCGCTAGCTAGGCACCACCGCCTACAGAAAATCACCTTGCTGTCACAGACTGCAGAGGCAGTAAATCCCGCATGTCTGCCGTCAAGAGAAAGCCAACGAAGGAATACCTCCCTGAGTTTAAGAACAAGAAAGCCTCAGCCCACTATGATTCACTGGGTCAGCTGCTCTCAGCGAGTATCATTAAGTAGCACACACAGATTTGAGGCACCTGTGTATTTTAATTTTCCTAATTACACTTAACCAACATGCAAAGAGAAGCTGACAAGATGGTATACAGTTTTTTTCCCCAACTTTCCTGGAGCCGAACTGCTCTCCACATACAGTGGCACTTAACTTTTGCCGTACAGCTTTGTCTAGCCACGCTTTAAGTAAAAATAAGTAAGTCTTCTTTGACCAGCGTACTTAGGTGGGTGGACGAAGACTTGGCAAACTCATTTCCCACAGTTCTCTTATTGCCTTCTGTACTTGCCACCTCGTAACAGGACCCTCTAAAAGAGAAGTCCTCTAACTCTGCTTAGGTCCAGCAGATCAAATTCCACTTTGTTATCTCAGCAGGTAACTTTATTACCTGTAGAAGACCTTGAGTCATCCAGTACAAGAGCAGAGTAACAGCAGTAACTAACTCCTCTCTACCATGCTTTACAACATGTTTGTATCGCGTTGCTCTGAAACAGCCACCAAGTGCCTGAAGCCACACCTGCGCAGGGTGGGACTACGGGGAAAGCAGCTACTCCAACCTCAGCCATTTTAAACAAAGGAGCAAGGGCATTTCAGAGGTGCAATTTCGATGTTACAGCCAAGTACATCTATCGTTGGTTCTTGTGACAGTTCTGCCTAGTCTGGCGAGAGGAGAAGCCGCTCTGTGTCACCTGGTGGCTCACTCAGCCCAGGACAAAAGCTGCTTTTTCCATCGCGGCCCTCCCGTGCCGCTCCATCGTGCTCTGCCGCCCCGGCACAGCTCCTCGGAGCCAGCGCACTGCTGAGGCATGGGGGGTGGCACGCTCCAGCCAGCCAATTCATCTCTAGGCCGATTCGGACGCAGCTGATTCATCTCCGGCTCCCTACAAAACGCCCAGCACGCACGCCTCGCAGAATTTGTATGCTGGGAATTGTGAAACTGCCTTTCTTCAAAAGTTAGGCCTGGTGATGAGTTTCCTAACCACAGATCCTTGCGTACGCTGCAGTAGCGGAGTGAAGTATACGCTGTGTCTTCTTCTGTCAGCCAAGAGCTAGATGTTGCTGGGCTTAACAATGGCACTTCTGAGTGCTACTGTTCAAAAAAGGAATTTTCTCTATAAAACAATGCACAAACATTTCAATGTTATTTTCATCCAAAAAAAAAAAAAAAAAATCAAACCTGAGTTAAGTGTGACTCCTAGCCAAATGACATTCTCATTAATGGCTGCCATGTCATCACCCCTTCCTCCTCCCAGTCTAATTAAGTGTGTTTTCCTCATCAGAGCTCCTGGTCTCCTTCCATTCTCTGCTTCTCATGTTATCTGCTGCCTCCTCAGCCCAGCACAGATGTGAAAGATGAAAACTAATCTCAAGGAGACAGGCTGAATACATCAGAATCCATATAGATGATATATCTGGGTCCAAAACACTACTTCTAGTCCACGCTATTAACTTCTGTGAAAATCATGCTGTCCTTCCCAACACTAACAGCGCACACCACTGGCGGCCATTTGTATTAAAGCCATTCCTCAGGTCAACTGAAGCAGCATTTCGTTCTCAAATGAAATTCCTAAGCAACAGCTGCCAGTGAGAGGGAAATGAGGCAAGTGCTTTCATTTTCCCAAGGGGAATAGCTGGTCTTTCATTAGAGCTCATGATGTGATGCCTCTTCACAGTTGAGCTTCCTCTCAACAAAAAGGGCAGAAAATGTTTTTTCTTTATCACCTCCACCCCCCCAAACACATCTCACTTATTGTATCGCAGGTGTTTAGAGAAGCAGCACTCTCTTTTTAGTATTTATGCTCAGCACAAAGCGCCCCCTGAGACTAGCTCTGCATGAATCCTCAAGGAACACAACTAAAACTGCACAGATGACAATTAAGATGAACTGCAAATCAAGTTGTGGTCCCCAAAAAGAAGAATCGCCTCACATCTGGGACTTTATGGAAGTCCAAGTCTCACAGTTACTGCCAAACTCTAGTCCTGCATGCAGTTAGAAAGCGCTAAGCTCCACAGCTAGCTGCTCTGGGATGAGGCTGAGAGAAAGTTCCAAAAAGAAAACCCCAAAACCCTGAAGCCTGTTTCCTCAGGATCCTTGCCTTGAGGCAGATGCATGGCTTCCCCAAACTGCTACCATAGGCTTCTATTTATGGAGAGATGCAAGAAAGTCTCTCTCTTCTATCTAATCTCCTGTTTTCACAAAACTTCTAGAAATTAGCATCTCCTGAGGAACAGGGAACCAGGCTCCTCCTAACATTTCAGCTTGACAAAGGAAAATATAATGGACAAAAGTTTAACCTATCCCAGGAAGATACTGAAGTATTTTCATAAGAAATCTAAAGAACAAGAGACCCGGGGGAGCACAAGCCAACTTTTAAGCCATGTCAGTCCCTATCCCCTGCCCTCACATTTCATATTAATCCCACCTTTGATTCAGTCAGATGAATGAAGTTGCCCTGATCTTGCTGTAACTTGCAGCCAGGAATCATTTTTGAAGGAAAGCACTGAGGCTTTGACAAATGAGAAATGCAGCCTCATCTACATTAAAAAAAAAAAAAAAAAAAAAATCTAAGTCTTGTTTAGTCATAAAAATTGCAGCTAATGCATTCTACTTACATCATGTTTGCATTAAAGAAAGGATTTAACTAACAGTGCTATCGTACAACAAAGCAGCCCAGCAGAGAATACAGGAAGAAAAACAGAGAAAGGGACTTCTGATCTCAGTTGTTGCTACTTCTACAAGCAAGAACACTCTTTCCTGCAGCCTGCCAGCACTCCCACAGGAAAGAAAGAAATTGAACCTTGCAATTACATTATTTTGCAACAAACATCTTGCTTTTTCCTCACCCTAACTCTCCTGAGAGCAGAGCAAATGTGCTCTTCCCTCATTTGAAAGCCTGAGAATCACCAGGTAGAGCTACTGGTCATGTCCATCCACAAATGGTCAGAGACACCAGTAGCCAGAAAGGTACAGAGAAGACCAAATGGGGGCAGGGTGGCCAGGGAGAAGCATTAGCATCCAAGCAACTCCAAGCATTACACCTTCTCACACAGCTGCACCTCATGCACAAAAATGTCTGTGTCCTCCTGGGTGGTGTGCAGTTGCTCTCTGGGTCAGGGAAAGGGGAATTTTCTGACAGAATGGATGTGGGCAAAACAATCTCTGTATCCTCTTCAGTACCTTTTGCTTTCTGTACTCAGTGTGATCCAGTTCCCACCCATCAGAGGCACACAGGGCAAGGAAGCGGTCTCTTTTCTAGAAAAATATTTTGTTTTCCTAAGTGGGTTTGGCTGACCTGAGTCTTCAGTAATTATCCTGACAGAGCGAGTTCAAGAACAGCCTGCACCGTGCCCTCCTGAGGCAGCAAGAGAAGCAGCGCTCACCAGGTCAGGTGTATGGTGCATCCAGCCTGGCATTCTGCCTCCGACAGCAGCAAAAATAAAGGCTGTTTCGAGCAAGCACGTGAGGCTTTCCTGCAGCCTCTCTGCTGGCATCCACAAGTGTTGTAGCAGGAATTCAGAGGGCACCTCCCTTCCAAGTCTGTTTAGTGTCATTCATGGACCTGGTGTCCATGCAGGCACATAAAGCCTTTTTGAACCTGCCAATACTGCCCATCTCTACACCCCCTGTGGCAGCAAGTTCCAGAAATTCATGACTGCAGTGTGAAAAAGTCCTGCCATCTGCTTTAAGCTGATCTTCTGTTAAGACAGAAGATAACTTCTGTTAGATACATTGAGTGCCCCTTAATCCTAATATGGCAGGACCTGGTGAACCTGAGTTTCACGTTCAGTTTATACGTCACCTTTGTGATTTTGTAAACCATGATCACACACCTCCTTTTTTCTTCTCCACAGTGAGGAGTCCTGGCCTCCTTAGTCTTTCCTAAGGTAGCTGCTCCATCCTTTCAATCATTTTAAAGAAGGGCGACTAACTGCAGCAAGCCCTTCCGGAGATGTGGCAACCAGAGCTGCGTGCAGAACTCACAACACAGGTTCACCAAAGCTTAGGTGCTCGCTCTTTATTTGTTTGTGCACCACGGGTCTACGAAAAATCTTTACCTAAGATACTTGTGATGCAATGTGGTCTCTCTACCAGGGCACTTCCATAGCAGTTAAAGAAATCCCCGTGCAACTACCACAGCTTATAATTTTAGCATAATTTTACAAGGTACAGGCATTCCAGTTCACAAGTAAATACTTGTTACTTTCAGACTAATTTCAGTTTTTCCCAAGTACCACCCCCCACGTGTGGCTTGGCATGCTAATGAAAGCAGTGAATGACAAAGGGTAAAGCAAAGCATTACAGCTCCTGTCTGACATCTCTGATGTAAATACTCAGATGTTTATACAGTGAATATTTTTAAGCAGCAGAGAAACAAAACAAGAGCTCTAACTTCCCTTTATTCCTTTTAACAAATTATTTTCCTTCAAACAGAGGCAATATAAACACAGTTAATGTTCAGGCACTGTGAAAGGAAGGCTAGAAAAAGGAATCTACTTGTTGGTGACATAAATGAAACTTAAGCAGCAACATTAAAGTTTATCATGACCTCACCTCTGAAAACCCCTAGTTACAAACCCTGTCATACCCTATATGGCTGTACTTTAACTACTGGCATGCAACCCAGTTTTAAAAAGCCAGTCATCTGTTTAAAGTGAAAATCAACTGTATGAAGAACAGTATCGGAGGCTTGGCATTAGATTCTGTCCTCAAAGACACAGCAGGTTTTATGCAGATTTGTGCTTTTTTTTTTTTCTTCCATATTATGACATTTTTAAAGCAATACATTACATTAAGTTACATTTCACAGCTGTTTCAATTCTGCGGATTTCAGTAAAACTAGATGTAAGAGACATCACAAACAGTAAAGAACCTCCTTCAGGTCTCCTCTCCAGAAAGCGTGTGAGTTTTGACTGCTGGAAGCAGAGACGGGCTTTAATGAAGTAAAATGGATTACCAGCCTCTCTGTGACCTGTACAACAAAATCTAGCTTTTAGCAGACAGTTAGGAAACAAGCTTATACAAGATACCCGATAGAAAACTAATTAGTATATCTTGAAAAGAAGGTTAAGTATGGTCTGGAACCTGAGCTATTAATACAGTTAGCAATCAGACAATTAAGCAATATTGGGACCCTCTGTCATTACACCACAGTATTTGCATGTGGCCCTGCAATGCAAGAATCCAACACACTCCATCTAACAGAAGGCAGGAAGAGGTTGTTTGCAACAACCACCCCCCAGGTCTTCAAATGCAGCTATCTATATTTTACATTAAAATTAGTACTGGAAACCAACCAGCCGTTCCTGGGGAAGCACAGTGCGGGAAAAGCAAGCCCCGTGCCAGGCCAAGGCGTGCAGTCTTCTCTCTCCCTGTGGTTACTGCCAGCAGTTCTCAAGTCTGAGGCAAGCTCAGTCATGGGCCTTGTCTGCGCAGAAGCTGGCTGATGTGCCGGTTTTCGCCTGCGTGCCAAACACCTTTTACATCTTTAGAGCAACATTCCCTTCTCAGGTTTGGCTGGGTAGTTCAAAGATAATGCCATCAATTTTTTTTTTCCAAGCCTTTTGACAAAACCTGCCTGTGTCGAGAAAAGGCAACAACTTCCGAACCAGGCCCAGCTTCAGGGCCACAGAAATAGCGAGCCTGCACACAGTCCCAGTCCCACCAACCAAGTCATTTTTGTCCGGATTTGTTCTACTTGAAAGAAAAAAACCAAACCTCTTAAAAATTGCACAGTAACAATTCTCATCTAGGAAACATCATGTAATGCACTGGCTCTTCAGATACAGCGCAATCCTGCCAATTTTTCCCTTATCACAGACACAACAATGAAAACAATGTTGTTCAAAAAGATGCACGGTCTTCTCAAGCAAATACTGGTCATGGGGGGAAGTTCCTTTTTTGAGGAACATACAGTTCCCCCCAAAATTCAAGAAGTTACTGTTACTGTCTCTCTCGGTCAGCCTGGCACTGATCTCATATTTGAAACTTTTTTGAAGGGAAAAAGCCTTCCTCTACCACACATGCATCTCAAAACCTCACAAAATTTAGGAAGTACAAATACCTATTTTTCAAATAAAATCTGCATTTTAAAGGCCTCAAAAGCCCATAACAATAACCTTGGGGAGATGGGAGGGGATGTTAAGTATACGCAATCCCTGATATCTTTAGTAAAGTACACATCCTCTAAGCCAAAGCAGCCAAAGTATCTTCTTAGTATGCCGGATATGATGACGATAAAACCATCATATGCATTTACAGTCAACCTATGTAATTGCTGCTCTATATAATACACATCAAACGGTAAGAGCTAAAAACTAACTCCATCTAAAACCTAAGAAAGTTTTTAGTGACTGCAGCTCTCCTTCAACAAAGCAAGCTAGGTTTCCATGAAATAAGCCCATAGGAAATACTTTCACACCAACACTACCTCTCTCACTGCACTTTGTGTAATTAATACTCTACACAGCTTCCATAGAAATATTAAAAAAGGAACCCATCTCTTCAAAGAGGCTTCCAAATTAGATTTTTCACATAGTGCAGATGAAAGGAGGCACCCCTGCAGCCTAGCCTACATAAAAGACTTCTTTCTTCTTTTACACTCCAGAAAATTTATATCACCTAGCACATTTCATTAACAGCTAATACTGTAATGACTGCATCCTCCTGTACAGCCTTTATATTAGCATGTTTTATTAAAAACAGGGTAGTAGCCAAAAGACATTTCTGAAGCAGCACACCACAACCATTAGCTTTACCTACTACTGCCAGATCCAATCTGGCAAAAATTCAGTTCAGTATTTCAGGAAAGAAAAAAGGAGAGGGGGCGAACTAGGCGACCATCTCAGCACCACCACCATGTACTACTATAGCATAAACTTACATTGACCTTAACGATAGGATTTTACCTCTCTTTTATATCCCCAGCCCTAAGAGGTCAAATGCTGAAAAATGAATACCAGAACCCTTTAGTCAATTATCTATCTCAAGGCTGCAGCAAACAGGAATTTTTTAGTTCCTTCCCCACCTTCATTCAATTTTACTGGAGTTCCAGTGTGAACTTACTAAAACTTCAGAGCTCAGAGTTGACTGCTGTTTCGGTAAGAATAAGAGAGTTTCAAAAAGGCTTGAACCAGTCTTGGATCCAGCTTTGCTGCAACTCCCTGGTTTAAGTTAGTCTTCTCATCTTGCAGATGATGAATGCAATTGAGCAGCTGAGATGAGAAGAAACTGGCTGCTGGACCTTAGTCGTCCAGCCCCATGCCAGCACCCACTAAAGCCCACGGAATGGGGACCTCAAGCCCACACTGGTAAGGTGGTATTCAATCCTCAGATCTCTGCATTGTGAGGAAACTGACCAACTGAATCCGCAAGATTATGCCTTGAATAAACTCATCAGCATGGTAATGATAAGCTGCTGAGGGGTTTCAATCCCTTGTTTTTCTACACCCTGTTTTTATTACTTACACATACATTTAAACAGGCTACCAAGCACTTCAGCTGCGAGCACAGCGGGACTGACAAAAGGACAAGTGTCTTCAGAACTCATATGTTCTCTAAAAAGAAAACCAAAACACACTACTACCATTATGCAAATGGAAAATTGCCACCAACTTATTTGACTCAACCCTTCTTGCAAAAATACACTTGCTGCCTAGTTTCAGTATGAATTTGTTTTCCAAAACACATACACACATTTATTTCTCACAGACGAATCCAGATGCCTCAAGTTGCAGACATCCATGCTGGGACAATTTAAAAGATTACCACTTTCAGCTGTACGCCAGCTTCTCTGCTAGATGATACCTCTGCCTCAGAAACCAGTGTCGGCTGTCACAGTCCTCGTCCAGTAACAGACCCACTACCAGGCTGCAGACAACTTCTACAAATCCAGGAGGCTCCTTTCTTAATTAGGATGAACACAGAATTTTTTCTTTTTACAGGCGAAAAAGAACAGGATAAACAAATTGAAAACAAAAGAACTAGCAAAGGAAAGTGGGGGTTTTGTTTTATTTTTGTACAGGTATTAAAAAAAAAAACCCACAAAAGGTCACAGATTATATAAACAACCATTAAACAAGTCTACAGCATAAGAGAACCACGGTGCAATGAACACTTTACTACACAAGTCCCAACTTACCCAAACACTGTGCTAGCCTGGTGCCATGTATCAGTAGACAGTTTACACCACTATCATCTCCAGTGGCGACACGAGCGTGCCGCTCCCTCCCTATCAACTCACAATTTCTGACTCGGGGCAGACAATTCTGTAGTATTAAGTCACTTGATAATTACAGGGCAATTGTTACAATCAGACTTCTTTTTTTTAATGACATCAATAAAAGAGTGGGGTGATACCAGTGCTATTTAGATCAACGCTGGCAGGACACAGTGGAGAAGGGAGAACGGAGTAGGAAGTCACAACGGGTAGGCTTACGGGGAGGTGTGAACAGAAGACTTTAGAACACAGTTAATGAACATCCCACTGGAAAAGCTGGACAAACAAACTTTCCTCTGAGGAAAAGTCAGGAGAACAGCAACTAGCCTGCACTGGAGCATAGGGCTTGCTTGCTTACAACCTGATGCTATGGCCCGACTCCAAACACAAGTTATTTTGCCATGCTGGAGAATGGCCACCAGGAAACCAGAAAAGGGGGAAAAGATTACATGCTTTGTTCTTAAGCAGCAAATGGGAGAATGTGTTGATTTTACAACAAAAAGCTCAGAAGTTGTTCTTTTTTCTTTCCAAACAGCTATTTCCCTGCTTTTATGGGCAGGATGTTACAGGCACAAGGAAACGCTGCTGCTACTCCACCTTTCCTTACGCCCAACTTCTGCTTCAGGAAATGTAATTATGAAGCTCACGAAGGCATGAGATCTGTTAGAGCTGATACGCATTTCAGGTGGAAGGAGAAGAGAGCCTACTAGAATTTTTCATAAAAAAACCCCACCCTTGTTAATGTTAAAGAGAATAGGGAGAATTGGTACCCCCCACACCCTCTGAAAAAAAACACTCGCAGAAGACAGGACACATTAAAAAGGATGGGTTACCTTATGGACAAGCACAGGATAAGCTGAAAACAGTAGAAAAACAGTAGGAAAACAGTTTCCTCAAACAAACAACAAATTCTGCAAAGCAAAACCACAAATTAATTGCCTTTTATTATAAGTCCCTGAAATACTTTAATTAACGTTTCCTGTACTTTAGCAGCAAATACTAAGAATCTTGATGTTTAATTCACAGGGCCAAAATAAATCAAGCAAGCTGGTATCAACTCCATTTTGACAGGGGATCAAAATGAAAGTTTTTTTAAAAAAAAACAAACCAAAAACCAAAAACCAAACAACACACCTAACTGGAAACACAGTGTTTACCTATGTCTATAAACTTAAACTTGTGAAGTTACGAAATTATACCACTAACTTACTAGAAGTTCATCAATCTCAGGAGCCATTCTCAGCTTACAAATATACACATGCACACCTAAAACTAAATAGTCAAGGGGAATCTATTCAAGAGCTGGGAAAATATAAGAACATATCTGGAACTTCTGACAAACACAGAAGAATTAGTCCTGTAAACAGACCAGCCAGTTCACATCCACTCTTCCACTGAGCATCTAACTGCAGGCTTGCCATGCGTGAAGGACCTCAGCTTTACACACCTCAACCAAACACGTAATAAAGTAAAAAGTTTTTCTTCTTCTGTTCCAAACCTGTACTGGCAATTTAGCCAGAACACTGAAATTCAACCAAATTTCTATCACTAGCTCCTTTGTGTAACCTGATCACAAAAACGCTTCAAATTAACAAACATCACAGGTTCATGTAAAAAACTCTTCTGTAATGCCTAGTTGCATGGGGTAGGGAAGAGGGAGAGGAACACACTGTTGCTTCCTACGCAGTGTCCTGGCCAGGCAAGACCACATTATACTGCAAGACACAAGGAGCAGACCTCCAAACTGCAGACAACAGAGCAGTGCAGAGAAGGTATTCAGTTTTCTGTTTTTCAAGAGGCGTTCATTTAGCACCCAAACAATCATTTCCATCTCTCCGACTTGTAGTACAAATGCCGAAAGTTACAGTAGCACAGTAAAAAGTGTCACCTTTGCACATAAACTACAAGGCATCCCTGAGCCTAAGAAAGTTCTCTCAAGATGGCAGAGCCTGGTCCTTGATTATTAGGACCATTCATTAGTAAGTCCTAATGAAATCAGTAGAGTTACTCATGCAGTCATTTATTAAAGTAATTAGTTAGTACATCTTAATGAAAATCACTGTAGTTACTGACGTAGGCTCTATAAACATACCAAGGTGACATACACCGATGCCTATGCGTGCACACATGCAGGAAAGATATGTTTTTAGAAAAAAAAAAATAACACGGCAACATCAAAGTGTGGAAACACAAGGACTTAAAGGGAGCTTATTACATGCTTTTAATCAAATGGGCTTTATGATGCAAAGTGGGAAGAAGCCAGCCACAGCTGGCTGTAGTATTATAAAATCAGCATTTCAGAAAAAGAGCAGAGGCAATCTAAACAAGCAAACTACAAAGGATGCAAGTGATCCTAAGAAAAGATAATGCTGTGGGGTGTACAACTTGAGATGCCACCACACCTTCCAGTTTTGCTTCAGTAAGCTGCATTTTGTTCGTCATTTCTCAATCTAATACATCTTACTGATTTACATTATTGGAAAATTAACGAGAGCCCCAGACATCTTACAGACTTAACCAGAATAGGAGATACCACATTTCTAGTAAGTCGTAAGAAGCCTAGTCCTATCCTAAGGAAAGGCACTGATCAAAACCAGCAACATCTTGATGTTACTGGTAACATAAGGAGAGCGTGCTCTCCCCTCTTTGTACTCCTAAGCAGTTTTACATGGCCACATAATTATACTAGAAATGAAGCACACCTGCTTCCAGCTACCCTCCCACATGGACATGCAGTGTTTTGGGTCATACAGCCCGTACGCAGGACAGCCAAGGAGCCTGCTCTGGGACATGGCTTCCCGAAACACCCTCTGCACCCGACGGAGGGGCAGGCACTGTGCAGACCCTGCACCGTGGTCCCCTCCTTCCACCAGAGTCCCAGCTCTGTGCCCCAGGCCGCAAAGGATGAAGCTGGGCCAGAAATATTTACATCTTCCAACAGAATTAACCCAACTGAGTGCCGGTTATGGAGCTGCACTCCTTTCCTGTTCGACACATCTCGGAGTCCATCAGCCACTGCTATTTGTTTTTCCTGCCCACGCAGGACACCTGCGCCCAACCTGATTTAAAAACGCTCTGAAGGGAATTTGTGTGCATGTAAACAGGCAGGTGTAATACCATCAAGGAGTCACGCTCTTGTTTTAGTTAGTTCAGATGTTGCCAATAAAATGGGTAACAGCATAATTTTCACCACAGAAGTAGATTCTTTTATATATTAGTAATACATGATAGGTAGATGACCAACTGACTGTTATAACTGGTGATACACCGGAAGCTGGTGGGTGGAGAGGGGCTCCCTGCCAGCAGGCACCAGAGTATCAGCCCTTTGCAGCATCTTGCCCACAAACTGGGGGCATCAAACATGCTCCTGTGCATTAGGACTGCTTGTAACCTGCACTCCTATTCCCCCGGGATCTCTTTGCAAAATACTACTGGTTAAGACAATAATTTGCCAGCACAACTGGAGATTCCTGAGAATACTTTGCAAATCAGCTGTAAACAGCAGGGTTAGCAAACCCTTTGTAAACATTACGCATAACAAGGAAACATTATCTCTGCACCCATAACCTCAGCATTCTTGCATTTCAGTTTACAGTAAGTCCCATATATCCGTTCAACAGGACATTTTGAAATACCGAGTTATCAGGAACGCTGGCAATAGGATACTAGATTTTCACATTAACTTTTCTAACATTACAAGATCTTCCAGGTCTGACTGCTTCAGTTCAGAAAGAGCAGTCTCACTAAAAGGGCTACTGCCACCTTCCACCACAACAGCTGTTTGCAAAACGTGATCTCTGCCTGCATCCAAAACCTCACTGATATTTGCTGTCTTGATCCAAGCTGTTTAAGTGACTCTGTGTTGCTGGTAGCTCTGGAGTAGAAAAGGCACTGAACAAACCCAGCATAGTAAGATTAAAAACTGAGAATTAACGTAAGAAAGAGGAACCAAAAGAGCACAGCAATCCTTGTTTAATTTTATAAATAACAGAATACAACTCTCCCCACACCCAGATGGACTTAGGAACTCCTAACATCCAGCTTGCTTATTAGAAACAAGAGCCATCAAAATGCTGCAAAGGGACACCTGGCCCCTTAAGAGGCCTCTCATTTACTTTCTCCGCAGCTGGATAATGGGGAAAGTCAGTATTTTTCACTCCTGCACAAACCAGGAATGAAGAGCCAGTTCAGATTTTGCCATGAAGACACATGCAGTTTTAAGGAGATGAGGCTTAATCTAGGAGTCTTTAATTGCGTGCCTTGGAAGTGAAGGGCTGAGCAAGCATAGGTTGTAAGCTTTACTATGAACTTGAACATGACCACTAAGTAACAGGTTTAAGTACGTTTCATCGGAGATAAGGCTACGGCAAGGTATTAAAAATGCTTTCAGAAGACAAATACAGCACACATCCAAGTGTTAAATTTGCAGCAATAATTTACAAACAGATTATCTGAAAAGAACATAAACCATTACCTCTATGGCACACAAGTACGTATTGACTGAAATTGTGGCACACAGCAACAGCCATTTTTTAGTTGATCACAACTTTGACAAGCGTTAAGAAGCC
This sequence comes from Sagittarius serpentarius, assembly GCA_034782735.1. NCBI lineage: Eukaryota > Metazoa > Chordata > Aves > Accipitriformes > Sagittariidae > Sagittarius > Sagittarius serpentarius. Next base: position 404,872 of record JAVKLA010000062.1, on the reverse strand, counting down.
TCAGCCAAGGTTCACAATACTACATATCAAGATGACATTTTTCCCTTCTCAAAACTCCAGCCAAGACGGCTCTATTGCAGCAGAGGGAGAAGCTGCAGGGAAACAGTGGGTTTGTCCACGACAGAAATCCATCCGAGTGTCTCTGGAGCAGCTGCAACTGCAAAGGGAGAGCTGTGGAGTCCAAGAGGATGACAGGGAACCAGCAGGGAAAAGCAGCGCAGGCACAGCAAGTCAGGACCGTGTCCTGAAGGAGATGCGTTTAGCTGTGTTTCAGAAGTGTTGCTCAATTCCAGGACCACCTACTGTTTAAATAAATGCATCCATCCTTTTGAGCAGCATCATTATATCCATTCTCATCAACAACCAAATAAAACCTTAGAACAAACTAATTCATTTATGGTTTATCATCAGTATATTTTTCTCCACACTATTTTCCTCGCACACTTGCAAACGTGCATTTTTAGGTGTTCTGTGGCAATATTTGCATTAAACAACTGTAACTGTGAGGCCGGGTCTGCAAGATTCCTTGCTGCAGAAACTGGAAGGAACCCAGCAAAGGAGGCAGGAACAGCAGGAAGAACCTCTCGAGTCAAAATGGCTTGGCTGGAATGGGTTCCACCCCTGCTTTGAAAAGGGGCTTTAAGTACAAATACATCCACAGATGATTGCTAATGGCAGGTTCTCTCCTTTTGGGGAGCTGACTTGAGACCCCATAGTAATTACGATTTGCTGGGTCGTGAACATTCACATCTGCAAGCAAAGCAAGCACTTGCAGGATCTGTGCATTCTCTGCAATGTGAGGCACACGCAGAAGTCTGTTGCAGCTGTAGATCTAACCAGACCAGAAGCAGAAGACATTTCTTACTACACAGAGGAGGGAGCAAAGAGTGGGACAGGATGGGACACGAGAAACTGATCTGGATCAAAACATCTGAACAGGTTCATTCCCATCCCAGGTGATGCACAGAGACAGGAGGAGCCAGCTCCGCCTGATAAACCCAAGTGCCATATTTGAGAAATCCTAGCACATCCAAGATGCCTACACAGGGCTGGCAGGTATGTCAGGGGTTTAGCAGGGATGCCTGCAACCCATCAAGTGGCAACAGAAGACTGGGCAGGATACACATCCCACAGTACCCCGAATGACACCAGATACCTCTGGTTTAAGCAACTGAGTCCCAACCTATACGTTGATTTGGCGGTGAGCTGAATTGCTCTCAGCTCCACCGCCAGCATTCCCAGTGAGACACTTGCATTCACACACCTGCACGTAGGTGTTTTAGCCCAGAGCTGAACCCTACCCCAGTGACACCAGCAAGAGGCAGACTCAAAAAAACACAGAAAGATGAGGTAGTTTTGCAAGTAACAGTTAATCTGTGGAATTCCATGTCGCAGGACTCTGGGGATGCTACAAGTTTACACACGTGCAAAGGCAACTAGGTAACTCACAGAAGAAAGTGACTTAGCCTTTAAATCAAAGAGGCTAGAAAAATGTTCTGGCAAAACACCACTGTGTATTTGCCCTGTTTTTCTACTCTTCCCCTGGCACCTACCATTAGCAACTGCCAGATAGGATACTGGTCTAGGCAGATCCTGATTTTGACTTTGTACAGGCATTCACACATTCCTTATGTTTCAGCATCCACTATGGAACGGGAATATCACCACCATGCAAGAGAAACAAACAGCAGGTCCCAAGCTGATGCCCGGCTAACCAGGACGACTGCCAGACAAGACCTGCACAGAGCCTGAGGTGAACAGCTAGAGACCATGCAGTTCAACCCTAACACAAAACAGACTTCTTAAAGCCAGAAACATGGATGGAGTAGTGATGCACTTGCAGATGGGAAGAAGCTGTTGTTAGTATGTTATTATTGGAAAGCATGTTCACAAACATTTGTGAAATATCACAGGAAAAACAAAACAAAACATGTTGAAATGATTAATTCTTCTTTTAAAGCAAGCTTTGAGTACCATGCAGGAAATTTATGGCCTTATGCCACATATTCCACAAGAAGGAGAAGGGGGAAGACTCATCAAGATTAGCACCATATATTCTGTGTGCTGGATGAGGCAAAGAGTCTGTGGGAGGGATGCTGGCAAGCAATAATGTAATTAAAAAACTGTAACCTAATCCAGAGAGACAAGGAGGAGAAATAACGCTAGCTTTTCTAAACTAGAGACATTCTTAGTTATCCAGTGTTTTTAAAGATAAACAAACACACACACTTTGATGTGGTCATTTATAAAAGAATTATTTTATTACCTAGAAAGCACAATCCAGATTTTAGAGTACCGTGGAGCTAGGATTCATCAAAGAACTATGAAGACTATGATGACACTTTATACTTAAGGACAACGAGATGTTTTCAGATGAGAACAGTTACACTTAACTTTACATGACTAAGCCCTGGCATGCATATGCACATATATATATATGTGTGTGTGTATATATATATTTATTTATATTTTCTCATACCTCAACAAAAATTCTGCTAAACAACTATTTATTTTTAAAAGATTTATGATAAACTAAGATGTGAGAGTTGGGCTTCAATGAAAAAATAACCACAAGAACAGATGAAACACTGCAAAAAGTTATCATGTTTTCTTGCTTCCCTCATTAAAACAGACTGCAGCACACGTAACTCTTTTAAACAGACGTTTTTCAAGAGCTCCTCTCTTGGGGGAAGAGTTTATTTAGGTTTTTGCACAAGTTGTCTTTAAAGCATTTTCTTACTTTACTATAGATGTTTTATTTAGTTGTTACTTACGTTGTTGCCTCCGATGAAACTCTGTTACAGTACTTCCTTCTCTTACTAATGCTCTCCTCTGTTCCTTCTCAGCACCACTTTTGTGCATTTTACAGCCACCAGATGAGACAGGAGCTACCTCAAGTTTAGCAAGACTGTAACATCCTTCCCTCTCCTGTTCCACTTGCAGGAACAATTTTCAAACGCAAGCCTTGAATCTGAAGCCAGTGTTTTACTATTAAAAAAACCCTCAGCTTACCTCAGAGCTCTAACTGAAGCTCATAGAGAAAGCAGTAGTCCAAGTCTTCTGTTGCCCTGTCTGGAGGAAGTGCAGTCACCTCACCACACGTACAGAAGACATTTTAGAGAGTAGCTGTTCAGAGGTCTCTGTTGAACTAAAAAAAAATAATCTGCCAAAGAGACCTCCACCCACCCGAAGAAAGCCTGGCACTCCAAATAACAGGACAAGCTTTGGAGAAGCCAGCTTGTGTTGCAACCCAAGAGGCAGATGTGAAATTGTTACAGCTGGCTTTCATCTTGACAGGTCAAGAGAGATCTGCAAATCCTACACACTTACGGCACATGAGAATTAATCTATTTGGCCGGGGCAAAATGAAAAGCAAGAATTAACTCCTCTGCTTACAACCTTTAAGGAGGAGAGTGACTTGTATTTCCCAAGATCTGCCTTTCAGTTTCAGCAAGCATTAATAGCCTTCCATAAAAGACAAAAAAAAGAAAAAAGAAAAAAAAAAAGGGGGGGGGCACCATTTCTGCCTGAATACCAGCAGAGAAAGAAACAAGGAGAACTGTGGGAAGTTAAGCCCATAACATGCATAACCTTATCTAAGTCATGATACAAAATAAAGAGCAATCTAAAAGAAAAATCAGTTGAACTGCCACCCATCTTGCTGCAAAAGATATTAAAAAAACAAAACAAAAAACCTTAAAAGGATAATAAAGAAAAGTGTGACCAGATAGGGTATCTGGTCAAGAGTTCAAGACTGCATCAGGTTTCGTGGGGTGACGGGATACTGCATGGAAGCCAATATAACAGGATGCCCTTCCTAAGCAAACGAAAAATTATCGGCTAAAAACTAACAGGACAGCTTCTGTGTTCCTGGGTATTGGGAGGACCAAAACCCAGTTTGCAAGGTAACCCTCAGCCAATTCCTCAAACACAGCCTGCAGCTAATCAGCAGAGTTAATCCCTTCTTGCAAGACAAACCTTTTCCTAACTGAAAAGAACGTGAATGAGAGAAGTGAATGCAGATCCTACAACATACATTGTACAGTTTAAAAATACATAGAGACTCTGTAAAAATCAACTTGCACTCTTGCTTACATTTCCCTAATCTGCGTAATACAGCAGAGTGGCACTGGTAAAGGCAAAAGAGCTATGGCTAGCGCCACAGAAAAAGGAAACTGAAGGTCTTACAGCCTTTCCCTTGAAGCTGCAAAACAAAAAACAAAGTCAACCTTCTTTTGTTCATTTTCACATTTTTTCCAGAAATTTGCATTGATGAGGAAGCTGAGGGGGGAGGAGTTGTCTGAAAGTACTGTTTGAATAAAAACCCACCTCAAAGAGTCCCACCACCATCTGTTGCGATTTATAGCAGAGATATATTTTAAACCATACAAATCCCCTGAGGCATGCTGCTCCTCTCACTGGCCCCTCTTGTACGATTCAGAGAATTCTGCCTTGAGTAGCACCAACACATAGCTACATCCCAAGGAATGAGAAGATACAGGAAGACAAACGTCTTCCATTTTATCTAAAGTCAGCGAGTGTCTGTCAGCATTTTGTAAATTCTGCTACTGCCCTGATTTTGCAAATTTCCCGCAGAAAACCCTCGGGCTGAGGCATGCATGGAGAGACGATGGAACATTAACTTTTCCTGAAGTAAACAGCAGGCTACGCACCAGGACAGTGCTGCTCCAAGCAGCTGCCAGCAGGTCAGAAGGACGATATGTATTACCTGGAGACGGGGTAAACTGAAAAGCCGCCCCAGTGGTGGCAGCTACAGAGCGATGTGGATGAGAATGCCTAAGGACTCTCTTCTCTCACAGCAGGAAGGAGGGAGTAGACGTCCCTGACAGCCTCCCCACAGGAGAGGCTTCTCCTGCTGCACCTTGTTTTTACCAGCAGAGCTCTGAAGGGCATCTCATAGCCACCCACAGAGCAACTGGCTCTGTGCCCACCTCCTCGGAGTAGATCTGGGGAAGCCAGGAAGCCCAAGTGCAGGTGTCTCAACCTACAACGTGGCTGCACTGACAGAGTAAGGGAGTGAAGGCTCCTGCAAATTCATCCAGTTGGAAAAAACACAGTGGTCTCCTACACAGAGCTTCTGCAAGACACAGACTCCATGAATGTAAATTAGCTGGTTGTCCCGAAAGAGGGTGGGTTAGAAAGAAAGTGCAGATCATCATCTGACCTATCCCACAGGGCTTAAGACAGACATTGGCATTTGGGGAAAGGAAGCAGCTACAAAGAGTAAATACTCAGGGCAGCAAGTACCTGCACGGAGAGCAGCTAAGTAGCTGTTATCTGACAAGGGAAATGAGTGGCTGTAGGAGGTACCAGAGATCAAAGATACAGTAAGTAGAGCAGGGAGGTGATTAAAGGGCTGAGCTGCAGACACCCACCCAACCCAGGCTGAGTCAGTTCAACAGCATGGAAAAGACCAGGGAGAGCTCAAGCCCTGGTGGAAAAGGGAGTCCTGCTGAACCCAAGAGGCATGTGAGCAGAAATCATCACAGGGAGCAAAAAAACCAGGCAAGGTAGGGCTGGGGAAGAGGAATCAAGAAAATATACAAGCTGCTGGTGCAAGTGGAAGGCAAGCACAGTCACTGTTCCTACAACACAAGCACTTCCCAGCACCGCAAATGCCTCCGCATCAGGGTGCTCTTTGGACATGGCAATGGTCCACCGTATCAAACAAAATTGTCTTCTAGCAAAGCCACACCACCACAGCCTCCATGCCCAGGGGAAGGAACACTTTAAAGAAGCAGTCGGGAAGCCATTTGTATTGTATCCCAGTATAAATGCCCAGTGGTCCAGGACATACAGATAACTCCTCCTCAACTCAGGTTAAGGATTTGCTATAGAAGGCCAGGAAACAGAGTGCTGCACTTCTGACTTCCAGCTCTCCAGAAACCAACTCTATCCCAGGGAAGGCTCTGCCTTGGCTTGCAGCTTATCCCACTGTCCGGTTTAGCGTAACAAACGTGGTTTGATCTCCCTGCAGCAGCTGCTATCTTCCTGCCCTTCCTGGGCCACTCTCAGAGGGCACAGATGAAGGGTAAGCTATAGCAGCCTGGCCTGCAAAAACATCACTTCGATCCTCCCTTCTTTGAAAGATACTATTCACACTGCATAACAGGCAAAAAAGGAAATGGAGATGAAGAGCTGACTGCAACTAGTCAACAGACTGGTAGGTCAAGTAGTATAGTTTGCTCAGTCATACAATAAAGTAAAAAGAAAACTGGAGGCAGTACAGCTTGGTGACCTAGGGGTACCAAAAAGAACAGCAAAATTGGTTGCTGCTAACTACTAACAACGGAGATGAGTCTGTCTCTCCTCACCATGAAAGCCAAGGAAAAAAGCAACACTTTGACAGTTGACAATCTAAAGGGACTTAAAGTGCATGTTAAAAAGGAAATAGAAAGCCAATTCTCTTCCTACAGAGGTGTGTTTTAATTCAATGTCCTCAAATACCTGGAGGCAGCCATCACTTCTAGCACACACATACTGTACCTACTAAGTGTCTCGGAGGAAGCTGCTGGGTGTCACTGACTGACTTCAAATCAAAGCATGACAAGTCAAAACGCAAAATTCTTTTTATTGCTACATGTAAAGCAAGCTTCTAAGAAAGCACTGCTGTCAAGTCCATTAATTTTAAAATGTACCTGTCACAACAGCTAAGCCATTTTAGGAAGTGTTTAAAAAACCAGTAAGCTAAACATAGTGCTAAATTTGAGGCTTACAGACCTTCAAGTGCTTTTTCCAAATTACCTTTCATTTCAGTATCACATTCAACAGGTCAGAATATGGAAAGACTTTTCTGAACTTCAAGAGTTTGAAGCCTGATTTTCATGGGTGTCAAGTGCTTGCAGTTGTCATCAACTTTTCTGAAGGCTCAGGGCAAAGAGCTGCCAGTTGCACTAAAGAAAAAAAATCTTTTAATCCTTTCCATAGAAGACAAACCAGTAACAACAAAACTTATTTGCACAGTAAAGTCCAAAAGGACTATAAATTTAAAAATTAACGCTTAGTCTTGTCTTTACGTTCAATACCACGGTGTGCCTGCAATAACACTGAAAACAAAACGCCCCTCATCACTTGCTGCAAGCTTGATGTTAGTTCGTATTTCATATTTCTCAAAACATTTAAGCCAGCTCTGGCAGACAGACTCAGCATGTTTACATATGACTTCTGCACAGTATAGATTACCTGCTGATAGGCATTTTCTAAGTTGTAAGCAATGAATCGTTACACTTCAACAATGAAATACGGTTTCTTTCTGACTAGCTGCCATCTGCAGTTGTAAAAGTGAAATATGAATATATGGGAAAAGACTACATGGTAGTTTTGCCGCAATTTTTTCTGCTTTGAAATAAAAAGATAAATTTCCTGCCATTTTTAACGTTACCCATCGCCAGTTGAATTTTGCTAAGAGAAGATTCCTCTTCAGTCTGTCACTTTGACTAGCCAAGAGAGAAGATGGAAAGCACTTACATGAGTTGTTTATGAGATGACAAATGCTTTGAAGGACCTACTAGGTACATATTAGAATATCAATTCAGACTAGCAGTGGAAGTTACTTCTGGAAGAGACATCTCTCCATTAGATCTCTCCAGAAGATCGATCACACCTTCTGACTTGAAGCTGTGCATCCAGTTTAAGATTTCCCAACAGCAAGTCATTCAAAATTGAAGCTACCGTTTATTTTCTTAATGCTCCAAGACTTACGAGCAGTAGGTAGCACTACACAGTGTAGTCCATCAGTGTAAACCACCATTAAAGAAACTGGGGGGGGGGGTTTGTGTATTTTTGTCTCTTTTTTTTTTTAAACACTGTCCTCTACTGTGGGGAGCCGGAAGGAGAACATGGGGAGAGGCAAAGGACAAGCAGCGAACAGTATGATAAAAAAAAAAAAAGCCAAACCAAAACCCAACAAAAAAACACACAAAAAACACCACGTAAGTAGTGTCCATATTCTGACATGGTTGGTACCAAGCTAGTCAGTAAGCTCTGCTGAACCTAAGTCAGCTCCTCCACAGACACCAAGGCATCCCTGCAACACATGTCACTGCACAGAGCTACAGCGCAGGATGTAGTCCATGCATTACAAAACCCTCCACACCCCAACCAGCCCTCTCACATCCCAGGCATCTTGACTGGGAAGGTTAAAGCTCCAAATGGAGACACACTCTTTTCTGCCGGCAGACATACCCAAGCAGCCTCACTCCCTCTTTATTCCTGGGTGAGTCACCTTACTGGAGTTCCCTGATCTTATATACTACAGCCCCACCAAAAGCTGTATTGGCATAAGTGAGGGATAGAAGGAACTGGTGTTACATTGGGCAACACAGCCACCAATTCACGTCACACCACGCTCTTAGGGGCTTTTATTTGCCCTAGGGAGCAAACACTAAAGCATTATCACCCAGACTTCAAACATGAGTGTTAAGTTTTCCTAGGTGTGACACAACCCAACAACTTGCTGCTCTCAAGGACAAATGGGGTTCCCTATAGCTGTGACATCCCACCTCCTCCCTGGATCTCAGCATTTATTCAAACACTTGGTGAGGGAAACTCAGCTCACTAACCTGTCAGGAAATTAACTCTGGAAGAAAAGCTAAGCTAGCAAAACAAGGTCCAAGCAGTACAGGAGGCAGCGCATGGACAGAGCATAAGATTTTTATTCAGCAGCTTCCAGCTGCTCTACCCAGTCAACAACTTCCTGACTCACTCACACCATGCGAGCCAGATGTTCTATAATAAGGTTTCTAGGGTTTGGGTTGGTCATTTCTTAAAAGCAAGAAATTAAAAGCATTTCCATGTAAAACTGGAGACAACGCCCTAGTCTTCACTGGAATCCTTTATATTACTCTACTCTTTGAAGAGTCTATTCCTGCCCACTCCTCCATAGAGGAGTTTGAAATGCTATCTGAGCACATCAGTAAGTAAAGGCAAAACCTCAGTATGTACAAGTTTAAATCTAAGGATCTGGATCCTTCAGATCCAGAAAGGAATTCAGACTTCAGGTGTACTAATGTGGGTTTTGAAAGAGTTCACCAGGAAAGCCATTTGGGGAAGTGCATCATATTGACTACACATGCAAAATTGTTTCCTTCCTAGTTTTATTTTATTCTTTTCAACTTCAGAGATATTGAAGGCCTCCAAGAACAGCTCTAGCAGGGAAGTACAACAGACCCCAGGACTGGAGCTGCTTGTCTCATCAACACGATACAGCCCAAAAGCCCAAACAATAATGGAAGATGACATCGACTACAACAGCCCCTGCGCATGGACAATCCCTGTCCAGACTTACAAGCCCAAAACAGCAGGAGAGCTTGTAACTACTGAGGCCAGAGCTATTAGGCATGCCTAAGCGGACAACCAACAGCCTTAGAAATTCAACCTGTACCTTCAAACTTGGCAACCTCCCTCCCAGCTGAACTTTTTTTCACCAGGAGCTAATGGACTACCTCACAGGTTACCTCTGCACCAGAGCAGAGACATGCCTGTGTGGCTTCGCCCACTCTAGTCTGTAATACTTCTTCAGTCAGATGATACGTTTCCTCTGCAACCAGAATGAACTGCCAGCTCTCCAGCAAGGGACAGCTGTCATGTCTATTAGATAAGCACCATTCAAATTTTGACCGGGGGCCTGCAGTGAAGAGAATTAATATGGGAAAACACTACTTGAAATGATGCAAATGCCCACGTGCCCTTTATGATATTACAGGGTCACTGAGGTAAGTTTCATGCATTCCAAAACTTTCACACACTCACTTTGAAAAGTATATGCTTAATGAATTTAAATGCAAATCTCACATGTCCAGTAGTTGACTATTAACATTAAACACAACTGCTACTGGAAACAAATAATGGGAAATGCTTATCTAGAAAGTATTTTAAATTACAGAACTGTAAATGTCATACTGTCCTTCCGCATTCAGAAGTACTTCCTTTTTTCATCTTTCTAATCAGACAATGTTTAAAACGTTTCCTACTGTGCTTCATGATTTGCCTATGTATCATTTGTTTATAATCCACCCTGCAGAATGAACCACCTTTCTTTAAAGCATCAAAGCTATCTTATGCAGTTGATCAGATGCGACAATGAAGCAACGCATCCTCAATGGGAAGGAAGCATGGCTACAAAAGGCAAGCATGTAGAAGATACTGAAACTTAGCTGGGTGACAAACTTGAATACTCTGTTATTTTATTCAAAACTACTTTTCTGCTTCAAGGTATTTTTACTGAAGCTACAAATACTCAAGCTTTCCTCAACAGCCTCTCAAGTTTACCGATATCCCAGAGTACAATTAAAAGTAAGGTAAGAATTTAACATGCTTCCTATCAACTTGCTGCTAAGGACAAATATAGTCAATTGCATGATCCAGCTAAGATATGTAATCAGCTGCTTACAATAACAAGGAACTCAAAAGGAATCCTTTTTTTCCAAAGATTGAAGTGGTAAAAGCAGCAAAAAAAGAGGAAAAAAAAAAAATAGCATCCTTTGCTCTGACATGCAGTGTCTATTGCACAAGACTAAACCCTAGGTCATACACAAATTTCATTTCAAAATGAAAACTTTTTTTTCCCCCTCTTGAAATACAAAAGATTGCATCAAATGGAAAGACATTTTGTATACCTGCTTATAAACCACAAAGTTCTCAACCTTGTCCCTCTTGCATCAATTGCTGTGTTAAAAAAAAAAAAAAAAAAAAAAAAAGATAAAGCTTATTCAGGTCAGATAATTGCAAAGACCAAGACATGCTGTTTCCTTTGCTTTACTCTGGAAAAGATTGATGTGGGTAGGATGAAGACAGATTTGGTCTGTTCTTCCTAACAAAGGATATTCCATGGTTTGCTTCATCTGGAGGTAACTAGTCTGGGAAAGAGCCCTTTGGTCTCTGCCATACGCTGCGAAATGGACGTACATGCAGATTTTTCACAAAAGGTATTGTGGGTTGTTTAGAGTACTGATGACTAATAGATTAAGCTGTTCCAGAAAAATTAGTTCTGTAGAAATAAGTTACCTCACTTAAAAATCATTCCTAAATCCCACTATCCTAAATACCATGCAAAAGGTTTGTGCTGTGCGAGTTGGGGTAAGGAGCACACAGTGATTCTGAAGCAACCAAGGGCAGCCAAAGCACGGGATGGAAAGCCAGATGCCTGCTTTAAAAGCAAGCTGAACCCTTTGAGGTTTATAAATTCATTAAAGATGTATCTGTCCATTTTTATCTGTGTCTTGTGATAGGAATGGTTAGTAGAAAGCAGGCACTCATAATCCTGCCAGAATCCAGAACAGGCCTGTTGCGGAGGACAGCAAGCCCAGGAGCTTCCCGGCCGAAAAAGCCCTTTGAAGGAAGTCCTGCAGCACTTCATCCCAGAAGAGCAAGCGCCGAGAGGCACAACTGGGGGATGGGAAGGAAGCTCGAGTGTCTGCCACTCCAAAGGGAAAGGGGTAAAGAGGTGACCTCTGCACTGCAATAAATACACCAAGCCCAGGGCAAAGGTAATGCCAAGTCTCGCTCACTGGGAGCATTCACAGCTCTCCACTGTTTTGAGTTAAAAGCAGATTGCCTTCTCTCACTAGGCAGACCCTGGACTGTCTAGGGCAAGAACTGAACTATGCCAAACAACAGTGTAAGAGTAAACACGCATAGGATGCTTACTCTTCTCTAGATAAACACACAGAACTGACAACACCACAGCCTCAGTCAGCAGCAACGGACACAACCCATTTCCCTTCCCCACGCAGAGCACTCACAGGGTGCCACCAACGCCAGAGGGAAAGCAGAGGAAGGGGGCTGGAGGCGCAAGCCAGAACAGAAATGTAAAACAATGCTCCTGCTATAGTCCCTGCCATAGAGCCCAAGCTGCTGCAGGCCATACAAACACAGTCTTATTTACACAACTTTTCAAAACTTCCAGGTCCTCCTTTGTTCTAAAAAAGCAAGGCTGTTCTAAAAACATTTTCTGACTCAAATGACCCAAGGTCAGGGACAGCATCAGCTCCATTTAGTACTGGAAATTCTTCCAGTAGCCTCTGAAAGGGCAACGAAAAAAAGCCCCAAGTTGTTTGCGTGCGAAGGAACTAAGGGAAGCTTGGTTTGCTACAGTCTTGGATACACAGACTTGCAAACTAAACTGCACAAGACTTTCACGTGGATGGCTACCAAGGGGCAAGTTGTGACTGATGTTCTTTTCCCTTGCATGAATTACACAGCTTCTTTTCCGAGCGGATGCCCTGATGCCTCAAGTCGCATCTGCTCCCACTGCTGGCCTTTCTTTTGGCCACAGCACCAGCAGGGTCTCTCTGCAAAAGCTGCTCATGGCTTAACTGAAGATCTGCAGAAGCTTCAGTACCTGCATGTTTCTGCCCCTTCGTGAGATCTAGTCAACACGTTATCTAAGCATAGGAGAGGGAATGGAAAGATTGCAAGTAGTGTCACTTCTGCGGGAAACAGCTAAAAATGGGAAGCCAGGAGTTTTGAGATCCTACCACCAGCAGCCAGTCAGAATAGGTTTTGTGTTCCGTTATACCTCCACCAGAACAACGACTGATTTTGAAACAGCTACACACTATGCTGAGACACAGCACAAACCCACTCGTATTTCTGCCACCCACGCTTCTACTTGTGCCACACACAGCTTTCAGCCTCCCTAGGCACTAGCCGAGGGCTCTGCACAAACGCTACGGATCTGTTAATGCCACATGACTCTCTTACAACAACGAAAGGGGAGTATAAGAGTTTCAGAAACACCACTCTTGTAGGAGCTTCTTGCAGGAGGCTACTATTACATCAGTAACGTGGATGCAAAAGCACAAAGCAAAAATTCTGCATGCACTTTTGTAAATTGTGCAAGTATTCAAATAAAAACAGAAGACAACTTCTTTTGCTCAGAGAATTAATTTTTCTTCCAGAGACACATGTAAGATGACAGGTCACCTTGCAAGTAAGTCATATCATCAACACAGAACATTTTCAAATTAAGAGAGAAGAGACACCATCAAGGTTCAAGGCAAAAGAACAAACTGGAACTGAAGAACAAGACCTCCTTGGAAAGAGTGCTTTAATTGCATAGCCTTTGCAGCAGGAAGGGGGGTGAAGAATTTGAAATAGGACAGAGCTACAATTGCATGGGCATTTGCTAAGTAGGTCTGCATTTGCTAAGTAGGTCTGTGTATTCTGTTGTGCAAAATAATAAAAAAAAAAAACCCTCAAGAGATAAGCACTTCAGCCTGCATAGGGCTTGGACACCTTCCCAGAATTCAGGTCATAAGCAAAGACTCTCATAAGCAATGAAGGGTGCCAGAGCAAACACTTCCATGCAACTGGTCCGCATTCGTCTGTCTAGCCAGAAGTTAAATGATGCACTTTTTTCTTTTTATTGGCAAAGACACAATACAAAAGTGCAATTAGTGAACAGCAGCTTTACAAATTTCAGTCTTGCACAGTATCACTGTATGTCAGCACCCAAATGTTAAATACTGTTATCCTTAGTATATACTTCATGTATCTGTTGCGCTAACTCAGGGAAAAAAAAAAAAAAAAAAACACCAAAAAAACCCACCACCAACCAACCAAAAAACCCTGCTTTCGACATTTACTTTCAAACAAGTTCTCTGGAGAACAGCCAAAGGATCCTGAAGCCTGCTGGAGAAAGTCAGCTGGATTCCCAGCGCAGTCATGCTTGGATAAAAGTAGCTTCAAATTCAGTCTCAAACTACGTCTAAACTGTATCGGCTTCATCCTGCAAAGGACGTCAAGGGACTAGCATTAGTCTGTGGTTGCTAGACTTCGGCTTGGACAAGCATTTTAACCACCTGTCCATTTATCAGCAACCATCTTCAAATTTCCAAGAGAACAGCAGCCAAAAAGGAGGGATTCACAGTTAATAATTACCCAGCCTATACCGGTGTTTACAAATAGGCTTGCTTAACAGATATCTGGTAAGTAGTATTGATAAACATCACCTGAAAAGCATTTGTATGCAGCCAGGTATTGTTTTGTGATCTCTTCAGGCATCACAGCCATGAAGGAAGAGGTTTAAGAGGACACACAAAATACTGAAGGTCGACTTGATGGTATTAGCTCAAAGCCAGTCCAGCCAGTCCTGACAAACAGAGAAAAAAAAACAGGCGGTGGAAGAGAAGACAAAAAACCCTTGCACACCTTTCCCTATACATAAGCTGCTCTCATAAGCATCACTGTTTGTATAGCACAGACTCACAGTTCCTTCCAGATCAGGTCACTGTTCATCTTCAGAGCTCCCACCAACCTGTCACCTGCACCAATGCAGCATACACCACCACCTCTACCAGGCCACCAGCCCCGTTAACTACCCACAGCACCCAGTTTCTGTGCAAACCTCCACTCCAGTTCCCAGCGGGAGCTCCCAGAGCCATCCTTCTCCTTTCTGTTCAGCTCTCTGGGCTCCTCTCACCCAGGAGACAGGGCCCGGCACGCTGCCTGCCCAGCTCCCCACACCGCTAACCGAACACTCAAACTACAGGGCTCACCATCTCCTCTCAGCCCCAGCATCCCTCGACCACACAGAAGCTGACCTGGGGCTCGTCCCTTTTTTCCAGGCTGCTTGGTTGCACCGATCCTCATCCCCCACCCGGCTCATGGCGGAACTCTCTGGAGAGCCGGGAGAACGGCCCTTCCCCAGGGCCGTGGCAGCAGCCCCCTGTCAATGCCGGCACACTGCACGGGCATGGGGGAAGAGCCCATCGGGAGCAGAGGCTCAGCCACAGCCACACAGGTGGGCTGGAGCATGCAAGGGGGTTCTTGCCTCTGCTCACATCGTCCCCTTTGCTCAGGGTAGATGTTTTAACTCTTCACGTAGGCGCTGCACAGTAAGCAGCTTTGAGCTGGGGAAGAAGGAAGAGACAAGAGGCCACGCAATTTCCCCTGGTCTCCTCGCCCTGACCGGGACACGCCGTGTCCCCGGAGGGCCGGACACACACGTGCTCTTCCAGTCTGATGGCTGCTGATGGTCATTGCTCCTTTTTCCAGCTCTCAATAAAACACAAGCAACTTTGCAATTAATTCCTAAGGGATATTACTAATTGGAAGAACCAAAATTCATTGTATGTAAATCTAAATATTTATACCCATTTCTCAGCATCCCACTGCATTGCATTCATCTAAGGGCTGAGTTCAGAGACTATTACAAAAACGGATTGCCTTCAAACTACCAAATGCTTTCAGGTCTCGGCTATGTCAGTCAGGCTTTGGTCCTCCTGCTCCTCTGGTGCTACCCAGTCGGCTGGCAGCTGTCCATACTTGTTCCTTGTTTGTTTTAACAGACTACCCAAAGCAGATTCACACATTTGTAAAAGAAAGATCTAAGAGAACAAGGAAGGGAGGGAACATCTCGTGTCTCATACAATAAAGACAACCAAGGTAAAAACCTAGATCTAATCTGCCAAATAACGAGGAGGTACTTTATGTATTTTTTCAACTTGGTACTTTTCTTATGTTATTAGCACACATACAGCTCTGCTATTTACCATGATCCTGACTATACTAGTGCCTTACTCATCTGAGTCCTGCCGTATTTTTCACTGTTGGTCTTGCAGGGGCGGGGGCGGGGGGAGAAGAAAAAAGAGGGAAAAAAAAAAGAGAAAGAGCGGTGACATTGCCTTCCAGTTTGTCCAGAAGCTTATCAGGTGATGCTCTCCCTCTCTGAAATGAGCAAAATAAATTATGAAACAGTGAGAAGTAAAGACAATCAAATGTTCCCATTTCATGATTAGAGAAACGCAGGAGGTGTGCGCAGCCCAGCCTTCTCTCCTTCCAGTGGTCCAACGGCAGAGCAAGACCTCCTGCCAAGAGGAGCTGCCCCTTCTCTTGCTGTAGCTTCTTTTTCACCTGCATTTCTCTATGTCTTCCATCCAGTAAAAGGCACTCTCTTCCTCTCAAGCAGTTATGGTGTCCAAAAAGCTGCCTATATTTACACTTGCGAAAACAGCAACTGTCATGCCATAACCAATAAAGCCCAAAACAACAAAGTAAAATCATGGCACAAGGTCGATTACTGCAATAATTACCACAAGCAGACAGTTTCAGCTGTGAAACTTTTAACAAAGTGGCATGAAAACAGAGACTGATGATATGTTTGTCAAACAGATTAATAAATCCCTTCCAACCTTCTCTCAAAACTGGCAAGCAAAGGAAGTTACCTGCAGTTTTAAAAAGCAAGCAAAGGACTAACATTCAATTGCCATTAGCAAGCTCACACTTGGCAGTGGAAAATTCTTACAACTGCTTGAAACTGAAGCTAGTCAAGGTATAGGAAAGAGTGCAGTTACCTTTTGGTGTCGCATAACATTTAAAATACATTTCAATATGTTTAAAATAGTGCCCTCAACTTTATTCTCTGGACGGATGATCTGGCCTCTAAAACCTGTTACAGGGAACAATTAACGTAGGATTCTAAAGCCACAGAAAATACGAAGAGCTGGAAATACAAAAATGCATGTATTTTTAAAATCAGGAATCTGCAAACATATCCAATGTTTACATTGTAATTCTATCTGCTCCATTACTTTCTGTCAGATACCGAATCACAAACTATTTTTTCCATTCAGCAAGTTCTACTGCTTTCTCCTTGCTTATCTCCTTTCAGAAGAATTATTTAAAAAAAAAAAAGAAAAGAAAAGAAAAAAAAAAGACAAACCAAAACTGCACAAAACCAAAAAGCCCAGACTTCTCCACCTTCTGCTTACCTGTAGCATCTCTATCCAGTTAAGAAATCTGTCCAAACACTCTAAGGCATGTCTTCACTGCACCATCTACCGAGGCTCTCCCTCCCAAAGCACAGCTCCACAAGGTAAGCCAAGCCCAGACAGGGCTTCTTGAGGTCCCACCCTCCCTGCCAGCCTCCCCATCTGCACATTCCTCCATCCGTTCTAGCACCAGAACTGCTCCTCTTGCAACCACACAGACAGCTGGTTCAAGGAAGGCATCTGGCAAAAAACTAATTAGTTTAAACTGAAACTGCAGTGGAACCACACCCCCTGCTCAAGCGACGGCAGCCACGCTCTCGCACAGCCTCGCGCCTGCAGCATCCACCTTGCGGGTGTGTGACTGAGATGTTACGTGGCATGACCAACGGGAAATAAGACGAACTGCTCCACGATAACCCCTTTGTGTTCTACCTTGAGAGACATCGCTTGTTCCTCTTGGTTCATAGGATAGATCTAGGAGACTGGAAACCTGGCTGTGCTCAGCACCGTCTACAAAATGTCCAAACAAAGAGCACTGTGAATTGCACCAGGCTTGTGTTTTGACATAAGTTACATCCTGTGAACCAACTTGCCTTTAATATTTACTTTACTATGTTTTCACCAAAATGTTTTGTATACATACCCTTCAACAAAAGTGGAGTATGGTGAACCCGAAAGAAAATACTACCTACCTATTTACAGATAACCTGTGCGGATCAGCAATCCAATAAGTAATGTGGATAACAACTTACACCAGAGTTAGAAGACTTCTTTGTGAGTATGCAGTCCTGAAACTGCACAGAGACTGCAAGAAGAACGAAGAGGGAACAGATCATGTGCTGCCCAGGGAAGTACATCCCAGTACAGATCTGAAAGGAGAATGGGACCCAATTCCAGCTCAGTTTCAGTAGGGCATCCCTGCCACATTTCTAACTTTTTCACTTGCCTTTGTTGGGAACAGTCAGATCAAAGTTTGGATTTCTCTGGAAGGGCATAACTGAGGTTCATTTGGCAGCATATCGTGCAGGGACAGGGGAAGAATGAAAAAGGATCTCTGGAAGTACCCCCAAAAAATCAGTTCCTTCCCACATCCAGGGAATTGCACCACATTTCTAATGACTGGGCTTAGCACACTGTAATGCTCATACCTTCAAGATAATGAAATACCAATGCTAGTACTAACAACGCTGCTTCTGTAATTCTTGTAGTAATAAATACTCCTCTGCTGCCTTCTGTTTCTGACACAATCACTACCAAATGTGAAATGCCTTCTGAAAGATGGGGTTTTTTTTCCCCCTGTATCTTCCAGATCTATCTCTGAAGATGAAAACACATAGGTTACTACTTGTATAAGAGGTTAAATCCAGACACGCCGCACGGAGCTCCATCCACATAACATATTCTCCACATAACGTTTTCAAAACTAGATAGTGCAGTAAAAGCTGTATTATATATTACAAGATTTTTCCAACATTGGCCATAAAGGCCTAGCTAAAACCAAACCCATTTTAATTCAGGACTCTTGATTGAAATTCAAGGGAGGGTGGGGAAGGGGGAGAAAAAGAAGGAAAATAAAAAAGCAAGGGTGGCATACTAACATCCTTACCATGTGCTTCACCAAGCTGCTTCAGGAGCTGTTTTGAGCTATAAATCATTAAAAAAAGAAGTCTGCTATCAGCTTTAGCATTTACAGGAAAAATTACTACGTTTATGACTTTTTTTTTTTTTTGCAATACCAGGCTATTTTCACAGAACATGTCATTTTATCATCTTAGGAGGCGAATGCTTACTTCATTAATGGTCTATTATCGTCACAACTCAAAGCTACCTCTTCATATTCCAGTGGTAACTTAAAAAATGCCTCAGGGAAGAAATCACCCAATCATTGAAATCAAATATGCTTTGAACAATATTTGGGGTCTGTATTAAGGGGTGGGGAAAGATGTGCCTTTTAATTATTTTTTATTAAATCAGCTGTGAGTTTTAAAGTTCAGAGCATCAGAAACTGCTTTGATGTTTCACTTCACATAATATCAACCTTTTAGCACAGTATAAACAATCATGTTCCCCCATCTTGAGATAAGCTTCACATCATGTGAATATGTAACTGAATCAAAAGCAGCTGTCAACTTAGACAAACCCATCAACTCTATGCATAAACCAAAATAACTTGTGATATAACTTTGTTAATCATTTTTGCCCATGACTGGGCAAATGCATGCTGTAAGCAGAAGGCAGTTAGAAAGATACTAAATGTATTTTTGTAACTTCTGTTCTATTGGAATAACCTGCAACTTAAATCCTTTGACATTCGTATTAAGGCACATCTTATCACCTCTCAGTCATAGGAGACGCAATGGAACAACAGTTTGGATATCCGAAATGTCAGAAGTCTTCCTACTACCATCATACCAAAGGTCTTCATTAGAAGAGTCCCTGAAGCCCCCGCAAGTGGGATGAGCCCTTCAAGGGCAGCATGTTAAGAGAAGAAAATGAATTCTTTCCTAGGATTCAGCTCAGCAGGTGCAACACTCCTCACAAAACCTTCCATATCCGTCCACTGCTGCCATTGGGGGACATGGTAACGGCAACTGGAGAACCAAGGACACCCAACAGGAGTGAGCCAAAACAAGAAGGTGCTGCCAATAACTTCAACAACTGAAAGCACACTTCACAAGTTCATCTCAGGCACAGGTGAGCACAAAGAGGGGTTTTTTATGACAAAATGCAGGATTAACCTCCTAGGAACCTCACTGCGATTTGGTGATCAAAGAGAAGTCAAACCAATTCGCATTACACCACCTCCCATGTTTCAAGCCAACTTACTTGATCTTCTGACAGCTGGGCACTTCTGTAGGGTTATTGTTTTACAGACAGTTCCATTCTTATTCAGAACTCGAGAAAGGTGTATACCAGGAATTATTTCTCCTGCATTTTATAACAAACCTGCCATCACAATACCAAGGCAACCACAAATACCCTATGGTTTAATAAACCAAAGAGGAAATCCTGAAGGAATATGCTCCACTAGCAACAGACCCACTTTGATTTGACATCCATCGACTTAAGAAGCATCACTGGCTCTCCGCATTGCCTAAATACTTGGTATTTATTTAGGATGTTATGTATGCTGTGATCAGGTCTAAGATGTAGGAACTGTCTACACTGTGTGCTGGCTAATCGGCACCTAGCCTAATACAGAATATAAAAATCTTACCATACTAAGCACATGGGCTGTCTGCTTCATTTTACAGATCAAGAATTTTGATCAGGGCAACAAAAAGCCAGAAATCCCACAGCCAAATTCACCTCATGAAGTCCCCTTGCACACAGGCTTCAGCTAGCAATAAGGGCATTCTCCTGATTCTTCTGGTCTTTGATAACACAGGCTACTGAGTTTTTTCTCAAGAATAAAGTTCCAACTTACAACACAGAATTAAAAGACTTGTAGAAGATATTTTCTTTAGTATACTTTAATTAAACATAGTGGGTTTAGGTAAGTTGAATTTTATTTTGCCAACATTATACTTTTTTTAAAAAGCATAAAAATATCTCCTAGGCACCAACAAAAGTTCAGAAGTGGATCACATGATCAGCTGAACACTAATACCATTTTTCAAATTCTATGAAAACAAACTTGTTCCCATGAAGGCCAAATCAGACCCCAAAGCAATACTCTGCAGCTGATATAAAGAATGTTGAGAAGGTATTTAGATTTGTCAGCAATGCTGTTATAAACCACAGCAGTGCAAGTCAGTCTCAGACTAAAAGGAGAACGGAAAGTAATTTGTACCCAAAGAATAAAACAGGTTCTCACTTGGCCAAGTCCTTGAAGAAAAAAGGAAGAGGGGAAGGGAAAAAAAATTCATTATGTTCAGGAATAATTCTTTACATACTGTCAGTCATGAAGCCCAAAGCAAACTTAAGAAAGGCAACTCTTTACATAAATTAATTCAACTTTATATTCAGTGAGAACAGAAAAATGCAGTTGAAAATAATGTGATGATCCAATGCTGTCTGCTCAGACAGCTGTATGTACATGCAGTAGTCTTACCACTACAATGAATTAAAAGGTAACTAAAGCAATTCAATGATATTTTAAGAGTCATTTCCCCAGGGAAATAACTAAATTATATTAGCACACAGAAAAAGGTAGTCCAGTCTTTGAACTTTGGGGAGACCTTATCGCTCTCTACAACTACCTGAATGGAGGTTGTAGTGAGGTGGGGGTTGGTCTCTTCTCCCAAAAGTGAAAGGACAAGAGGAAACAGCCTCAAGTTGTTCCAGGGGAGGTTTAGATTGGATTTTAGGAAGAATTTCTTTACTGAAAGGGTCATTAGGCATTGGAACGGGTTGCCCAGGGCAGTGGTGGAGTTCCCAGCCCTGGGTGTTTTTAAAAGTCGTGTAGATGTAGCGCTTAGAGACACGGTTTAGTGGGGGACCTGTCAGTGCTGGGTTAACGATTGGACTAGATGATCTTACAGGTCTTTTCCAATCTAGGCAATTCTGTGATTCTATGAACTCTACAGTGGTCTCAGTCCATGAGAATATCTTACCTAGCTACTGTGAATCCATCCACTTAGATCCCGAGATCCATTTACTGGGCTCCCCAAGAGCAGCTAAATGGTTTTCATTACAGGAAGAGTTGATTAAGACTCCTGTCGTTAGTCATCATCCCACATTGCATGTTCTTTGAAGGGAAAAAGGCGTCCCCTTAATTAACAACTAAAGGGCCCCTGAATATCAAGTTAAATACTCCCAGGATTTGGTTTATTTTAACCTGACCTGCTAACTCATGCAAAAACTGCAAACTGTCCTTAATATTAGATTTTACATCAAAATTAGCTCAAAGATTTAAACACTTCTAAATACAGAAAACAAGATTTTAGAGTTACAAGGCTACAGTTTATGTAGACACTGCATACGAGAAGTAACATGCTAAAAGCTAGGCTCCATGGGAGCTGAGAGTATCGTGACCAGAGGAAGATTTCATTAATGAAAGATCAAGTTCTCCTTAATAAAGCGGACTTCTCTTGTGCAGATTACATGGGAGTCTGGTTACTGCTCGCATCAGGTTGCCTGCACAAGTGATGTTTCCCAACTCTCCATCTGGTGTTCTTCCACTGCCAGCGTTTGTATATGGGCACCCGATGCAGCAACTGCTCCAAGTATGAGCTTTTGATTAAACTGTCTGTTTTTGTATGGGACACGACATCACTCCCTGGTGCAGAAATATGAAAAGGCCATTTTTCAGCCTACACTGACAGCAGGACAGATATAATACTTTTTCCTTCCTTCTTTCAGTCGGAGCTCCTGAAAGACAAGCCACAAATCAACTCCCCATCTCAAACGAGACTTTTACTGTGCCTCACATGCAACCAGGATAATTTGCTCCAATTTGCTCTCAGCGGCAGCAAAGTGTTCCCATTTATCATCCTGCAACAGATGGAGCAAGTCTTCTACGCGAAGATTCCTTCCTTCTCATTCTCCTCCATTCCTTAACTATCAAATATGAAAGCAACACCTACTTCAAGCCTTTAGCTGCCAGGTCCTCACCTCATGGAGAGTTAAGGATTTCAGCAGTTCCCAGGAGCACCACCTACTGAGGCATTTACCCCCATACTATATTGCAAAACGAGACCCATCACGAGTCTAATTTTTGGATCACAGGCACTCCTGCTGCTGGAAATAGGGAGCCTGCATGTTTGACAGGATTATAACGAACTCTTCTCTTGCTCATACTTCTGTTTCTTGGTCTTCAACACTTAGGTTAAACAGTTTAGCCTGATGGATCCAGAAACGCTTCTGCAGAAACACTCTCTCCCCACTGCTTTTCAGAGTTAAACACAAACGCACACGTAACAAAAAAAAAAAAGGGGCTGACCAGTCTTTAAGTCACCAGTCTGGAGAGTTTTGGGATCAGCTCCTGCAGCTGGCTACAGCACATACCTGCTGTGCACTTTAGGCACAGCCTAGGTCACTTGCCACATGTCAACTTTCCTACTACTAGTAAGCTAACCACAGATGCAAAAAACCAATTTTTTTTTTTTACCCTTCATAAACGGTAACACAAGATGCCTGTCTATGCCTACATTTCATAATCTTTGCACACATCAATAACAACATAACAAAAAAACGTAATATAGTAGTTCAAATTACATCTGTTGTGAAAAAAATTGCACTGAATCTTACGCTGATCTCACTACAGCATTGAGCCTTGAACTTACTCATTTCAGACATTAGGACAAACAATGGAGGTCAGTTCTCCCATTATGCAACACACAACCACCATATTCTTAATCTTTTAAGCAGTGCCAAAGAATATGCCAGCTGCTGTACACATAAGCACTATGGGTCACGCTGAAATCCCTAGTGCAGTTCCTGGAGTTTATACAGCTTTACCAGATGCTTCTCAGATGAACCATGATATTTTGCAATGAAACGAGTAGCTTCCATAATCTCAGCTTATGTACCTATAAGTGATCACACTAAATCAAGATGCTGGTGGATGGAACAGCAAGATGAACAGGTTTTGTTCCTGAGGAGCAGAATTTTTCAGAAGAGAGCAACCCAGTAAAAGAAAAGTAATGCTCTAAATAAGACATCTGAACTAAATTCTTCCAAGTTTACAGGCTAGTGTGATCCTAGGCACAACTACGTATAACAAGTCACTGAGAGGAAGTCCTCTACAATAGAGGTTATTAGCCATCAATAAAGGCATTAAGCTACTTTTGCAGTATTAACAAATTTGATCTATCCCAAACTTTTCTTCAGAGGGGACAAGCCAAATCATGGGATCCCTGCTTCAGTGGAAATAAGATTAAGCACTTAATTCTTTAGCAAACTATCATCTTCAGTCAGAGCAGAACTTTTATCTTCAGTTTTTATTATTGCTAACAAGGCTTCAGAGATACCATATTGATTGGGTACTGCAAACACAAGATATGAGGACCGTGCACTACGCGGAAGAGTACAGCATGGTTAGACTGTGCATCCACGCACTTAATCACACCTCAGATCAATTAGGAGACAGAACACAAGACAAGCAGTCCTAATTATGGATAACAGGGATAACTATAAAAGATTACAGACAACTGCCTTTGTAATTTGCCCCTACTGTATTATTGTATATAATTTCTAAAAGAAACGCACTTGCAAACAGCATTTTCCACAATTACTTAGTGGGTAAAGAGCGAGACGGAGCAGCTGACAACCAGCACACCAAGTACTCCTACATACCCAACTTTAATACCTGATGCTTCCTGAGGCAGATGAACCACTGCTGCTTTTACTATTATTTTCAGCACTGCACAGATTCCTCTGTATGCGGGAACACAGATAAGTAACTAGAAAGTGATCTTAATTGCTACATAAATCACATGTGGCTACTTAGCATAGCCAAATACATCTGCATAGGAAGCGCTCTCCTCAAAACTGTCTGCAGTGTTTCATCAAACTCACAAAAGAGCAAGTGCGCCAAAAAAAACCAAAGGAAAGCAGCAATTACTCATCCCAAGTCAATTCATACCTGTGTACAGAAACAGGTGAGCTTTGTTACAGGCACCTAAACACATATCTGACTACAGTATTGTCCAGCTTTTGTAAGCGTTGCACCAAAACTGGAGGGGATGACAGCATGCTGTGCTAGCTTCAGTCCCACCGGGGCACAACCCTAAGGTCTGTGGGACATGCTGGTTTTAAGACCTCTCCTCAATGCTGGTCTCAAAAGGTACAAATCTGTGCGGTTTGGGGGTTTTGTTGGGTTTGTTTTGGGTTTTGTTTGTTTGGTGTTTACACACGTATATTTTTTTTTTGTTTAATGTGAGTGTATAAAAGTACATATACATTAAAATCCTACTATTTCTGCCGGGGAGGAAAGTGCAGTATGTATTGGACAGCCCGGCCCAGCACGCTGCCTGCGGAAGTCTCCAGGGCCTTAGCTGCCTGTCCATGAGGAGCGCTGAATGACGGAGACCTGTCACTCTCGCTTCTCTCTTCCCAACACTTACGTTGCTTGGCTTGGCTCACAAGTATACTGTCACAGGCAAACACTGCATTACAGATCTACCACTTCATCTAAAATCCTCTGTTAATCAGTTTATCTGCAACCGTTAATCCAACACTGGTGCCGCTGGCTTTTTACACAAGGGACAAACTGCAGTATCAGTTTTTACTTCAGTTTTTCTTCATAATTTTGCTCTTGCAGTGGCTAAATGTTAGCCAACAAGAACCTCTTCCAAAATGGTTATTCCGATATTGTTCTTACACACAGGTCTACAGTTGAAATAACAGATCATGAAAATGGGGTACCAAATTCTCTCCTTAAGTAACTGTTTATGGGGTTTTTTTTTAAAGTCTCTTTAGTGTATTCACATGATCCTGAGCTCAGCTGCTCTACAGAACACTTCTCTGAATTCACCAGACTCTTCAGTTAAAACAAACCTCCTTGTGTCTGCATGTATATTCACATGTGTCTAAAGAAGCCTAACTCTAAACATGTCGGACCATAAGGCTATAGGTGCCCGATACTTTCTTACTTCAGTGAAAGTCCAAAGCTCCAGCAGTTCTGCCCTTCTGCCTTTGCACTTAGATAAAGCCACAGGATTATCCCAACTCAATTACATCACTTAAATCACAACACACCCATACATACTAGGTATTCCTGATCTTACCAGCAAGAAGCCTAGCTACCGTACTCCAACACTCAGGTGAGGCAAAATCTTTTTTTCTCCAAATACAAGGGGAAAAAAATCCTGCATTTATCTGGTGATACTCAAACAAATGTGAATAACAAAGCTAGTAACACATTGCTGGTGCTCCAACAGTTTATGCTAACAAAGAAGCAACCACCTGAGATGCA
Source organism: Sagittarius serpentarius (assembly GCA_034782735.1). Lineage (NCBI taxonomy): Eukaryota > Metazoa > Chordata > Aves > Accipitriformes > Sagittariidae > Sagittarius > Sagittarius serpentarius. The sequence goes on along the minus strand of JAVKLA010000062.1, from coordinate 379,279 downwards.
TCTAAAGAAAAAAGCGGAAAGATAAAAGTCAGTCACCTAGTCTGAATACTATCTGCCACTGCTGCTGCACTCATGACACTTAAATTGCTGAATGTAACAGCACTCATTAGATGTTTTAGTGACCGGAACTCTTCTTGGGACAGTACGTTAATCTATCTCTCCTAAACTTGTTTCTTAAGTTTTTGTGTGCTAGGAGTTATCATTTCACGTAGTTAAGTCCCCAAAGTTTAAATTGATGATTCTAAGAACCAACTGCAACGATAAACCAGCATACAGCAATCAGTGTCCTCTGCAAAGAGTGTAAATCTCATCTCACCTCCAGAGGCTGAGAGACACCAGGAGGGGACTCGGAGCTCACCCCAAAACGGCCACCACACTCCTCCAAGCTACGGGCACAACACACCACATCAGGCACCCCGGGAGACAAGTGAGGCAGAAACACAAAATAAGGACCGCTAGTTTACTCCGACAGTGACATGGGCTTAAAATAGACACAATCTCTACCCTGCTCATTCCTTCAACTCTTAACTTTCAAGTATTTTAATTGCTATGATGTTTACCCCATAATATTCACTGACTGCCAAATGGATTAAAAAAAAAAAAAGAATGAAACATTACTGGATATTTTTAGTTTTTTTTTTTTTTTTTTTAAAAAAGTTTCATGACTACACGTCAAACACAAACCTAAACTTTTTGACTCCAAAGCAAGCCTATAATTAGAAACCTCATTTGTTCTGGTAGTCAGGAGAGTCATTTTCCCTAGGGAATGTTACGGAAAGGAAACCCAGGAACAGTTGTAATGGCCAAAACGTGAAACTTATTAATAACAGACAATGGTAACACAAAGCCATCCTAACTAGACTTCAACAGTTACAAATTGCATCTTACCCCTAGAAACTGTTTTCTTCCCAAATAAAATGCTTGCTTTGTCTCTCTTCCTCTCAATGAAACGCCTTGACCCACTGTGCAAATTCACATGGAACAGACCTAAGAAAGGGCTTCTGCACCCAAAAGTTTGTGTACTTTTTCACACTTGCACCAGCTCACCCATTAAAAAAAAAAAAAAAAAAAAAAAGAATTGCTATACCTTTCCCTGCAAGCCTTCTCTTCCGACAGTGGAGTGAGAGATGGATGGTTACCTTGCCAGGACAAGTTAGGTATGAGACTTTCACCCTCTGCCTTTTGCCTCTCCCCTCGATACCTCCTGTGCTCTTTTATATCCGCTTTCCATTTCCAGCTTTTTTATGAATTTCCTTTCCCACCCCCATTACCACACCTGCAAATTCCACTGACGCGCAGAAAAGACAGACGCAAAAACAATGTCACGGCAAGGGGCACGGGGTGCGGGTGCAGGGGAAGGAACTAAGAGGGCAGGTCTGGAAGCTGGGAAGACCAAGACCAGTAAGGGGAAGAGAGGGTGAAATCAGACTTCAGATGGGGAAGGGCTGGAGCTGACACCGAGGCAACGAGCGTGTTCTCGGGCGCAGGAGGAAACTGTGCATTTCTGGAAACTGCTAACAGAAGCAACTGCATTTTTCTTGCAAGTACTTTTGAAGAGCCCTATACGAAATGCTGAAAAACAGAGCATAAACACACAGTTGCTTTTTCCTTTAAAGAGAAGAGCAGTATCCAGGCGCCAGCCTTCATATCTCCGAGCTATTTTACACTAGACTTCAAGCAGAGCTCTCTCACATTTCACATGCAAACTATTTACTATCAGATGCTGAATACAAGCTGCAGGCATTGCCTCTTCTAGCAGCTGGGATCCGTGATCCTCACAGCACCACCGGCGTCTGAAGCAGTGTTTCCCAAAGCACAGCGGGGTCCTCTCTCGCAGACTCCTCACAGGTAAGGGCAGTTAAAGAGAGAGGTATCTCTCATGTTTCTAACCATTACAGCTACAGGGACAGGGGACGCTGAAATGCAAAGCAGGCAAAACCAAGCACAGGGATGTCCCCAAGTGTTTGCAGTGATTCTCACAGAAGACAGGAGCTCAACCCCCACACCAAACGCAACGCTTGAAAAGCCACTGTCCATCAAGCCACCTGAGAAAGGAGAAGTATTGCAAGGATTTACATCAACCCTGCTCAAAGTGGGAGAATATGGGGAACTGGCACAGGGAAGGGAAGGGCAGAAACCATGTGCAGGAAGATATGTATCCCTCCGACATACGGTATGGCTTGCAGGAGCAGGCATGACTGTTTTCACTCTTCCTGAAAGGATGGGGGTGGGCGGGAGGAAAGACAGAGAGAAAGGGGTCAGCTTTCAAAAATTTGCAAAGCATCTTTTGGTATCTTCTCTATACAGGGAGTGGATAATTTCCAAAGGCTTGATCATACAGAAGCACGGGTCTGATCTTGCAAAAGCCTATGCACATGGATAACTTTACCTCACATGAGCAGTCACACTGGCAGGACAAAAATATTTACAGTTCCTCCTTTTTCATTTATTAAATGAGTCATTGCAAACATGAAACAGGGCCACACTGAGCTTAATCTAGCCTCCGATACTTATATTTTGCAACAGCTACAGAAGATAAGAAACCTTAAATGAAGCTAAACTTCCATGAACAACAACACAGCATAATGCAGCCTGCATTTTATGCATGTTTCCCTCAGATTAAAGTATTTCTTGCTTAAGAAATTGCTTTGGGGCCACTGCTTGGCCCCAAAACACCACACTGCCTGTCATATGCTGTAATGGTTTTTATGCTTCAATTGTTTAAAAGTGGTAGGGAGAGAGGAAGAGACAAACCTTTAACCACCATACAAAAGAGGAGCCCTTTTAGGCAAAGCCCAAAGGTACTGTCACAAGATTTTTACACCAGAATTGCCAATCCATTAATCCTGCCTTAGCTGCAGAAACTGAGGTACGTAAGCCAGCCCATCCCTGCCCCATGAAATGGAAGACAAAAATTCACCCAGCTACTCAATTTCCTTTTTTCCTTCTTTTCTTCAGAAATCCATACAAAACAGGTCCAAACACTACTACTGAGTTTTTCTGCAGGCACAGCTGCAAGCCAAACACTCTAACCCATTTCTTCCCCACCAGAAAGGGGGCAGAGGGAGCTAAGACAGAGGGATAAAAGTAATTGCCAGCACTGAAGTCTTCTACAAGGAAAAAAAAAAAAAAAAAAAAACACACTGCAAAAACTTAGTATGTGTATAGTTGAGAAAGACACAGAAACAATAACTAACAGCTCCCCTCTTTTCTCTTCGCTCAAGGGGACATAGTATGCATTTTTTGACTAAACCTCAAATACAAACCAAAAGTAACATCCTCATCCGTACAAAGGGGCTTATTATGATTGTTATTGCTGGAAGGGGAAACTCACTCTTACTGGCCACATGACTGTTGAAATCTACACTCAGCATTGTTTGGGGATTTTTTTTTTCCTCTATAACTCAGCAGCTCAGAGCAACTGGTAATAACTTTATGACTAGAAACATTTAGCTGAGCATTTCTGACGCTGCAGAGTCAGCAATACAGATAAATTTGTTCCAGGCTACTCAATACATACTTAAACACGTACCCTGCAGCACCTCACTGCAGTATTCTTTTGGGAAACATTACTAGAGCACAATATCGAATTTTAGAGGGTTTTTTCCATCCCTCCTTGCTTGGAAACGTTAACATCACATACAGTGATTCACATGTTTGCACAAATTTACTACTTATACAACTAGTATTTAGTAAGACAACTCGTACAACAGCATTATAAAGACACACATGTTTTTAGGATCTGAATCAAGACCCGGGCCTTCTCACCTCTCACAACACAGTAGCTACACACAGCCTGACCGCAGCTAGGTATCTGTTCGCACAGTACCATCACGCCGTGGTCCTCCCCGTAACGGCCAGGTGGCAGCCAATGCCAGCCAAATAGGTTAGCAGATGAAGTTCAAGGACACTCAGCAGGACGTGCCGACTTCCACACACTCCCTCAGGTTAGTGGGAGGCTGAAACTCAAGATGGATGAGAAAAAGACGACCCCTGAGGAGGGGTGCAGCGAGAAGCACCCTGGGGAAGCAGCCACAGCCTAATAAAAAGCTGGTCCCGGCCTATTTGCACAAGGTGCCCGAGCTCAGGTGTAGGAAGAGGGTGCGCCCAGGCTCCCTGCCAAACTTTGCAAAGGAAGCTGAAGCTCAAGAAAGCTCTGTGCACTTCCTCAAAGGGGAGCAGGAGTTTCCCGAGGGGCAGTTAGAGGGCTCAAGTTTTAAGCAAATCGCAAATGGAGAATAACAGGTGGAGAACCTCGGAGAAAGAGAAACCAAGGTTGGCTTTCTGCAGCACAACATAGCCTAGAGGAACGTCTGTGGGCAATGACCGATGGGTCTTGACAAGCCCCACGGGTGGACCAGAGGGCACCCAAGGTATCCAGGCTTTGTCAAGCAAGTTTATAACTAGATCTCCATAGCAGCAGTAATATCGACACCAAAGTCCAGCAGGGAAAAAACACCAAAAGTTTGTACGAAGAAACAGGCGCTCAACAAGAGAGAAGCCACAGACGCTGGTGGTAGCAGGCGAAGAAGAGCTGGCATAGACAAGACAGGCTCGCTAGCTTTAGTTTCCCAAGATACAAAGCACCTCTAGAAAGAGATCCTGGGCTTCGGGAAGAGAAAAATGAGAGGGGCTGGACTGCTTAGCTAAAGAAACATGACGTTTACCCTATATGGTTTAATGACTGCTCTGGATCGGACAGGGACTGTTCCATTTTGCATCCCTGACCCGGGTTTTGCTCGTAGGGGCTGGTTTTGTCATGGCAAGGCTTCCTCAACACACCAACCCCTCTCGCTCTGCCTGCAGCCCTGTAGGTCCTCCACGGAAATGCCAATACTGACTGGGGCTGATTTGGGAGTTGTGCTTTGGTTTTTTTATCAGTTCTTCACTTCAAAGCCCACTTGCAGTTGATTTCCTGAGCCTGAACGCTTAAACCACGGCACTTAAAGCACTTCTGAGAGCCCTTCTCTGCCGACAAACCCGCTGAAGAGGCTGTCCTTCAGCCCGACCCGAGCTCCCAGCGCCGCGAAGAGGCAGACCCCGCCGCGCCCCAGCGGGGAGCGGCCAGCGGAGCCGACAGCGGGGCTGACAGCACGGCTGCTCACCACAGGAACATGTCGGGTTTGACCCCAGCCCCAGCCCGCCGGACCCGGGGGGGGGGCCAGACCTGCCCTCCGGCTCCCTCAGGCCGGCTTCCCAGCGGGGCACCCCGGCGGGCTCTCGGGGCTGGCGGCGGCCCCTCCACAGAGGCCCTGGGCGCTGGCAGGAGCCCCGCGCGAAGCCCGGCCAGGGATCCCCTTCCCCGCCGCCCCCTCCCCGCTGGGGGAACCCGCGGAGGAACCCACCACGACTTCTCCCCACCCCCGCCCCCCTCCAGATCTCCGCAGCTCCGCCCCGGGCAGCGGGGGCGCCGGGCTTCCCCTCGGGACCCGTGCCAGGGCCTGTGCGGGGTGTGCGCGGCGGGGGGAGGCTTTCCGTGGCCAGGCACGGCCGGCTGGGGCGGGGGGCACCGCGGAGCTCAGGGCTGCCTGCGGACGGGGAGGCGGGGGTGCCGGGGCGGGTAGGGTC
>JAVKLA010000062.1:317854-372610 GCA_034782735.1 Sagittarius serpentarius | reverse complement strand
AAGCCTGCGGCTGCCTCAGCGCCGCCCCCCCCCGCTCATCCCGGACAGCGAGGCAGCTGAGGGGGGGCCTTGCTCACGAAGGAAGTTCCCGGACTTTTGCCTAGTAATTACCCGATTTCAGTCTCCTGTGCGCCTGTACGGCCGAAGTTACTAAGAAATAACCAACGGCTAAATAACTGCAAGCCCTTCCCGTCATCTTTGAGCTTAAGCTTTGCAAGCGGTAGCAGACCCAGCCGTGCTGAGCAAAACCAGCCTGGCATTCCCGCAGCTGCCGTGGGCCGCCGGCCCGGGCCTCTCCTCCCACCATCAGGCCCACGGACTATTAAGTCAGTGGAATTCATCGCCCCAGGATGTAGCAAGGCTCGAGGCTTGTGAAGACTCAGCAGAGATTAGATATGTGTGCAGATAGGAAGAATATCCAGAGTTGCAACTGGGAAACGTATTTAAAAGCACAAAAGTTCTGATAAGATGCAGGGCGTATATCAAACTCGTCATTAATGGGGGAAATGACAGACAATGCCTGAAGGCCAAGTCACTCCGTAATTACCTGCTTTAGTTTCTCACGTCTTCCCTCAGTTTATCTAGGGCTCGTCACTGTCACAGACAGGATGCTGGGTTTAAGGTACAGCTTCCTAAGGCTACGCAGCTGCCCGAAAAAGCAGCCTTGCCTTTCCTGCACGCCCTCAGCCTGGCGTCCCCGCCGTCCCGTGCCAGGGCAGGGGTCCCACGGGGGGGAAGTGAGTCACATCAGCCGCTCGGCGCTGGTGCAAACCCCGGGAGACGGGGCTGCGGGGATCAGGAAGGAGGGCAGGCTACACCTTTCAGCAACAGCACAGCCTTAGATTAAACAGATTGGAAGCTGCGTGTTTACTAAGCCACGGTCTAAGCCAATGTATCAGTTCCCGTGGTCTCACTACTCAGCCACAGATGCACCTGGGACACCATTAGCCGACGTCTCCTTTCCCTCTTCCCCATCCCCACCTCGCTGGCCCCTCACAAACTCCTCATCCGCTACGTGCGGCCGTTCCTATCCCCCCCCAGTATGCCGTACATATTGATAAAGTCACCTCCACACCAGCAAAACAGCTCCCACTGAGAACTAAAAAACCCAGCTAATCAGTTCGGGAGGTATTACATCCTTACTTTCTCATCAACTCTGATTCTCCCAGATTTTTGCATGAAGTGTGGCATCTGGCAGATTAGAAGGTTGCACAGCTTTTAAAAACAAATAATTGAGTCCAACAGCACAGATGCGAACGTGTCAGGTCTTGGGCCTACTTGTTGGCACTGTAAAGCACCGTGGTATTCAGGATAGCTTTCAGCTGAATGCCAAGTGACTTGAATGCGACTAAAACGTATTAAAATGCTTGCTTTAGGCAAATGAACTTTGTGTTACCTGGCTCGCCAAGACCAGCCCCATGCCAAAAGGAAGTCCCACCAGAGATCTGCTGGGCTTGCCTCTGAACCTGTCCAAGTCCCAGTAACCTCAGTTTACAAAGCTTATGGATAAAACGCCCCTGACCATGATCACGATTAAGGTGAAGGATTTGAAGTGACTTAGGTGTGCCTCAAAATGGGATTTGTGTTTTCAAACGACAAAGGTGTTTTTAAATGTTATCCGCTGGCACACTTGATGGACCCCCCAGCAACAAAAGGCACTGTATGCATTGCTTGGCTGCAGCCCCAAACCTGATAGAGCACGGGTGGGCCATCGAGCTGGAAAAGTGGATCCCTGGGACAATAAGCTGCTGCAAGGGAGCTCGAGTCCATCTATGCAAGATCAGTTGCAAGTCCTGGGCTCGAGTTTGTACGCTCTCTGGCAGCAAGGCATGGCATTTACCTCGTCTGTGAAGCACCATTTATGTTGATAACACCGAAAGATTTACAGTATCGTTTTCTCCTGCTGTGACAAAGAACGATGGAGAAAACATGTCTTAAGTTCTTTGTGATATATTTTCCAACATGAGTTCACTCCTCACCTATAGCTCTGTTTTTAAGCCTACTAATTTTGACTATCTTTTTTTTTGATTTTTGATTTTTAATTTGTTAGTGATTTTTTACTTTTTTTTTTTTCAGACATGACACTGACTCAAACAATTCACATGAAGGTACAAACAGATGTAATGCCTTTCAAATTGATTTGCTTGGTGCTTGCAAATAACATATCCAAGGTCCTGGAGCTTCATTTGTTTATTTGTATTGAAATATCACTTTATTGAAGTGATCACAATACCACAGGAAAGTATGGTTGAACAGGACTACAAGGGGTACTTCAGCAAATTCAGCCCTGGCTCTGAAGAAGAGCCAAGGACTTCACGCCATCCCTAACAGACCTGTAGCTAACCCGATCCTGAAACACAGTTTGGCAGCATAGCACCTCCCCTATAGGTCACCCCTTCCAGTGTTTAAGCTATTTATTGAGTTAGAAAGTTTTTCTTAACATCCCATTTTAAATCCTTAACCTTGCCCATTTGCTCCTTACCAAAAGAAAGAGAGGGAGAACAGTCCATGCTTTCTTATATAGCAACCTTTTGGGTATTTGAGGACTTTTTTTGTCCCCCCCTTTCTTCTGCTTCCCAGACTAAACGAAGGGACTCCTGATGAAACATCCTCTAGAGTTTACATTAACTCCATAAGCAACTGCATGATGTTTACATGTTTCTAAAACATCTCCTCAGCCCTCTGACATAGAAACTGGGAAGACTCATTAAAATGGGAAAGCTACTAAACACCCACTCAGCCAGTACTGCTGCTTCGAGCCCTGGGACCAAGATGCTCACTTCTGCACACAGCCTTGGTCTTTTCTCCATATTTTTGCCAGACTACATCAAAAGGCACTGGGTCAAGGGAGCAGGAAAGCTACAAGCAAGACAAGGCATGGGCTTGGAGAGTCCTGTAGCACTTAAGACTGCTTTTCTCTTAAAATAAAAACAGTAATGTGGACATCTCAAGAGAAGAGTCTACAGATTCCTCCTTTCCTACCTCCCCTGACTTCAGTCCCCCCTGGGTGCAACCCTGCCAGGCTGCGTACATGCTCCGGCAAGCAGGACCTGTGGTGGCCCGGCAGCCGCGGGCAGCAGCCTCCGGCGGGCTGGGAGCAGGGAAGGGGAGCAGGACGTGGGCTCTGGGAGGTAAAGGGTCAGTGCAGGGACTAAACTTCCTTATCCCCCTCTAAACCTGCATTAGTATCCCCCTGGTTTCACCAGTGTTTTGCAGGAAGAGTTTCATTAACAAACCTAGCAGTGTTTATAATTACAACTGCTATGAATCTGCAAGATGTCCCTGGACCCTGGCTGCTTCAGGAACCCTTCTGGTCACTTCTGGAGTCCTGCGGGTCGCTCTCTCCCTCTCATTTGCTGCCTTCACATGTTTTTGCAAGCCCTGACCCTCATCCTGTAAAGGCTTGACCATGGACATAGCTTTATCGATGATTAGTCCCTATGGGACATACTAAGTCTTAACATATGCTTAGGACTGAAATCCAAAAGGGTTCCTACCTAACAGCATGTTGGATTTGGCTTCTTTGTTACATATTCACAGGGAAATATAATTATTCCATGATGTTCATTATGTAAATTATGACTGTATAGCAAAGACTACCCAAAAACAAGTTCCAGAGGAACGAAGACAGTTTGTAACAGACTGTCCCTTTAAAATCAGAATAATTCTGAAATCGTGCGGGTTTAGTTTTTTCTACATTCCAGCCGAAAACAGTGGTAATTTCAAATGATCAAAGCAAAGCAATAAAGTTGAAATACAAGTAACACAGAACATCCACTCAGGCCTGTAGTTTCCTTACACCAGTAAACTTTCTGTTTACTCATTTCTCTCATTTGTCTTGAATTAATAGCTCAAGTCTGTTTAGTACCACTGGCAGCAGTGGCAATTACCCTTTGATTCATACTCAGCAACTCGTTAATTCAAACAAGGTCATTCCAGTCACACAGGCACATGAGTGCAGGCAGAAAGCAAACAGGAGCCAGCTAAACAGCCTCCCTCCATCTCCTGGTGAAGAAATGCCATGGGGACATGTACTTGCTATGGCAGACACAGCCTTAGACAGCATTGTCAGGAATCCTTTTCCGGCTCCCAAAATTCTTAATTCTGCCCAGCCCTAAGCCCCCTTGGGGCAACTCTTTCATCCAAAATCCTCAAAATAAAAGGGATAACTGGAAACTAAAAATAACCCATGTAATCGCTTTCTTATTCACATGTTCACACACTTGCAGTCATGCACCAAATCTGTGGTCTTCATCTACCATACCTGGACTGGTCAGAAGACAGCAGAACTCGGAACAGGTTCACCTCCCCCATCCTGTCTCGGGGTTGTGCTCGGAGACCAGCACAGTCAGACCTACGTTATTTTGAAGGGGGATAGAAAGGGGATGGAACGAGGAGATGGCGCTTATCTTCTTTTTGATGATGCTGCATATATGTGGCACCTATTCACGTGCACAGTCTTACTGAAATCAATAGAGCTACTCATAATTTTAAACATGCACTTAGTTTGGAGGATTGGGGACTTTATCTTGGTTGCTACCTAAAGCTATAAAGATAAAACTGTACCTTCCTGACAGTTATGGAATTACCATCATGTTCGGGTTAGTTTCTCAGAATATTCAAGAAATACCCCTTTTTATCTCAAAAAGATGCGTGTTGTCAATCCAGCTTAGCAAGGTGACTCAAGATTGGCCAGCGAAAGGCTACAAGTACAACCTTCACCAAGGGAGTATTTCTGCAGTTTGAAGACACTGCCATGGAGTCTGGCCTCGTCAAGTGGTGCGAGCACCAACCTTCCCACATCCCGCCCTGCCCCAAAACCCACCGGCACCAGCTGAAAGACTCCCATTGCCTTGGAAAGGGTTTTGATAAAGCTCACAAAGCAATCCTCTGCTGTACTTGTGTGCATTTTTCTTTCAGGTTATTTGCACCCCAGTTAGGCAGAAGTGCTCTCCAAAACAGACACATTGTGCTAGTAATTTTCCTTTCTTCCTCTCCTGTTGAATATAAACTTTTTTTTAAATATAAAATTATTAAACAGGTACTTTCTTCTCACAGATATGAAAAGGTAGATTTTATAATACAAACGATGAACAAATATTTCGTATGTCTGCCATACGTTTAATCAGAGGGTTTCAGAGAGCTGTGCAAATGTACCAAAGTGCGTCCTGCCCTGCCCCTCGCTCTCGTTTCAAAGGCTGGATTTCCGTGGCACAGACAGATCAGTGGATGTGCCCGTAGTAGTTAAGAGTTCAAAGCTGAGAGCCGTGTTACATCTGGCAATCCGTTCCCTGCAGCAATGGCCTTTTCAGCTTATGCTGTAGCCAGCCCTCACAATGCCAGATCACAAGTTTGTCAGCACCCAGATGCAGCCCCGAAGCCCTGACTCAATAAACAGGTGAAGAATTCATCCTTACTCACACAGTTCCATTGATGTGAACAGTCAGAGAGAAGTATAAGCTCAGGCTGGCAAAGGGGACACTCAGAGGCCTGGGAGTGCTGTCATCTAATTCTCTGCAAGCACCCACACCTTGCCAGGGAAAGCAGTAGAGCTACTTTATGAGAAAATACAATGTTAAGGAAATACTCTGCAATAAAGTGTACAGAAAACAGATACTCTCCTACTTTTAATTCTGTTCCTAATTGCTAACTGTATATAAAAATGCTCGGGGGCAGTAAAACTAACTAGGACCTTCTGTTTTAAGTATAGAAACCACAACTGTGGAAGCTCAGCATGCTTTGTGGATACCACGAAAATGTGAGCCCTAATGCACTGTAGCTGCAATCTGATTCCCAGCATCTGTCCTCAAACTGGTGAACTGGTGGGGGAAGGGGCCTTCTGGTCAGGGAATCACGTCCACATTGTCATTTCCCAGACAAAGAACATGAAATTGTTCTGTCATGCTGTGTATGAGATGACGTTTTGCTCTCTTTAATAAGCCTGACCGTAACAGATAGCAGAAACTCCCTAGAAACTGTCCGCACAAGTTTAGGACTTTCTAGTAAATCATCCTGACAACAGTCCGTTGAAGACAAGCACCCCGGAAAGACAGTGCTGTTTGACAGGACAACAGATCTGACAACTTGTTGCTGAAATGCCTGTCTAATCCATCCAGTCCAGCCTTAGCTGGAAAACTCTGAAAAAATTAGCCTGGAAGTGCAGTGCCCTACGCCTGCTGAGCCAGCCTTGCCAGCTGAAATGCTGGGGGTTGCAGCAGGGCAGCCCTGCTCGCGTGTTCGTGCCTGCCTGCTTGCTCCCCAGCTTGCAAGCCCGGCAGGCGAGGGAGGAGCTGCCAGCCGCTAATGCAAGGCAATTAATTTTTTTCCCCCAGTACTTCAGAAGCGTGGCCAGCAGGTCGAGGGAGGGGATTCTCCCCCTCTACTCCGCTCTGGTGAGACCCCGCCTGCAGTCCTGTGTCCAGCTCTGGAGTCCCCAGTTCAGGAAAGACACGGACCTGCTGGAGCGGGTCCAAAGGAGGGCTACGAAGACGATCAGAGGGCTGGAGCACCTCTCCTGTGAAGACAGGCTGAGAGAGTTGGGGCTGTTCAGCCTGGAGAAGAGAAGGCTCGGGGACACCTTATTGCGGCCTTCCTGTACTTAAAGGGGGCCTACAAAAAAGATGGGGAAAAGCTTTTTAGCAGGGCCTGTAGCGACAGGACAAGGGGTAATGGTTTTAAACTAAAAGAGGGCAGATTTAGACAAGGTGTAAGGAAGAAATCTTTTACGATGAGGGTGGTGAGGCACTGGCCCAGGGAGGTGGCAGAAGCCCCATCCCTGGGAACATTCCAGGCCAGGCTGGACGGGGCTCTGAGCGGCCTGATCGAGTGGAAGGGGTCCCTGCTCACCGCAGGGGGGTCGGACTAGATGGCCTTGGATGGTCCCTTTCAACCCAAGCCATTCTATGATTCTGTGATTCTATGATTCTGCAGTGGTGCATAAGATGAACATTTTTCACATTTTCAGTAGGAAATTGAAAATTTTGCCCTGAATCAGGCTCTTTCTTTTAGCTAAATCTCACTAACTCCCTTCACATTTGGTCTGTGTCCCATTCAGTGGCCCAAGAGCTTCCCGATTCCCACCTTTGCTGTCATGATCTTCCCCCGCTCCGCTGCGAGAGCACTGGCGTGTGGGGGGGAAAAGTAGGACAGTTTAAATAAGAGACAGGAGTGCGGGCAGTGGAATAAAACAGAAGTGAGGAATAGACAAAGCAGCAAAGGAAAAACCAAAGAAAAAAGGTAGTAGTTTAAAAGAAGAATCAGATTTTTCTCTCGAGAATTCCTGCAAATCCCCAAACAAATGACCAGAGATTTCTGGGTGGAAAAAGAGCACACGTCTAGGCAAGCTGAGATGTATGTTTTGAATTTTGAAGGAAGATTTAGAGAAAAAAGATAATGAAAAATTAGAAAGGAAAATGATGGGAAAAGTACTCTACATGAAGGGGCAGCTAAAGAAAGCATACGTATCAGGGCTGAGAAGATACTGGAGAACTAGAAAAGAGAAAACAAAAATGGAAAATATGGCGCTGCTTCTTTTCTTTCAAAATTGTGGAATGCTGTACACACAGCATCTCAGACCCTCAATTTAGGAGGTCTGAAGCCGGGCCTCCTGGCTTCACGTAGGGAGGGAAGAGGAAGGGAGGGAGTGGACGCCTCGCATCAATGAGCAGCCCAGCAGAGCTCAGGCCGCACAGGGCTCGAGCCTTGTCAGAGCCGTCCTGCTTCTGTACAGCTCCCGCTCTCCTCTGCCTACGTTTTGTCAATCAGATGTAGCGACAGCACTTTGGGGAAAAGATGAGATGATCAGAGGGGAAAAAAGCAACATTTGCACTTAGATGCTGCAGGAGCACTGTCCCACCCCAGGGGAAAGCAGCTCTTTATGCCTCCGTCTGCTGCTACTTCTGGTCCTGCGACGGGTGAGAAGGTCAGAGCCTGAGCCTTGCGCCGATGCAGGGAAGTTGAGGTTACTTAGTGTAATCTGTTTCACTAATGAAAAATGCCTGACGTTATAAAAAATAAAGCACAAAGGGGGTATATTTGGGTCTCAAAGGCATGTACTTGTAAGCTGGGTAATGCCCGTTTCACGACTGACTGCCTCGAGCTTAACATGTCCCCCCAGCCCCACATGCCAGGCAGGACCAAGACCCTCGTTCCTTCTCTAGCCTGCAGCATAGGTCAGACATGGGTCAGTATTCGGGTCACAAAGGAAACCGTAAATCTGGCATTTGATATACTTTCGTGTACTTGTTATCAATAGCCTTTTATACGTAACACATGTATGACCTGGAATTTATAGGACTTGGACTTACACTGCCAAATAATTCAGCTTCCCAGCTTGGTCCCAGGCTCTGGTGCTGTGATAGCCTTATTTTACATGTTAGTTCATTTGTGGGAGCTCTTCTACAGCAGCTCAGTGCATTTCCTTCAAAACAAACCCCAGAGGTGCCTCCAGGGGTAGTCAGCACCAGAAATCACACCATCCTGGCAGCGTGGACACCCCAGCCTTTCTCTGCTCTTCACCAGCCTCTTACACGACCCCGGCCAGCGCCGCCCCCTCAGGTTTTCCACGCAATCTGAACCGATAAAACACGCTCGCCCTATCTCGAGTCCATGGGTACGGGGGTGTAGGACACAGCCTGCTCCGAGAAATGTGGACCTGCGCTGCTTTGCACTACCTGGCCCGAGGGCAGGGGTCTCTCCCTGGGATGGAGGCTCTTGGCCACAGAGACAGTCACGGCCGGCTCAGAAGCTGTGCTGCATCTACTCGTTATTTTCCAGTCCTAACTTTAAAAGCAAAATATTTAATTAATATAATTTTACAGTCATTGCTTATGTTTACATTTTTTATAATGTTAAGCTTGTTTTCTAAAAACAAGTTTCTAAAATGTGTTTCTAAACTTGTTTTCTAAAATCAGGAAAAAACCCTCCTATTCTTACAAAATAAAATTTTTTTCTTATTTTACTAAGCTTGCACGATTACTCTTCCCTGTGATTTGAAAAGGGAGGATCTGAGACTTTAATGCTGTTGTCATCTGGATGAACAGAAATGGTGGAAGAACATGCAAAAAAGAGGTTTTACACCGCAGAGCTTTTAATACAAACTTTTGCCAATTGCGGGACACAGCAAATCGTACAGAGATCCTACAGAAGCAACATCTCTGGTATTTTCCCACTGCAGCAGTGTCCAAACTCTGATGCCATGGCTGTAGATTGATTTTTTAAGACTTTGGAGAGGTATAAACTCTGAGCTTCTGGAAACCAAACTAGTTGTAAAGTAAGCAAGATTTTTATAAGATGGCTTGTAATTTTTATCCAGTCCTTTTTTTTCAGACATGGCCACAGACTCACTGCACAGAAGCACTATTTACATACCGCTGTTTGAGAAGGCAGGCGGGTTTAAGTTAGGCACGTGCACAGGGGTGTTAATACAAGAATGGTCTGTATTTGAGCACTGCCTCTCCAGCATGACCTGCGCTTTACGGAAACTTGCCTAAAAATCACAGAAAATGGTACATCCGAAGGAGAAGCTGGGGGAAGGGAAGCAGAGGAGGAGAAGCAGATGTGTCTAACTCGGGCTGTTTTACAAGCTATGACTCCAGCATTCGGTACCAAGCATATGCTGTATTTTCTACTTGAAAGCCAACAGCCACTTCAAATGAAAATGGGTTTGTATGTGCCGCACCATAAAATTACACAGACACAGAGGTCCACGCTAACTAGCTGTTTACCTCTATGCTTCTACCACAGCACATAAGTTATAATCGGAGGAAGGAAACTCCTAGGAGATCTGAAGGCTTTAATTGTTTCAGCGTGCAGATGGTTTGCATTGCAGCAAATCGACACAGCTCAAGGTCAATTCGTAGTTCAGCAATAGCTGCTTCGGCAAGCGAATTTAGCTTGTTTACGCCTCTTCTGGGGAAGGTTTAACTGCTTTGTAACTTATTTTATAGATATTTCTAGGCTTAAGAAACGTTGCAACAGGTGAAACTGGAGGAGCGTAGGTTGCCGCAGCCATTTCCTTCATGTCTGGTACTAAGCAATTTTTAGAGCCGCTAAATATAGCTGTTTTCCTACAACATTTGAACACTGTTTCAACATGTTCTCTTTTCTGTCACTGACATAAAAACACTCTCCTACAGACTCACAAAGACATCTCCCGCAACTCCGATTTTCTCTGCTGTGTTGAGATGTCCCACGGCAAGCGCTGCACCTAGAGACTGAGGTCTGGCAGGAGTAGTTACTCTCGCCCTTAGCCATCAGCCGGAGCTGCCCCTCTCCCAGAGCTTCCCGGCCCTTCTACACAGGCGGCGCAGCTGTTCGTGAAGCAGCTGCTGAACTGCCTCAATTTAGGGCTTAGATGGTTAGGATAAACTGGAACCAATTTTGATTTTTTTTTTTTTTTTCTAATAGCACCAGGCTGAAATCTGCCACAGTACAGCAGCTGCTTCATCAGCTGAGCCATCCCTCCGGGCGAAATGGAGCTCCCCAAGAGGAAAACAGGCTGGGCACCGGGGCAGGGGGGGACTACTGCGGCAGCACCAAGGTAAGATGTCACAGCTCAGAGGCTGGGAAGCTCCGTGTTCCCAGAGGAACACAAAGTACTGCGGGGCACAAAGCACCAGCCTGCATCAGCCACAAGCGCCTTCTTCTCTGCCGTCCACCAGATCTGTCCGGGTAGCTGCCGTGACAAAGGCAATCCCACCAATGCCAACTGCTAAAAAACTGCATCCAGCAAAAACAGCGCATGATTTTTGTTTTAAAAGGGATGGTCTTTGCTCCTGTCCTGGTTTCAGCTGGGACAGAGTTAATTTTCCTTCTAGCAGCTGGTACAGCGCTGTGTTTTGGGTTTAATATTAGAAGAACGTTGATAACACCCGCATGGTTTCAGCTGTTGCTCAGTCGTGTTTAGACTCAGTCAAGGACTTTTCAGCTTCTCCTGCCCAGCCAGCACGAAGGCTGGAGGGGTACAGGGAAGCTGGGGGGGGAGACAGCCGGGACAGCTGCCGCAAACTGGCCAACGGGGTATTCCATACCATGGGACGTCATGGCCAGTATACAAACTGGGGGGAGCTGGCCTGGGGGCACGGATCACTGCTTGGGAACTGACTGGGCATCGGTCGGTGAGTGGTGAGCAACTGCACTGTGCATCACTTGTCTTGTGCATTCCAATCCTTTTATTATTATTGTCACTTTATTGTTGTTATTAGTGTCATTGTTAGTTTCTTCCTTTCTGTTCTAGTAAACTGTTTTTATCTCAACCCACGAGTTTTACCTTTTTTTTCTCATTCTCTCCCCCACGCCACTGCGGGGCGGGGGACGTGAGAGAGCGGCTGCGTGGGGCTGAGTTGCCGGCTGGGGTTAAACCACAACAGTTCCTCACACCCTGTCTTCGAGTTCTGCTGATCAGTGCTCATTCCCATCAGCTGCACGCTGTCTCCAGCATTTCCCCTCTACCTCTTGTCCCACAGGGGCAGTACCAGACCCCCACATAATCGTGGGGCAGCACCACGTCTTCCCGCCTGCACCCGGTGTCTGGAGTGCCAGACCTGGACAGAAACCACAGCAACGCACTGTCAAAGAGAGGGTACGTTCCTGTGACTCAACAGAGGTACAGATGTGTCCGTATGTCCGTATGTGCAGGTAATTTCACACTGCGGGGGCTCTTCCCCTCCCCTGACATGCGACCAAATTAGCAGAGTCACAGGATAATTGAAAGACGGGTTGTACCTCAAGGTCAGAAAGTAATCAGTGAACTTGCTGTCTACTTGCCGACCTCAAAACGTGTCAGAAACGTCACTGAATGTAACATCACAGCAGAACCATGCTAAAAAGCTCACGCTCTTTGCTGTATGCATTAGGGCATCTACCCTCATTTCGTTTGGGTCCGAGTCTTTTTAAAAACTATCTGTTTCAAAGACCTGTTTTTAAATTAACTTAGGAAAACCCTGCAAAACTTTTTAAAAGAGGCTTGTGGCAGGGCTATGAGGATTTGAAAGAGAGAGGCACACCAACGCTGTGATCTGTACCTAAGAATTTCAAATCCACGTCCTGGAAGCAATCTCCTGCCACAACCCCCCCAACGCTGCTCTCAGCGGTTCTCGATGTGGCCTTAACATCTGCTTCGGCGTCTGCTCTTTCGGTAGGATCTGCCTCGATGTGCTTCGCTGCTTTCAAAGGCCCGCCTGCTAT
Source organism: Sagittarius serpentarius (assembly GCA_034782735.1). Lineage (NCBI taxonomy): Eukaryota > Metazoa > Chordata > Aves > Accipitriformes > Sagittariidae > Sagittarius > Sagittarius serpentarius. Next base: position 360,424 of record JAVKLA010000062.1, on the reverse strand, counting down.
TGCTCAGGCCGGCTGGCAGTGCTCACCACCGCTCTGCGGTCGGGCAGATACCCTTACAAGGAAACGCAATGATTCACCCCCCTCCTCGGTGGGAGTCCGGTAGGCACACCCACCACTGTAAATCCGTAATCCAGCTTTACTGGGTCCATTTAAAATAAGTTTTGGGAGGCAAAAGGCAGCCTGAGCTTTAGGTCTAATTCTTCGCATAGATAATAAGCTGCATTTACAGGACAGCGTGTAAAATTCGCCTAGCTCCTAACTTGGACAAGAGGCTGCAAGCATCTGGGCCAGAAGGTGTGCGGCTGCCAAAATGAAGCAGGCGGCTGGAAGCGGAGCAAACTGCCTCCCTCAGCCCTGCCAAGAGATTCTGCAGGTCAGCTATTGAAATGATTTGCACATCAGCATATTTCGCATTTCAAATGCAGCCTTTTCCAAAAGACCACAGCAAGAGTGTTTGTAAAGAGGAGGAAAGCTATTTCCTAAAGAATCCACTTCCTTGCTCAAACACCCGGAAGGTGGAAGCTTTTCCTAAAACTGGCACCAAGGGCATATCTGTGACATGGAGATAATTACTGGAAGTAACTGGTGAAACTGCCAAATCTGACTACAGCAGAACTGCCAGAATTTTTTTCCTTCTTACTTGCAGCCAAAAACCACAGGTGACTTAAAAGAAATGAAAGCGTGGGGAAGAGTGTGGGATGACCAGGAAAGACTGCTCTTACACACAGTGCTTTAGCACAGTCTAGAGGACTTGTCTATGAAATGCTGCCAACCGTTGGACCACAGCCAACTCATCTTAAAATTCGGGTAGCCTGCGGGGGGTGGGATGGAGGCACGCACACTTCCTTCGCATCAGAAGCCCTGAGCCTGCTAACCTCTCTTTCTGGCTTGGGATGCGGAGCAGTTCCTGTCCCCGGCTCTGGGACACGCTGTGCTGACTCCCCAGCAGGCAATCTCAGCCCGAGGAAGGCCCAAAACTGCAAGCTGAGGACACGTTAAAGAAAAAAGATGGGTAATAGATGTTTACAAACTGTTAGTGAAACTGGATCTGTTGCTGCAAAACTCTGCTCTCACTGACTCCGCTGGACCCTACGTCTCCTTTTGCAATGTCTAACCTAAGGCAATGACTCTCAAACCCAAGAGTGGGGCTGCGCGGGGAGGTCCAGACTGTGTGATGGGAGACAAGAACAGAAAATCCAGATGGCTCGCGTCAGCCCCTCTTGTCCCTTTTCTGTTCCTTTCTTCCTCTTTCTCTACCAGTGAAGGTCTCTCCTCTCTCCAGCCCCACCATGGGGGATGCGCACGTGGGACGAGCGGAAGGACCTGGCAGCAAGGGGGTGAAGCCCGGCGGCTCGGGGGGCAGGGGCTGATCCAGGGGAAGCCGTGGGAGCTCTGCAGCCTGGCACAGCTCAGGAGGTTCCTGCTGGGAGACAAGAGCGCAGGATCTCGGAAAGAGGGTTCAGCCAAAGGAGAGGACCCCTGATCTCCCCCCAAGAAGTAATGTTAAGGACACTTCTCTGACAGAGAGCAGCTGCCTAATTACAACTGGAAATATGGATTCTATGTATTTCCAAAACACTTATTTCTTGTATTCAATCACTCTAATAAATTGTGCCTGTCTCTAGCTGTATCTGTTAATTGTGGGGGAAAGAATATGAAGAACTCAGTAAAATCACAGTTCACAAATGCAGCTGTCAGAGATTTTACTCCTTCTCCTCTCTCATACTGAGTTACCTCTGAATTTACCCTATCTGTAATCCTCAGTTTTAAGAATTCACCCTTGCTTTCCCTCCCCAGATTACAGATTCTGTAACAAATTCAGGAATATTCATAGAAGTTACGGGTAAAGCATAAAGAAGAAACAATCAAGTTCTCAGAATGTAACTCTGTGCCACACAGTGCATTTATTCACCTATAATACTTTGCAACAAAGAGCTCATCCTCAGTGCGACTATGAGCAGCAGGTAAGCAAGGAACAATATTCACAGTGTCACCATTTCCGAAAACTTCTTCCACTCCTGACTCCCCAAACTGAGACACATTTGAGGTAGAATGGAATAGCAGGTTTGCATAGCGTGGGCACCTCCCTCCCCCTAGAAGAAGGAAGAAAAGAAAGCTGGAGGCGAGAGACTAAAAATTAAATCAGCACATCTGAAAACCAAGGCCAAACTGACTTGCTGAAGGCTGTATCTGATCAGTCATTAGCAGAGCAAGGACTGCAAATCTGGCTTCCTCAGTCCCAGTTTCATGCTCCAATTCCTACCTCCAACAAATTGCTTTACAATAATCATAAGACCTTACTGATTAGTCATATATGCAGATAAGGAAATCTCTCTCCAAGGTTATTGTAAAGGAAAATACCAGTCAGGATGGCAAAAGGAAGGTCGAGGGGAGAGGACAGTGCAAATGGAAAACTCAAGAGTGGAGCGTGGACTGAGCAATGTTCCTCTAAACAGAAGTTTAGGAGTACTGGGAAATGTAAAAGTAGTGGTCAGCCTTGCTAAACACAGGTCCTCCTTCCCCAGAGAATAACGTTGCAGAATTGTCTGATAAGGTCATTGTGATAGAAAAGCTTAGTGAAATCAAGACAACACAATTTTTTCCTGAAGTCAGCTAGGTGAGGTCAGCCCCAGGCAGGATGCACGGTGCTGACCTCATCCTGCTGCCCCATGGTAACTATCACCACGGCTTTGTTCTCACTTGGGACTGTGAAGCAAAATAATCAATGACGGTATTTATCTTGCTGCAAACAAACACTCTGTCCAAGAAGACAAAGCCTTCGAAGGGGCTACATACACACTTGCAAGCACTGGCAGAGAAAGAGATGGAGAAGCATAGGATATGATTTAGCCAAAGCAAATAATCTTACCCAGTTATCCAGCTGACTGCAGCACATGAGTAGGCAAAATACCTGAAATGGGCACCTGCAGCTCTCCACTGGTCCACAGCACTAGTTGTAATGTATGTGCTTGAAGACCTCTTGGCGTCCCATGATGAAAGTTTTCCTCTCCAAGGTAAAGACGATTTTTTCCATTTTCTCTAGGGATTATCCACAAAGGGCAGGCATGCAAAGACCTACCAGGTTTATCTTATCGGGGCACTGTCCAGCATCCAAGCAGCATGGCTCCGTCATCATCTGGGCCAGGAGCTGATCCAAAACTCATCCTTAGGAGAGGCCTCTTGATTAAGAACTGGGTCACAGAAAAGAGAAGTGGCTGGAGGATTCAGGATGCTGTATATATTTTATAGGGAAAAACAACACACCGCTCCACCTTGCAGCCTCCTCACTGCCAGGATCCTGCCTTTGCAGGTGGTCCAAATCTGAACGGAGGCGGGAAGTGAAGTGGAAGCGGCTGCATCCCCCAGTCTATACGCACACAGAAGAAACAGTCATATAGGCTTCTCTGTGTCAGTCCAACTGCCTGCAGATTACATGCAAAATGTTTGCTGAGACAATATACAGAAGATATGCTTAATAAAAGGGGTTTCAGTGAACAACTACTTTACTTGCTAAGTATGTCAAACCTCTCAAATGTATTTTCTTCTTTTTTTCTTCCACGTCATACGTGAATTTCTTTTCTCGGCAAGCCAGAACAGATGTAGATACAAAATGAACAAGAGTCATAAGAAACCTAAAGGTCACAGGTGAAAGGGGACCAAGATTCAAAACTACCTCTGGAAAAAAAATCTCATCTGGAATATCACAACCATAATGTAAAGTGTGTATCTTGAATGAAGCAATGAAGGGACCTACCTCATTTTTGAAAGGGTTGTTACATCACTCGTGAAATAAACGTTCCCAGAAATAAAAAAATTAATAACTGATCACCAGCCTATTTGTAGAACAAACCAGATCTAAAAAGCTTGTGGGACTCTACATTTTCTAGCTCTGTCTCTGTGTTCAGAAGAAACAACACAACAGCCTTTTGTACCTGGGCAGCTTCTTTTGCTTGGCAGTATAGGATCAGGTCACTGGAACCAGAGGTGCAAGGTCCCCGCTGGGACCTGTGCTGCAGGAATGGCGGCTTACCATAGCTTAAATAAAAAGGGAGAAGGAAACATGACAAAGTGACTATTGCTGGAGATCTCCCGCAAGTGCTATGAGAACCCAGTATGTTTTGATCCTGGAAAGCCAGCTACTTCTTTACGCTTTGGGTAGGAACAAGAGGACTACTCCCCGGAAGTATAACTAGTATGACTTTGTTGCCACTGCTTTTAAATGACATATGACTGGGGACAGTTTCTTCCTTCCCAGTAAGTATACTGAAGCATTAACACTTACTCCATCACTGAATTTTTACGCACTTATACACACTATTTGCAGAGTAAATGAGGAATATGTAAGTTCTTATCCACACCTCCCACAGAGCTGACTGCCGTGAGAGAACACACAGAAGAATGGGCTTCACTGTAGAACAAGATCCCTGGGAGAAGAGGAACCGCCACGCAGCACACATGGAGCTGGGGAGAAACCAGGTTCATGCAAACAGGCAGGCTCCTCCGCATCGAGGAGGAGTCTGGAGGGCTGCTTTTAGGCAGCGTCCCCAGTTAGAGGAAGCCATGAATCAGTAAGGAAAAATGCTACCTCCTGGTGTTTGATTCCTGCTCTCTGGGAAACAAGGCTTTACATTCCTGTAAGATAAACAGGACTGCATCAGAACAACATAGGGCTCTGTTCTCTACCTGTTTTCCTAATAGCTGTCTGTGGAGCTGCTGGTGGCAAGCTACTTGGATCAAAGACTGGGAACGAATATTTTCCTATCTTCACCCAGCAATGTTATCATTAAAAATAATCAAAAACCACTCCCCACCTTCCTTCCCCACCAGGGAAGGTTTTGCATCATGCCCTTCCTGCAGTGAGTCAAAAGGCAGCAGCAATCTCTTCTCTGTACATTTCCAACAGCTGCTAATGCCGTAAGTCAACAAAAGAAGCCTGATACTGTTAAAAAAAAAAAAAAAGAAAAAAGATAGCGTGAAGCTCCAAGAATATTTCAGGCAATCTGGATGAGAAAACGGGATGCGAGTTTCATAACAGTTCTGACTTTCTCTGCTATCAGCTCTCGCTGCCATCTTGTCATTTGCTTGGGGCAGCTCTACGTGGGGTGAATTAAGTAGTCTGCAGTCATGGCCAGTCCAGCAACCTTCCTGAACATTCAAATACAAAATAAAATCAGCCTCGTGAATAAGCACACTAGAGAGTGCGTGATATTAAGTATTTCTTTGGAGCTTCATCCTGCTTGGAAACCAGTCACCCCTGTGGATGAATAGATCAGGACAGACCTGACACAGCTGCTGGTAATTCCATTTAGGTCGAGGTGTTTTATGGATATAAAGTAAATAATCAGGCAGCTTGTGAAGGGGGGAACCAAAACCACTGTCACCCTGTTTACCAGCCTATCTCTTAACAGAAAGGTGAAGTTTAGTTGTCCATCTGTCATCTATGGCACATGGACTTTTGAGAAAAGCCACTGTTAGGATTGTACCAGGACAGACCCGCAGGGGCCGGTGTTCACCCCCCACTTCCCAGTTTCCCAGCCAGCGCTCATTTTCTTTGCGTGTTTTGAGAGTTGAGTAAGGCACTCAAGACGCTATCAGAGTTAGTGATTTATCATGCAGCAACTGGGCAACTTCCATGTACAATCATAATCTACAATATGTAACAGCAAAATACCCCTCTTCAAGCATGCACGTTTTGACGCAGGCAGCCAACATCCATTTGCCTACACACACCCCACCAAAGCCAGTCGTCCTAGCGATCGTTGCTCTGATCTGCATGTATGTTGAAAATCTACCCTAAACATAAGAAAGAAAGTGTGCTCTGATCTCTTTGCTGCCAACTATCACAAGCCCAACCCTCAGGATCCTGGCTTGTTGCCAGCCCCCCCGCCGCTTGCTCAGGCAGAGCCTGGCCACCCCTCACATCAGTGCGCAGCTGTATCATGCTATATAGCCTACACAACACATAAAACGACGTTTTAGAGGATCGGCTCTCCTTGAACTTCTTCTCCAACATCATTAGGCAATGCTATTTAAATATCGGAGAACCACCCGGAACGCACGGGATGGGCAAGGCTGTATTACTTGTACTAAATTTGTAATGTGATCATCTGTGCTCTGCTGGGCCTGCTGAGATACTGGGAAGATTAACTTTGAATTAGGAAGAAAACTGCCACAATAAAATAATGCAGTTGGTATTTTACATCCTACAGCCGGCACAACAGTGACAGCAGGGACTGGAAAGGATTGTGGAAAAATGTGTGTGGTAAGAATAGTCTGTATTAGAAATAAATGTCGGAAGAAGAACATTGATCTTATCATGACAGCTGAGAAAATGGCAGGTTGAAGCTGGCCACATTACTAGGGAAACACATATCATTTTCTACTATACAAACCTCTTAAATATGGAAACATGTCTCTGTGCAAAAATCAACAGTGCATTTTAAATGTTCCCCTCATCTAATAGCAGTATTCTCCTGCAATCTGAAGCCTTGTCTGCTTCTTCTACATAACTAGAAAATCAGAGCTGTTTGACTGGAGATGATCAGGTTGCTAAACAACTGATAACTGATCTTCTCTGGGTTTCCGCAAGGTGTTCTTTAAGCAGTGAGCTTGCTGCCTTTCTGTTTGAAAGGTCAGGCCTGTATATTATCCAAGTATTTTAAATGGAAAAAACTCCCAACAACTCCCATCTTAAGAAAAAAAGTTCAAAGACAGAATTACTGACCAAAATGTGTGATTTTTAAATAGTGTTTAAAAACCATAGTGGTGTAAAACAACATGACTCTGATTGCTTGTATGGGCTGAAAATTCCCACCAGGTGCCAACAAGCTGAAGTCCACTTCATTAAAAATATTTATTCTAGTATTATGTTATTTGGTGGTATGATGATACAGGTCCCTTCACCAAGTGCCTCATCCAGTCTTTAATTATTGGGATTTAAGATTCACTTTTAATTTTAAAAAGCCCTCCTTATTTAATTGCGTCTCTTGGATTCATCCTACTTGCAACGTTCAGTCACCATCAGCCCAAGTGTTTATTCAGTCTGCTCTAGCAAACCCAACAGACTATTCCATGATGCCTATGCCAGAGAACACTAAAGAAGTTCAAATATCTGATATAGTGAATTAGAATTCTTAAAAATGTTGCAATTAATTTATAATTTAAAGATCTTAAGTCGGTATTGTGCAAAGCCCATTTTAGTAATACCCCTGTGGAGGAAGGTGCACACAGTAGTGCCCCAAGAACTGTTACGGATACCCTTACATTATTTTTTAACAGCTTGGGACTAATTTCTAGTTTATATAATCTATCAAGGCTTTTATTTTTGCCAAATGGATTTCCCTAAAAGTAGCCTGAGCAATATACACAATCAGAACTGAAATCAACTTCAGCTTTGGTTTAAAAGTTTTCCCAGTCACTGGCAAAAATGAAATCATGCTCTGCCTGCCAAAAGAAACATAATTCAGTTTCCCTCTTTTCCTTTCAACTACTACCAAGCATAACCAGGTTTAACAGAGATTTGAAATACACAAGCCATAAATCCATGCCCACTGTACAGAGTACACTACCACTACCAAGAGTTAGTAGAAGAGAGCAATCAATAGCTCAACAGTAGCTTTCATTATTAATCAAGAGCTGTACCCATCTCCACCATGATATTTTGCTCTGTACTGTCAATTTTTTCCTGGAGGGGTTATTTTTGAAAAGAGATGTCAAACTACTACCTGACCTGTGAGTGGGAAGAACCGAAACTACTTTCAGTTCCAGCTACGTTTAGATGATAACCTCAGTGCCCATCCAGGTCCAGAAGTTTCTGCATTTGCACTGTGGGATCCTCTCAGTCCTCTCCACGGCAGATTCATGCATTTTGAAGCGACTGAGAGGGTGTTAATACCCAAGCCATTTGGGACAGCCTATATCCCTTTCTATACCAAGTGCCTCAGGTCTTGTACAAACCTCATCTCTGACCACTGTCTGTCTTTGAGAAAATTTTGAGTGTAGTGAGACCTCTTTGGGAAGGCATGCCACCTTGAAGGAGAAAAGAAATTGTATCTGTGACTCATTCATAAGAAATCTTAACATTTTGATCCATCTGGGGTGAAAAAAAACAGGAAAAACTGAAAGTCCACATAATGGCTTTGATACGTCTTAGACTCTGAGAAGCCCTTGGCAGTGTCAGTCAGAAGCTGTTGCTCCTGTAATGGGCAGTGTGGTAGGACAGGAGAGGGCTGCTGGAAAGCGGTTCCATTCACCCCCCTCTGCTCGTTCCTGGAGGAAACTGGCAGCTCTTTCCACAGCTCTTTGCGAGCGCTCTGTTACAAGATCACAGAGAACCTATATCCACCATTTCCTCTTTAATCTCTACAGAAAGCCTTTTCAGGAGGGAAACATTTCAGGACACAGAATTAGCAAAACACCATCCCCTTTTCACCTAAGCTGTATACTTCTGCCATCGAGTACCTGCAGTATGTTTGAAATTGTGAGTTTCATTTACAAATATTTAACCCTGCAGCATTAGTGACCTCTCAAAATAGTGACATAATGGAAATTCCTAGACCTTTTTTTAATGAAATATACACGTGTGTGTGTATAGATATATATACACAAAGTTCAGGCCTTTTGAGCTCCAGTGACTCGTTAACAAAGTCAAGCGGCGTGTCCATATTCCGGATTCTGAGACTATCTGACCACTCGCGGGTGCACCAAAGTGCTCCAGTTGCTGGCAGAATTGCACAGGATGGAAACGCCTTGGAAATCTGTTGAATACTTTTGCAAAATTAGCAGGTAAGAGCCTGTAAGAAATTTCTCTTCCCCGTAAGGGAAATCCTAAGCCCAGATTCTCAAACTGTGGTTCAACAAGACATCTGTTCAGGGTTATTTGGGGTTTAAGGTGTTCCAGCCACACCACGACACCCAGCCCCTGCTGTGCTGACGGCACTGTTCACAAGCTCTGTTGTGAAGCAGAGAGCTGATCGGGCTTTGCAAGAGCAAACATTAGACACCACAACACCTCCCTGACACACTAAAACAGCACTGTCCAAAAGCAGCAGGACTGGCACCACTGGGAGTGGAAGGACAGGGGGGAACATGCAGCAGTGTACGGGCACGAACGAGCATCCAGGACTGGGACCTACAGCCGAGCCACAAGCTCTGCTGCACTCAGGTCGCCACGCGGTCACTGCAGCAGGACGAAGTGCAGTTTGTGTCACCCAGATCAAGTAGGAGATATATCCACATTGCCTGAGCAGTCTAAAATGGTCTTAGGCTGTACAGAGTTAGGTCTCAAAGCATTTGTCTACCATCATACTCAGAGCAATCATCCGCCTGTGTGGAGGAAGTTATGCAAGTATAAAGGTGCCACATCCCTTTACAAGAAAAGATCTAAGCTGTACCAGCATAGGAATGCCAACATAACAACTTCAAACTAGCGCTTCGCCCACATAAAATTATTTTGTTTAAAAAAAATAATTGTGCTTCAAAAAAAAACGCCTATCCCAGTAGGAGGAAAATGCACAAAGCCCAGGACTAAGGCTTGTTAGCAAGTCACTCCTCTACATAAATGCTATAAAGTTCGAGTAGTTCCACGAAATCCCTTCATATTTTAAGTCGACGCTCACTGTAGGGGTGAGACGTGCCCAAATACACGCATGGTCTTTGCAGCTATGCATTTTACTAGCATAGCTCATGCAAAATTAACTGGTTTTGCATACCATGTGATTTTCAAAGTCACGATGTAGATAAAGCAAAAGCAGGCATCACTGGAACACTTATCGGTTTGCTTCTCGCTGGGGACTGTTCTGTGCCAAGTATCTGACGCCTACCTTAGCAAATACCGTGGTGCAACACAAACAGCTCTGTAAAGCAAAGCAAGTGCTGCTGAGAACCCGAAGTCCTCAATATAAACACTTCACAGGTTTTACTTAAGACAGTTCCTGTTTTGATCCTGTGGACGGCATGCCCATTAGTGGTTGGAGCCCGTTAGGTAGGCTCCTGGAGCGCCTCTTCTCAGAGGTTTTGGGAAACAGCTTAATCTTCATCTGAAACAGAATTAAGTTTATGTGCTCTAAGACTGCTCACTGGTATCAACTGAAACAAGGGAAGTGAGGACAGTTGGAAGATTTGCTTCAAAAGCACACCCCTGCATCTAACTAAAACCCTGCGGACTAGACACCATCCACAGAATAAGAATGCAAGAATAATTCTGTAAAGGAAATAGATTCAGCCTTTTTCCCATCCTCTGACTCCTTCACTATCTTATACTAAACACCTACTCAGTTGTATATGTGAGATGGAGATTCAACGGAAAGGAAAAATCAGCTTAAGGTTGAGACTAAGTCCAGAAAATTTCAGCATGGAAGGGAAAAATAATTTTGAAAAGGCAGCTGAGCCGAGAGTTGTATGTCATTAAATAGCAACCTGCAACTGCCAGCTCTTTTAACGTTTCCATTCAGTGATCTTAAAATGATTTTTTTAAAATTCTAATTCCTTTTCTACCTACAAGAAAAGTAGGTAAGATCTAGAAAGACAAAGCAGTATGAGCAGGTAAGTGGCAGCAGCAGGAGTGAACTCAAACCTTGCAGCCTCCGGCGGTACCCGTGTCTGCGCTGTGCAGGCGGGCAGCCCTGCACAGAGAAAATGACTTCACCCCGTAGGAAACATTCCAGGGTTTGTGCACGTAAATGGTCGTTGCTTCAAAACCAATGGATGCTGGATGCTGAAAATAGCATTTGAATCCTCATCTGACGTGTGTCAGTTGTCAGACACACACTGGCCCAGACAGCTAGTGTGGAAAAGAGAGATTTGCAACAACTGCCATCCACAGCAACCAGCCAAATTGTGATTTCTTCCGAGAGGAAGGAATCGGTAGGAAAAAAGCAGTACTTCTTTGATGCACTCTTGTTGCACACAAACAAATGCGCACGAAAGTTCGCTTCCCTGAGTACTGTAAGGCTCAAACAGCGAAACCAGTTCCCTTGCTCAGTATTTGTAGTCACTTTACCCAAGACAGCACTAGCTCTTTCTTAGACCTCTCATGGCCAAGCCGTACATGCCTTTTTGAGTATAAATGGCTTTTAATGGCCTTCTCTTTCTGCCCCTAAGGCATTTTCTTGCTGATAGTCACTCACACTTCCAAAACCTGTGTTGCCATGTCCTTTCTCCTCCCCATCCCTGCTACTCTTCCTTTCAGCATCTGAGTTATTCCCCTTTGCTCTTCCCAACGGCAAGTCATGAGGAGCTCACAAGAGACACTGCGTCCTCAGTCGCAGTTTGGGTGGCTGGAGCAAGCACCTCCCCTACCAAATAAATTTGCACTTGCAGAGAAAATTCAGTGCTGACCTGGAGCACACACAGCAAGCTCAGCAAGGCCACAGAGAAATTTTGGTGCCCTCTCAGAAATTTCTGCTGGTTGGGTGTAAACATTCCAGGGCTTAACATCCAATTCAGTTTGGGTGGACTTTTGTGGAGGACAAAAGGTAAATGTATTTGAAAATGCAAAGAGGCATGAGCTAATTAGTACTCTACAACCTCTACCACAGCACTAAAGGTCTACAGGGCCCATTACCACTGTATGAACCTCCTTCTCAGAGGACCCCCGGCTTTGTCTGCAGAAATGTGCTGCTTTGATGTGTTCTCTGAACAAAGAGACAGGCCCTGACGTTGGGGGTGAAACGCAAGGAGTGACGCTCTGTGGTGGTTTAAGGAAGGAAATGAGGAGGGACACTGTGACCCACTGAAGCTGCTGGGGAATCCAGGCGAGGAAATTTGAAATTACCCTAAGAAGGATTTGATGAGAACTGAGGGATTAACACCAAACCCAGTAGGATCTGTAGTGGTCACACATAGCCAAGCCTTTAGTTTTATTTGCCCTCCCTGTGGCACTACACCAGCAGCAGAGGGTACCTGGGTCACCACGCTCACTTTATGAGCTGCTTCATGGTATGGCCGAGCCTACCGGAAGAGGAGCTCTGTCCCCTGTGCCTGCTCTGACCCCACAGCGACCCAAACCAACAGGAAGAATACCTTTTTGTGGGACTACTTTTCAGCCAGTTTAGCCGAAAACTAACGGGAGCAGGAGCGACCCAGCTAGCAGCAGCCAGCTGCAGCTCGACCCAGCCGTACTGTAAAATCACAGCACTGGCTGGGAAATTTAGCTTTGCGGGTCATGCCTAAGTGAGATATTCTTCCCAAGCAGCCGGCTGAGGCAAGCAGACCACGCTTCATTACAGAGCTGGCAAGAGAAAGCAGTAATTACACGAACACGAGATCTATTACCTGACCGTTGTTGTAAGATGGATCTAAGGTGTCATGCGGAGCGAGGCAGTCCATTAATTTTCCATTCCGCCGGCAGCCCAGGTGCACCAGATCTCGGCAGTGAGCATGGCAGGTGTACTTGCAATCTGAAAAACACACACAGACACCAGGAATAAAAAAAAGAAACAGAAGCGGTGTTTAGAAATGAAGTTGCTGCAGGCAAAACCTAGGAGTGAGATACATCCTCATTTGCTACGTGACCTCAGAGAAACTACCACCTCTCGACTGAATCTCCCCATCCTTACATAAAGATAATAATAGTTACATATTATTGGAGACGTAAATTCACTGGAGCGAAGGTGACAGTGCAGCACACCTCCCAGTGTCACGCTGACACGGCTGCAGTGATGCAATTCGCTAGTTAGGTCGGGGCTGCCTTGGTGAGATATTTTTGCAAAAGGTCCGTGCCACAAACCAGGTATCAGCTGTTGTAACGTAAGCATGAAAGGGGCTGCTCAGAAAAGACACAACATTCATGATCTGCAGATAAAAAATTCTACCCACCTACAATTACTGCTACATGGTTTTATGTGTTTTAAGCTCTAGGTTTTCTTAAGAACATGCATATGAATATTGAAAACAGAATGAGAAGCTTATCTGAAGCCGTAATTAACCTGGTAAATCACAAAGCTGCCTTCAGGAACAATTCAGAAATTTCACTTGCTGGCTAGCAAAGTCAACTAAGATGGCTATTAGAAACGTAACTTAATGATAACACAGGCAGATGGTCCCACCTCTAGTAAGAAATCAGGTGATTCATAGGGCCTCTAATCTCAAAGAGAGAATCACTTTAACAGTATTTGCAAAAACAACCTGTATTTGCTCTGAAGCCTTGTTGCGTTTGCTGTTTTTCTATGTAAGTTGGGCAGAGTTCATGATACCACCTTTGTCTAGCAGTGAATGTCACTTTCTATTTTTAGGTTTTAAATTGTTTATACTTTTGCCAAAGAGCAACCACTTGTACTTCAAATTTCCATTCTGGGGAACATCAGGCTGTTTGTTTTAGAACATTTCGGCTAAAACAATTCAGCCATTTCCAGGAATGACATTTGGAGGAAATGCTTTCATTTTCCCTAACTAAACTACACTTCAAAATATTTTTTGTTATAAAGCTTTACACTTTCTGGGTTTATAGCAAAAGCTGAATTCTGGATGGGCTTTCTTTGTTCTTATCAGCCCCTCAAAAATCTCAGTTTCCCTCATGTTTGATGAGATTCCCATTACAGTTCCTGAAGAATAAATTCTTGAAAGTTCCCATTTCCAATCCATGCTCATCAACGGTGTTATAGGGCAAGGCAGCAGAGTGTTCCCTGAAATGCTGCTGCTCTTGGCTAGGGACTGGATCTTTGATGTAAGATCCCTGCACCGGCAGATCATCCAAAAGTAAAAATCATAATGTGGATAAGGTGTAAACATGCAATCACTTTTCTGTGTCTGATACAGAATTTATACTATAGTTGCATTAAGGCAAGATTAAATATATTTTATTTGGCACAAAGTATGCCTATACAAAGTCAACCAGTCAAAACTTTTCCAACACCAGTGACCAAGGAGAGTGAATCCATCCTGGATCAGCACTCTGGATCAGATTACTAGGCTGTTTCTGAACTTAAACCAGACTGACTGTACCACAATAACATGTCTCAAGTCACAGTCCTCTTGGGAGATGAGCAAACAGCTTCCAGCTAATTATGGGGCAAGAAGGACCCCGTTGCAGTATAAATCAAAACACCAAAAAAAGGCTCTAACTCTCTAAAATCATCACTGTATTTAATGCAGAATTTGGAAAACATGAAGCAAAATAGGCGGAAGACTACAGAGGGAAAAAAAGGATGGTTAAGGCAGCTGTGTGGTGCCCAGGAGAAATGATAGCTGTCCCTGCACCCTTGGGTGACACTGGCAAGTCATGCCAGACTTTCCCCAGTTGCTGCTCAATTTCTCCTGGGTGCCACGTTTGAGCTACTTCATCTGATTTGCAGGAAACATGGAGCATTCACAACTGCAAGTGAAGTCAGGGAGAACTGTGCTTTTAACCCAAATGAGGTTCTTCCAGGGCTCTGTTTTAGGCCTATGCAGCTGGGATTATTTTTCCAGACACTCATGCACCTCACAGAGGAGTTCTGGAGAAGAAAGGACACTTGGCGTTTGTGGAGCCCTTGAGAAGAGAATAATTTCGTATTTGGGAAGGGACCCCGTAAGACACAGTCAAAAAGCCTCACCCATAACCGACAGGATTAAATAAAATCTGGAGCTGTTGTTCATCAGGTGAGGGAGCAAGGCAGCTCCATGGGAAAACTGGGATGCGAGCACTTAATTAAAAATGACATTGTAATGCAAACGCAAAAGAATTGTCTGGCAATGTCTGGACAACCAGCTACTGCACATCACCTCCGTGGTGAGGGAAATGGGGCACAAATCTGTAGAAAACCAGGCTTCACTAATTCCCCAGCTTTCTATGATTACGCAAACATATATACCGAGCATGCACCAATTCTAAAGATGCATTTTCACAAATAATATTAGGAAAAAATCTGTTAGCTAAACACTGTTCTGAAACAGGATTACTAATTAAGTTAGGAAACATTATCTCTCAATGCTATTTTGTTTGTCATTTATATTCATTTTAATTTGCGAGTCCGTAACGTCATTTGTAAGACAAGCCCATAATTTCCACCTGGCTATTATAGGCATAATTGCAAAAAATGTAAAAGCTTCATATCTGAAACTTTTTCGCTCATAAACTAGATTTTAACATACTGATTGTAAGTTTAATGAGCAAGACAAGAAAAAAGGATGATTTTTTCCTATAACAGTAATACTTAAACTTTTTTCCCTATACGTTTTAGCTTTAAACACATTATTGTATTCCATTCATGGTATACAATGTTTCACAAAGATCCAGGTAGCATCAAATTAAAAATAGTGTCTTTTCCTGGTAATCCTTTACTGGACCACTCCCAAAACTGCCATGAGTTCAAGAAGTAGCTATTATTCTGGAACGACTGGTTTGGTCATCAGATTGTGGATTGTCATATTATTTCTGCTTGGAAAGCAATCAGAACCAGGTGTTCTTTCCTAATTTGGTCTGAAATGTATGCCGTCCTTTGAATTCGAAGATCTGAGGGCTTTAACTGGGTACAGTTGATAAAAGCATTCACTGACATTTAGAAAAGCTAACAGGTTTATTTTACTAATGTTCAGACAGTCCTGTACGCTGAAGTTATTTATGAAAGTGACGCATCGATGCACACTGAGTATGCATAATTGTCCTGCATCGTTAGGAAACGCAAAGTAAGTATGTATTTACCAAACTTATAAATAATATCCTTTAAAAGTTTCACTGTCAACTACTGAGACACAACGTAACACCTTATTATTGATTATTCTATTGCAAAAATGGCTTGACTAGAGTCATAGAAAAAAGTAACAGCAAATTTTACAGTTACATGAAATCAAGACAACTCCTATCCTGCCTTCACAAGGGGGAACTGTAAGACTTCAACACACTCATATTATGTGAACAGTCCCTACCTGATGTTTGGGTTTTCTTCACCCAAAACTTGATTTTGCGTGACAGCTCGTACATAGCTGTTCCCATAACTGATTCGCTCCAGGGCAGCGCAGCAGAAAGCAAGTGAAGAGGCAGGCAACCCAACAGATGCTCCAACATCAGACCCTAGTAACTGAGCATTACTGAATCAGGCAGAGGCAGGCAGAGGCTCAACAGCAAAGTCTCTCTATCCTGCTGTGGTCTTCCCCGCCTAGCAAATGCATGTGTTCATTTCTGTGATGGCCCAGACAAATTTAACTTCCAAATGGATATGCAAAATGCATGTTGTGCCTGAGCAACTGAAGCACATGGAAAGTTCAAAGCCAATTTTGTATTATGTTTGCATTATTTATCAACTGCAGTAAGATTGAACAAGTGCTTATTAGAAAGGGTGAGGAGGGTATACAACTTGCTCCTGCTACTGTGTGTGTTAGGAAGTCAGCAAGTAAAATCAGCTTTACTTGAGAGCTTGTGGCTTGGTTCCCAGCAATCAGAAGAGAGACCACTGCTGTGCTTGCTCTATGGAAAGTATGCCTGTAAAGCTTCCCGGAAAAATAATCAAACTACGTAAGGTGCTTAATGCTTTAATTCTTAATCCATTTTCAGCCAGCAGGTCACAAAAGGAAGGAGAGTAAGTTCAGCAATATTTCTCCTGCAAGGCAGAAGTGCACCGTATTTCTACAATACGCTGATACCAACATTTCACATTTTGGGTTGTACTTAGTACATATTGTGTTATTCTCCTTTTTGCTGATGCTTAAATGTCTACATTCTAGTTTGATGCTAAACCTCAAACATTCACATACACACCAGATAAAACTGAATCTCTGCCAGGCTTGCAGCCCCATCTGTAACCGACACAGCCTACTCAGGGTCAGGAACCCTGGCCTGGGAACAGGATAAACTCCTGTAACAGGCTCTATTAGGAGCTGCTCATGGTGACCGAGATAAAATTAACCAGGGTGCCTATGGCACAGACATGCAAAATCATGTATTTGCATACATTTGGACCTCAGCAGAAGGCAGGTGCTTTAATTCTAATAGAACAGTCCAGGACCCAACCCAAAAGCTCACTGGGTTTTTGTCTGCAGAGCATCTTACCAAGCTACAGTTTGAGTACTGCACCAAAAAAAAAAAAAAAAAAAGCTATATTACTCACCAGTTAAAGATTCAGAGTTTTTAGATAAGAGTTTATCTATTATCTAGGCAGGCAACAACCTGACTTCGTGACATCCAGAGGACATTATATTTGTAAAGCAGGAGGAAACGATCAGCCTTTCGGTGAGAAGATAAGAAAACTCTTGAGTGAATCACTGACCGAGAACTCCAGGGAGGAGAAGATGAGGTATAAAAATCAGCAGCCTCCATGAGCCTGGGACTAAAGCCCCTGCTGCCTGGGAACACGGGGACCGCATCTCTGATCACACGCACCAGATAGTAAATAACTGGTTAATAAATAAATTCAGCTTCCCAACTTCAAAACAGGACGGAATGACAGGCATTTTGGATTAAACAGCCTAAACCAGATTTTTTTCAGTTTCTGCGGCTGGTACCTTTACAAACCTCCACAATCCTGTAGTCTGTTTTGGAGCCTTTACATACTTATTTTTGTACGAGCTTATCTTAACCTGATTTGTGCCAGAGGGTTTGCTAGATAACTGGTAAACACCAAGACACACGCGTTCTGTGGACATGGTCACCCTCAGCCGGGGGGTTAGTGAGCCGGGCTCCCCAGGACTGAGAGGCCAGGGCAGCTCACCAGCCTGCCCGAGGAGTGGAAGCAGACATTGCCATCTAGCCGCACGCTGAAGAACTGGGGTGTAGGAGCTCGCCCGGAGGAAGCATCTTCGAGAGACCAGTCAGCCAGGCAAGCTTGCCGGCAGCCGCCACAGAGGATTGTCCACCCTTCATGCCAGCGACTGTAAAAACCATGGGTGAGGAAGGGTTAATGCCCATCTTCAGCTACTGAAATCTACCCTGGTTCTCAGACGCTTAGACGTCTCTGAGCACCTGGCCCTACGTGACGTAGGAACATGAATCCCATTGATTTACTCCGGAGCTATTACAGAATTAAAGTCAATTTAATCTCTTTGTAAAGCTCGTTTGTATTTTTATCAAGACGACAACAGTCTCAGGTCTTCTCCCTCCTTCCAGTGCTTGCCAACAGGCTCCAGCTAAGACTTGTCACAGGAGACTCTTGCACAAACCTGGGATCCTACACAACCAGCCTATAAACAGGCCGGTGCTCCTGAAAACTACTACCTCTCCTGGGCGGATAACGCTTTGCGTGCAGTCCTGTTTACAGGCACCGCTCCCACAGAAACAGAACACCCCGTGTTTGCCAGACCACCCTGAAATAACCACAAAATCTGTTTGCAAACAAGGCCGAAAACGTTTACTTCATTCAACTGAGGTAAGGGTTAAAACATAAATTTGCAATAGTGGAAACACTTTAAAAAGCGAAAGACAAGAAAATACAAGTTTAGATTATATTTACTTCTCACAATCCCCTTTATCTGTCTCAGCATCACAGCTGGCTGCAGAGCTGGGCCACATCCCCTCCGGAGGCTACCCCAGGGCTATCCGGCTTTTGGGAGCGCTCAGCTCCGCCTGTTTCTGGGAGGCAGGCCGAGGGGTACAGGGCTGAGCTCTCCTTCCCCAGCCTGAAATGCCTCCTCCCTGAGAGGGAGTTAACTGGGCAGGGGAACACCACACAGTAATGCCAGCCTGTGAAGGAGAGGCGACACCTCATTTCTCCTTCCTCCCTCGGTCCTCTTGGTAGACACACAGCCACGGCATTTTTAGTTAGTTTAACTTCCAGGCTACAGCTTTAAGCTGACTCTGCTTGTACAGCCTTCTGAAAAAATGGTCTGAATTGCAATGCACACCTCGAGAAACAAGCTCCTCAGGCCGATGACATTCCTTCTGCCCTGAGCTTTGAGACCAAACATGAAATGATGAAACCGGAAAGGGGGGTTTCAATTAAGCAAGCTTCTCCTCCCCACGTACCTGGCTAGTTTTCTGAGGTCCCCTTCTAGGGACACTGTCACACTCTGCCAAAAACCTTAAGTTAACCTCAAGATTTAGGAGCTTTTTTAAACACCCTGTAGCACTGCAATTCCTACTGTCTTCCAAAGCTTCACACGTGAAAACGGCGAGACCTGGTAAGACTCAACCTGTTAATAAATGCGAAGACTAACAAATCATACTCATGCTTCGCAGCAAAGGCAAGGGGAATGACTAAGCGCTCGGCTCCCGCTAGCACCTTTCCCTAGACAAGACCTCAGAGAGACACCTGCTCGTCCCAGCCGGCAGACAGAGCCTACAGCTCCTAGTTCTCCATACCAGATAGGGGTGGGGAGGACAAACTCCTCTGTGCAGTAACTTCACACAAGGGATTAGAGACAAAACTCGGCAGGTATCTTGATGCACCACCTCGTCTGTCCTTTCATGACAGACTTCGGAGAGCGCTTCTGTACTGCTGACACAGCGAACCACACACCCATCACGTACGGGCTCACGGGAGAAAATGCCAGCAAAAATCTGATGGACCTGGAGGGTGACAGGCTTTACTGACCATGTGTGGCAGTGACAAAACCAAGGTACCACAAAGCAGCTGTATTTCTTCTTTGGTTCAAGAGCAAAAGGATTACGTTTCCGGAGCAGAAAACAAGCCTTATTCTCCATTTCTGATGTTAACAAACTGCAGTCAAGTTATGCCACAAAAAGAAAAAAGTGCCCTGTAGATAAAATCCTATATTTGACCTGCCCTGGAAAGCAACTTAGAACAATGTATTTACATTTGATTACCCACAGAACTAGTAATTCTTGCTTTTATGCTTATTTGTGTAAGCCTGCAGTAGCCTTTAGGTATCTCTACAAACTGCCGAGCAGCACGGGGGGAGAGCACCGGGCTGAGCCCCTGGCCAGTGGCCGGCTCGCAGCCCTGAGAGCCGGGCTGGAAGCGGGCGGAGGGATGGTCGCCGGAGGCTGCCCAACAAGTGCTGGCTGCTTTTCTCCACCTTTTCCCACCTGCTCCATAAGGCCAAGCAGCCGGAGAGGAGCCGTGGCACTGCGCTGAGCTACGCTTGCAGCAGCGACGCAGCAGCAGAGTGGCTACGATGGTAAGAGGAGCTACAGCCCCTTTCCTTGGACAAATCTGCCCGCTGGCATTTGGACCCTAACTACCAACCTAATCCAGCGGACCCAGTACATTCTACCAGTCGCTTAAAAGCAGCCCAGGCTGACTTCAAATTAAATTAAGTTTTCATATGGAAACCACAAAACGCAGCAGCCCAGAGCACGTGTCGAATTCCTGACCTCCGAGGCAACAGAGCCTGAACAAGGACAAGGATGCAGGTGCACCAGCTCCTTGCACCTGGTTTTCCTTTCGTGGTGGCTTCAGAAAATGCATTTAAAATCCACCCTTGACAGAACTAAAGGCATCAGATTTTACATTCAGTAGACACCTGGCTTGGGAACACATGGCTGCATACATTTCTGCACTGCAAATGTGATGGAAAGTAACATAAGAATTTCTGTTTAAAAAGTAAAAAATTGGTCCAAAGTATTTACACAGTTCCACTATGTGTCACACTGGTATTTTGGGGCTTCCACTTGCTCTGTTAGCCTCTTTCCAACGTTAAAAACGTAAACAAATGGGGAGAAAAATCCTTCCACGTAAAAAAAAAAAACGAGCTCTATCTTCTGTATGCAAAACCAATAAAAATACTGCTTTTTGAAAGTGTTTACTCCAGTGCCCTCTGTTGCTGAACCCCCAAAACAGCCAGCATAAAGTTAACTCATAAATCGGCACTTTCCTTTGGTTTTCCTTTAGAAGAAACCTGACCAAAAAGTAGGAACTGGAAAGAAAAGTATGGTTTAGGTTTAGCTGCCTGTGCTGCCAAGGAGCTGTGAGCTCCTGACCAGACCTGAGTTAATAAATTCCCTCTTCTTGCTGGAATTAATAGCGGACAAGAGGTACCACTTTCAGTTCGTGGAGGGGACGGATTATAGAAAAGCTGTCCTGAGAGCCCAGAAGAGACCTGATTTACCTGCTTTACCTGGCCACAACACTGGGAGTTCATTCTGAACTGCTGCTGAAGGACCAATGATCACTCTATTAGGGGAGATAAAAACAGCAATTATATCCTAGCAGGACAGAAGCCAGACCTTTAACTGACAGATCACATGAAATTTAAAAACTTGAACTTTCTGCCACACAAAACCTGCAGTCTGTTAGTTTAAATGTGAGATGAGAAAAAAGTTGAATCAAACCCATCAAATCAAATGAAGCTCAATACAAAAATAGTTGTGCTTGTGCAGAATGTTCCGTATTGATCATCTCTAACGCTGAGTACAGCTCAGTTCTGAGCATGCTTTTGCATGCTGCAGCCAAGCTTGGTCTGTGTTTACATATCAGGCTCTAATGTTACATTAACTCTTCAGAACAGGTAATTCCACACTACTAATTTATTAATGTTCCTCTTCATAAATGACCAATCCACAGCTTTTATTTCAGACATTATAGGTCATCATTCCCACCCTGATAGCAGACCTTGAAGCAGATACATTGGGGAGGTGCTTAGTTTAAGACACACAGTTGGTCATCTTCTTTCCTTTGTCTTGTCTTCCTGTGAGCTCCCAGGGCAGCGAAGAGATGCAGTGGAAAGACACAGCATCATCCAACAGCTATTGTTTGACATTGGCAAAGGAAAGAAAAAATGTGGCAGCAGAAAAACGGAAAGTAAAATTAAATGTTCCAAAGTACTTCAGAAGAACAAGCCCACAATAGGCACAGTACTAGCAATTCCTGGTGATACTGACATCTCTCATCTGTTGTGGACATTCACTTTGGTAATCCTGATCGAAGCAGCCATTGGGCCTGTGAGACGAAGTTCACTCTCTGAACAGATTTTTTTTTTCTTACATTTATTACAGGCTTATGAAAATCTTAATAACTTTCTGGGTACAAATCAAGATTTTCCTTTGGAAGGGAGGCAGAGGAGGCAAAGAGATTAGTCTTGCCTCATTTAAAACTGGTAGAGCCAAGGAAAAAGGAATTTAGTGGGATGCCACATTTGTCTTGTCTAATTATCTGAGAAACGGAATAAAACAACACGTGATGCAATTTGCAAAAGCCACATGACTGGTAACAGCTGTCAATGATAACCACTACAGAGAAAAACATAGCATGGATTATCTGGACACTAACAGAATGTATCTCCCTTGGAAAAATACAGACTCACAAATAACAGAAAAACTAAACAGTTATTTAATGGATGGAGAATTACACAGAAATCAACAACAGCACGAGAGGCTTTCATATTCCCTAGCCTTTATCAGTACTGCACTTGAAAAACACAAGAACAGATGGACTGGGTTAGACCAAAGATCTGTCTAGGCCAGTAGCCTGCCTTAGGAAGAGCCTGCCAGCAGATGCTTACGGAACACGTATGAGAAAAAAAGGTGAATTTTGAGTGATATTTCCCCCTTATGCCTTTCTACCCTCTGGCAATTTGCAACTTAGAACAAAAAAATGAGCCAGAGGCTGTATCTGCGTCTTTTTATTTAATATCCCTTGA
The DNA here is from genome assembly GCA_034782735.1 of Sagittarius serpentarius. NCBI lineage: Eukaryota > Metazoa > Chordata > Aves > Accipitriformes > Sagittariidae > Sagittarius > Sagittarius serpentarius. Next base: position 337,978 of record JAVKLA010000062.1, on the reverse strand, counting down.
TGGCTCTTTCCTCCATGAATTTATCTAATCCCTTCTTGAATACATTTATACTCGTAGTCTCCTAAACATCCTGGGTCAGTCAGTTCCACAACTGAATTACGTGCTTGCGTATGTATGTGAAAGAGTAGTCTGTTTTAAGCTCCTCGTTTGGCCATTTCATGGCGTGGCCCTGACTTCCATGCGATGAGAAACGGTAAATAACTACACCGTTTTCAATTCTCCACACTGCTCTTGCAGTTGCCTCCTACCAAGCTGAAAAGCCTTGGTCTGTAGGAGTTTTCTAATTTCTTTGATAAACCAAAGTCGTCTCTTGTATTTTCAAATGCTACTATACCATTTTTAAGAGGGCAGGGTGATCAAACTGCTTCATATGACATGGGGGCACAGCACCGTTTTCTGGGTTTTCACTTTATTTCTTTCCTAATACTTACATATATTCGGTAGCCTTTTAGCTGGAACATTGAGAAAAGTCTCTTCAGAGAACCACCCACATGATTAATTCTGTTTTCCAAGTGCTAAAAACTAAATTAGAAGCCACTGCTCTCTATGTGCAGTCAGCGTTATCCCCATACGGTTTCGTCCATGTTTATCAACACTGAATTATGTTTTACTGCCCAGTCACTCAGTATGATGTATTCCTTCTACAGCCTTCTATAATTAATTTTAAACTACCCTGATGACCTGTTAACACTGACATCCCGCACCCACCTTCTTTTTCATTTTGTTAATAAATGCCTTTTTATTACAGATGCTGGCACAGCTTCCTCTAGAACTAGGTAAATGCACTTTTAAGCAAATAATACAATTAAATATACAAATATATATACACTTAAAATGAAAAGAGATAGGAAAAGCACATACAGAGATGTTTTTGAAAAGGAGACTAGAAACTAAAATCATGCCTTCACAACACAAAGGACCTTTAAATGGCACACTTCCATTAATTATCTATGTACTCTTAAATGAACACAGGCTATTAAATGATGATTAAGAACATTCAAATCAAATGAGTTGAAACGTCTGAAGCAGATGAACAAATACGAACTGAAAGGACTGCACCCAGTCCTAATGCAGGCGGCAAACCTGCATGTATGGTCTGATGGTAAAAGGCCATCACCTCCTACCTGCTTCCCATCTGCTGCAGTATCCTACCCGTCGGCAGCACTATAGAAATCACAGCCAGGAACTAGACGTTCGGGAAATAAACAGATAGAGCAGTCTGAGAAAGCTGGATCAGAAGTCTTGGCTACCCACCCCAGCAGGTCCCAGTGAGACGCGACCTTGGGTTGCTGGATCCACGCTCCGGAACAGCCACCTGCAGTCATAAGCTCACCTTGTCTGCTACCACTTTAGGTATAAATATAATTGATTTACATCCAAGCCGGCTTCCACAGAGACGGTGTCCCTCTGCTCCCTCTCCTAAACACAGCTAATTAAGCCTTCGAATGATACTCCCCCGGAGGCAGCCATCTTGTCCACCCATGTGAGCTTGAACGCTCCAGAGCCACAGTTCCCAAATGCCCCCACACTCCATCTACCATCTCTGCTGGGTCAGAACTCTCTCCATCATTCCCAGAGACGGACGCTCTCCTTCCGAGTACCCCGCAGCTCTGCAAGCCCTCGCTTGGCCTGACGTATCCATCACACCACAGAGCATTGCTCCTGTGCACAGCACAGCTGATTCTCAGAAGAGAACCGGAACCTCCGTGAACTGTGGGGATGGCCAGGTGAACTTTATTTTTTACCAAAAGCACAGGAGACGTACAGGTGCCCACTGGACAGCTGCAGGTATCCACGCCGGAGACATGGACCTGACCGCAGGGACTGCAGAGGTGTGACGTGCCACAGGCCTGAGGGAGCAGGGGAGGTAGTGGCTTTCACCCACTGGGTTTTGACAAGAACACAGAAATACGGTGACTTTATCTGTTCACTACCTACCCACCTACGTAGTCTCACAAATGCTAGGCGTGCTACCTCTACATACCCAAACTATTCCCAGAATAATTTGATTAAAGACCTCATGTAAGGACACAGGCACTTATAGTGTAAGCCATCATATGTTAGCTGGCCAAACATGAAACTATGAAATCACAAATATTTTAAACTAAGCTGCTCTAAATTGACATATTGACTAAAATTATGTTCTCCCTTCCCATATGTGTTATTGATTTATTTTGTCAGCTGGATATATTTTGGGGAGAGAGAGAGTTCAAAGGCTGACGTTTCTCTTTGTCTGATCAGTTAAACCTTTAGATGCGAATTCTTTTAGGAGGCAGCAAATTTAAGGGGTATCACCATACCTCTGTATGGGTTTCCATTTATTTTGCGTGACACATATCCTTACATAAACACGATTTTCCAGTGGACGCTTAACAATTCTGACAAAAAATCCTTCAAAATCAATAAAAATACTTTACTAACTTTAATGCTAGAGAAGGACCAAAGAGGTAACACACTAAAGAAAAGCTGCAAAAAAACCCCAACCAACAGTGAAGGGTAAAAATCAACCTCAGGCCGTGCGAAATACAGTTAGTTTAAGATTTTGCCAATAATTTCTCACTTTCTGCCCTCTGAAAGAGCCTTCCTACGTACCTGGTAGGACACTAGCTCAAACTGATGAGAACGCTCCCCAGCCAAGAGCTGAGAATAAAGCTCTTCATGAGCCGGTAGGATTTGGCAAGAAACACGACTGCACAAAATCACCCACCTCAGACTGACTTAATTTGCTGTACTTATTTATTTATTACAAAGGCTTCAGAGCAAGCAGGGTTTGCCACCGGGGCAGTTTTGTCAAAGTAAAAAAAAATGACAGCAAGCATTGTGCTTTTCATGTTTTCCACAGGATATTATGGGGTGCTTTTCCGAACAGGTCTAAAATCTGTTTTTCTCCTGTATAAGCCTGAAAAATGTCATAAAGGTTTAAATCAATACAGATCACAAGTTCATCTCTGCCAGGGGTGAGCATTAGTTGCTTTGGAAGAAACTGCAAGAAACAATAACACTTGTGGGATCTGAGCCACAAAATTATCTCAAACTAATCCCTAATGGCTAAAAAATTAGCTTAAACCCTGAAGCAAGATTTATGTCTTTCAAAGCTTTTCTTGTAGCTTCAATTGTCATAATATTGAATATTCTTATTCTTCCAGACCCTCTTTAAATCTTGTTACATTCCTGACCTCAGCAGCATCCTCTGGTAATGACTTCTACAATTTAATTACATGCTGAATCAAAAATAATTTAAAAATTCCTTTTATCTGCTTTACATTTGTCACCCCTCACCTTATTCCTCTGCTATAAGACAGAGAAAATAGAAGCCACTTGTCTATTTTGATTTTTTGATCATTGCTTTCTACAGTCTTATCATGGCCCTCTGATATCTTTTTCTGATTCCTTTGTGTTTCAATACTCCTCCCTGTATGTACGTACTTTATCATGATAAAACTTCTAGTCACACGATGTGTCAACACAAATTCTATGAAGATGTTGTAGGAAAAAATACAAACGCATTTCAAAGAAATAAAGGCTCCAGAACCCTAAATATTACATCCCTCAGTTTAAGCCTCTTCTAAAATGTTATACACCCTTGATTAAACTAAATGGACTTAAAGCATTATCAGCTACATTTAGTATATTCTGAACCATATCGAAGATATTTTTTTAGTCCTTCAGTAAGTAATTTAATCAAAACCAGTTACTGAAGAACACCCTTGAATTTTCTTCCTTCTTTTAGCGCTTAGAAAGGAGCATGTTAGCTATAGGCAGTAGTCTGTGGCCAGCAATCCCAAAGTATCTGTCCAAGGACAGGCTGGAAAACAAAGGATTTTTAGGAACAGCAACCTAATTACGCTTTGATAGCTCTTTCTAAAATTGCATCAAATGCAACTTTCTGAACACAGTGACCTACAACAGTACTAAATTCATTGTTGTCCTTAAAAACTAATTTTGTGCTTTGGCAGATTTTGTTTCTGGGTCAGGCAGAGAAGACAAGTCATCCTGAGACACGGAGTGACAGAAGCAGAACGAAAGCAGCAAGTCTGAGGGTACTATACAGAGGTACAGTGCCCATCTCTTGGTTCAAATGATGTACGGTATCACACAAAATCTATGACAAAGCATATTAGAGAATGTAATCTCTGCTCTTCCTAACACATCCAAATCATGACAGTTTCTTTTTTGTTGTTGTTAAAATATTCATTTGTTTGTTAAAGCGTAAGTGGCTAAAAACTATCAGTTAAATATTATTGAAAGCATTAATTATCAGCTGGGTTATTCATCTGTGGAACAAGCCTAGCGATGCAGAATTGTTCTGCTGGCTCATCCTGGCTGACCCGACCAAAAAATTCTGTTAGTGCCGATACTGGAGCAAAACCTGGCAGAAAGACAGAGGCAGAAATAAAAGTTGAAAACCCTAGTATGCTGGAGGCAAGGGTAAATCTCCTTGGGTACCAAGGTAACTAGATGGTCGGTACTGCTCAGACTAGGCTCACATGTTGGCGAACTCTCTCGGAAGCACAGAAGGGCAACTTGGTTAAGAGTTACCAAAATGTGGTGTTTCAGAGTTAAGGAAGCACATGAGTAATTTGTTAATTCCTCAGAACCCAAGGCAAATTCTGGCTACTCAAGAAAAAGGCAGAAATGTTCAGGGATTTCAGTGTAGCTAAGGTTTCATGCCACTTGCTGTCTTTGTAAAGACTAAACAGCAATCATCAGTGCAAACAGGAGCTGTACCCCCTTCCCTGTGAGAGGAGCACCAGGGCTTCAGCTTCCAGTTTATTACAGACGTACTTGATGAGATTGGCTTCTGTAAAGTTATGAGAAGCTTGAGTTGCATTTTCACACTGAGATTTTTTCTGCTTGGATGCAACCTTCCGCTAAAATGTCACATTTCCACCGAAACCACAATTCTGTGATAGTTACCTCACTGCGCAGGTAGAAAAGGACACGTAGGGCACTTCTGGCACTATTCACAGATCCAGTTCAAAAGAGATGTCAATACATACATTAAAATGATGGTAGAAAAGCAAATGTTGTTCAAACCACTAGATGTATAGAGGGAGATGGGAAGAAAACCACAAAAAGTATTATTTTTAAAGCACTCAAAGTTCACCTTGTTTCTTGTTACACTGCATAGATGCAATTACTCTTTTGTAGTACTGAGGAAAAAGGTAACTGGCACCTAAACGTTTTCACATGTGTGCAACTCAGCTAGCAATTAAAGCTCTCAATAACATTTATTGATCTTTTTAGCCACTTATGCTTTTACAGTAACAAAAGAGATGCAGGAATGATCTGATGTATTATGAGGACTCATGATGATTTGATGTATTAGGAGGACTTGAGATTACCAATATTCAAACAGAGGCTAATCAAAGCTCTAGTTTTAGTCAAGGAAAGCTTTGCCGCAGACTTCACTGAGCTGGGATTTCCCTCTGGATGTTTGAAACCCGTGGACTCCTTCACATGGGAAGAAGTCAAATGCCATTTAGACATGTGGCCCAACAATGTTTCTGTGACAGATTTCAGATGGTACAATTTGTCCTTCCCCTCTTAGAGTCACAAATCTGTTATTTGAAGTACAACATTAAGTTGCTTAACTGCACAACTTGCCCAAATCCCATCCCATACAAACAGAAATTTGGTATTAATGTTGTAATACTTGCAGAAATGACAAGTTCACCATTCTGGTCAAAAGAGTCCTCATCAAAAGAAAACTGACCTTGTACAATTAGCCCTTTAAGAAGAACAGAAAGAACTCAGCTTCCTAAGCTATGGCAGTGCGTGTTCCTCCAAACCCCTGAGAATACGCCTCAGGCCCAGCTTTAAGAGACCACGCTGAAGAGACAAAAGAGTCTTTGGGCTTTACGGGCCTCCATGAGGACGTTAATCTGAGAGATGCAAGTGCTCCTCTGCCAGGACTGGACAAGGATCAGAGCTCCGAGTTGTCGTTGGGAGCAATGCCTTTACTAACTGGTGAGCCGAGCGGTACCGCATTTCAGCTGATATAAAATGGAAGTGAAGGACACTGCATCACTGCCGAACACACGCCCTCTCTCAGCTGCTCAGCACGCTGTGTGAACCCTGCTACAATGAGTTAAGGTCTTTAGTTCAATCTTCACATAGCCTTCTAGATCAGTTAAGAGGTTAAGGCAATTCCAAATCATTTTCTGGCAGGTATCTGAGTCATATTAGAGCTCCTATATACATACTTGAGAGAGAAACGAGGTCTACAAAAACAAGACACCAAGTATCACTGACATGAAGATTAATAAGAATAAATTATACAGCTGCAAGAGAATTCTTCATCTGAACAAGCCTAATGAACTTCTGTTGCATTTCCAGGATATTTTTACAGCTTTGCCTAATGAGCCTCAGAGAATGGAAAAACGCAAACAATGCTAGCCTGGAAAAGTTAACCAGCTCAATGGAAATATATGATTTTTCCCTTTCAATTTCTTTTTAGCAGGAAAAAATGTCTTAAGAAACGTAGCAGCAGACTCACCAGCAGACTTCCAGAGAAGTTTTACTGTCCTCCTCCTCGAACTGCTCAATGATTTAGGAAACCAGTAAAAAAAACGTGCTATCCTCCTGATGGTTTTCCTCAAGTCATTTCTTACTGCCATAGCTGAAAGGGCTCCACGGCTACACCAGGAACAACAGGCACATGTACCCGGACGGCGAGAGGAAAGCCCGTGAATACCCACACAGAGTGCGCTCGCTCTGAGCTCAGCGTCAGCCAGCACGTCTCAGGACCACCTGTTAGTCCTAAATCCCCTCCCTCCCCGTCACTCCGCTCCGAGCCCTCCAGACCTCCCTCTTTATTCAAGAAGCAGCTATATTAATAGATGCTTCGGCTAAAGAAAGACCAATGCTTCAGAGCCTTAACCTGGTACTGTGTTTCCGGCGATGTTAAAACAAGACTTGTTTTCCACAGACAGGTTCTGAAGGGCTCATTTGTTCATCTCTAGCTACCTTTTCTAGGCTGTAAGCAAAAAAAAACCCCACAGCTGATAGGGACAAGTCCCCTTTCAAAAGCCCCTGATTTAAATCAACAGGATTTTCTCCAGGGAGAGTGTTTCTCAAAGACCTTCTTATGAAGGCTCTCAGAAGTAAATTTAACAGAGATTTCTATAGATACACAGGGTGTTAAAAATGCAACTTTACTCTTAACGGATTTTAAGGCAAACATAAGAGTCAAATCATTCACTCCCACAGTTTACTTAAGAATCAAGCACCTATCAACATATCGCTATCCAAAGAAATTAACACCATCTCAGACTACACATGCTTCAAGCACGATACGTATTAAATTATAAATCCAGAGATGCTATGAACTAATATATGCCCCCTGCAACATTTATCAAATTCTAGCATACATTTTTTAACAGCAAGACTATTTAACCATTTCTTCCCCAAGCTTGGTATGATTTCCTCGATTATGTCACAAGTTTCTCTTCAGCTTCCCACATTTTGATTTTTTTCCTTCTGCTAGATCTGAGTGGTAGAAAACACTGAAAACCAAGATTAATGTAATTATAAAACAAAGATCCTTTTATATCAACCTCTAAACTACAGAAAGTAAGTGCTTTGTTACACCAGCTACATTCACAGCATGAAGTTAATAACTGTTCTAGAATTCACAATGTATTTTTCTACACTAAAATATGTGAAGTATTTAACCCCATTTTATACATCCAACATTTTTAACATACTGCTGCTTTTCAGGACCAAGCCAGATAGATTGCATTTCCTCTGGTCAATATGTCTCTGAAAACAAATAAACATTTCCATTTATATTGTATCTGCCACAATTCTTCAGCCAGTGTCAACAAAAGAGCAGAAGGCAGGACTCAGGCCGCCAGACTTGTCTCTTGTTTGAGCTCCACCCTGTCATACCAGCAGGAATTTAGTAGCAAAGTGACGGTTTTAGCACAAGTAGGAGGAGGTCCGCCACCCAATTCAGCACATGCTTGGAGCAGAGTTAAAGGCCCAACAGCTAACTTGCTTCTTTCAGGAAATACCATGGGTATGAACGTTTAAGAGCATCTGCCAAATACCAAATCAAACAATGACTTTTTTTCCTGAAATTTATACATATAAAAATTTAATGAACATCAAAGTGGCATAAAAAACCCCTCATACTATTTCAGACCATAAGTGAATATATGTTAAGATGACTAGTTTTATAAGTTGATAAAGAATCCATACAGATATGTATAATCTTTAGCAGGATGTGAAGGGCTCAGGAGTATTTTTTTCACTTAACAGAAAACACTGATACAGCATTTTTGTTATACTGGTATTTTATGAAGCTTAAAAAAATGTTCGGTAAAACACATCAGAATATAACAATATAACGGGGTAAACTGACTTTGCTGATGCGGAGGTTTACACCTTACAGCATTCAGTGCCTTACAGGAACAAAAAATAGGCAAGAGCATAAAATGTTGCATATGACTTCAAGGCAAACAGAGCGCATTCGATAGAAAAAAGGTCAGTTGGATCAATCTGACAATGATGCTATGCAAAATACCAGCCAATACAGACGAGAACATGTACCTGAATTCAAGCTGAAGTGAACAGCAGTGGCAGCTAGCCTCGCAATAATTTCACGACTCCTCCATCACTTTACATTTCTAGGCCCTACTTAGGCCAAAACGTAGAGCTGATGGACGACAGCCTGCTCCCCACAGCTCCCGGGTAAGGGGTCTGTGATGATGACGGGGGTTCCTCTCAACCTGAACTGTTGGCTTTAGAATATGAGCCACTGGGCTCTGCACAGCAAGGAACTGCTGTCAGCCTGCATCAGCTGCATCAGCCGGGCTACACAGAGTTCACACGGCCCCTCCTAAGACAACTCTGACTGCTTACATTACACTGCAGCATCGCTAAAGTTAAGAATTCTCTGAATTAAAAAGGCACTGCACAGGGCTACGCACGTACCCGCCAATCTACTCTGATGAAGAGACAGCGCACGGAGGTGCTTTCCAAGGAGGACAGAAGGACCTGGAACGTGAGCAGAGTCACACTCTTCGTCCCTGCCTCCCTTTAAGGAAAAAAGCCATGCAAGGCTTTTTCCTGCAGCAGATTTCAACCCCCAGGTCATGCTCTGCCCCCGGAAGCAGGGTGCTGGAGGAGGGGAGGGAATGACTGCCGCCCGCGCTGCCGTCCCACCTGCCCGGGAAGGGAGGTGAGCAGCTGTCCCCTCTGCTATGTGGGCAGCCTCTGACCTCCCACCTCGCCGCAACGGTGCAAAGCTCAGATCTCAGCAGGCCTCCGCGAAGGGCAGGAACGGCACACGCAGGCTCCACGTGTGTGTGCTGCCCACCCCACGGGCTCTCCAGCCATGGGCCAGGATGTTGTGGCAAGTCACCACCTTGGTAGGAGAGCCGGCCGCACCACACCGCTCTCGGCATCTGCCCCACAACCCGCTTTCCACATGGAAACCTGTGCACACCAGCTGGAAAGCAAAGGGGTGCCCGTGAAACACCCAGCATGTCACTGTCTACCCCGACCTACAGAGCTAGGCAGACCGGCTCTGAAGAGAGCTACACAATGACCCAGCGGTTGCTTTACTGTAGCCCTCCCGTGCCCGCTGCCAGAGCTGAGAAAACTAGAAAAAAACCCAAACCAACCCTCGCTGTTACGTAAAGTACTCTGAAATGATGAACTGTGAACAACCAGCGGTGTCTGACTGGCAGCATTCTCTTGGAGTGTGCCGAGTTTATATAGTTTTAAAGCAAATTCTTTGCTGATAAGCATTTGTTAGAGCAACGCGGCAGTGCTGAGATACCACAAACCTGAAGTCTAACAATGGGGAGGAGCACAGGCAGTGGTATCAGCTGGGGGGCAAAGGCAGAATTTTCTCTGCTCAGGGGCAGGACAGCATCTTTCCTCAGTGAGGAACTACTGCCATTTCCACTCCTCCCAGCTCTTAGGTAGCAAATGACCGGGATGAGCAAAGGATTTTCTTTGCTGTGACTTAACTGGGACTTCTCCATTTAGTCTAGTTTCAGGAACAAAGATCCCCACACAGCTATTCACAGAGGGAACTGTGTGCAGGAAAAGCTAGACGTATTAAGGAGCACCTGCTCGCCTGCATTAGCAAATGTCCCTATCAGCTGAGCTCAAAACGAGTTTTTGCTTTCTTTGCAGACAGTAATGTACTTGGAAAACGAGGTGGTGTCTTTCCAACCTGTCACAGTGTGGGTATGTGACACTGTGCTATACGCCACACCGACAGGCAGAGTTCAGTGTGGAGAGGTATTCACAAGCCAGTCTTCACAAGGGTATTTTCCGTATCGATGGAGCTCGAATTTTCAGAGGAGGACGAGACTTCCACGCCTCCATGGACTGTTTCCCTTCACTTTTTGCCTGACCCAGATCTGAAATGGACTAAAGGATTTTAGCAGTCCACAACTGGGTTATGCAGAGAAACACTGTATCTACGCACCAGACAGAACTGAATGTGTGAAAGGTATTTATCTAGAAATTAGGAAAAGCCGTGACCTTCCTTAAACCCTGTTCAGCTGTGTGTCAGAGTAAATTTTACCCAAGTAGCAAGAGAGGGGTCCTGCCTAACTTGTCCCTGGGCTTCAGCACTACTGCATTTGCACGACATTGTCAAGACACAGTATCACAGATTTCATACTAAAACACAATTTGTAACATCATCATGTGAGACAACCCTATGCAGTTGCTAGGAAGCTTATGAAGAACATAACACAACTACTGGAAGTAAAGGAACAAAAAACTGCTGCATTTGAGCTTAGTTCAGCAAACCTAGCATAATACTTCCGATTTCCAGCTCAGCTGTTCATCCCTCCCTAATCCAAATAAGTAGCTATATTTGTGAGCTTTCTAAAAAAACTTTTGATTCTCAACAGCTGCACTTACACAAAAAGAAGGGATTAAAAATTAACCAGTGATTGGCAATCTGCACCTTCCAAAACCTTGCCTCCATTTGAAAGATGGAAATTGAAGAACTGTAGTACTCAAACTGATGTAAAACACATTTGTTATCAGATTTAATGATCTATTACTCTGCAGGTAAATAAATAAGGTTAAAACAGAACTGTATAGACACCTTTTAACTGTGACATCAAAAGTATTTCCCATGTTCAATCCTCCGTTACCAAGGCTGCCAATAATTTATACACCGACAGGTAATAAATGTGATATGAAAGTAAAGAAAAGGGACAAAAGAGAAGGGGAAAAATGTTGAAAACCTTACACAGTGCACTACGGATGACATTATGCTAAGCAACAAAAATACCGTGAAAAGATCACGCAACCCAAACCTTGCTGCACATTTGAACACAAACGGAACCACTACCAGACCTACATCACTAGAAATTCCCATCCAACATTTTTTTCTGCAAAGGATGCTTCTAGTCCAGACACATTCCTACCATTAGAAAGACTTTTTAAGCAAAGCAGCATGAAATTTGGATGAAACATCCAAAATGGAGAGGAAGCAAATGAGCATTAAACGAGCACGAGCAGTTTCAACTCTTTTTCATGGCCCTGTGAAGACTCCCTGTGCAAGCAGGTAGTTGGGCATCGTCTAACTGAATACAGATGTCTGCAGCGGAGCTGGTTGTCACGGCTCCCTTTACAGACCGCAGAGAAAGACCAGTGCCTCTTGGGCCTATTTATTCCCACCCTGCAGTAAAGCTGTAAAATCCATGAGATGAACTGCGCCCTGCACAGTTTCTGGAGAAGGCAGGATGCCACCACAGAAAGCAGATCGGAGGCTGGGAAGCGGTGTCCTGACTCTTCGATGGCAAGCTGAGCACATCTTAAATGGAAATCCCTGAGGTTTTTCAGGTATGCCATCTCTGTCAGGGGTGGAGGACAGAACCCGGAATGACTGAACCCAGAGCAGACAACCAGCAACTGCAGGTCTTGTTTCAGGGCTCCGACATAAACACACAGAAGCACTCTCCAAATACAGTGGGATTTTGGTTCATTTTCTTCAGGCCTCAAGTGCTGTTTATTCAAAAGAAAATATGTAACACAAATTCAGGCGATCAATCGCTTCTCAAGGTCCTCTAAGATGAATTGCTTACTTCTTCTACAGGCTATCTATTGGAGAATAATGGGATTTCTCCCCTTAGGAAGTAAGGAGTAGGAAGGTTTCTTCTGAGCAATAGCTCCAATGAAACACATCCTGGATTTTGAGGAAGAAAATCACAGTGCCAAGGCACATTTGTTCACATCTGATTAGTTCTTACTTCACTCTACAATATATTACACTATCATTAAATATTTTCACACATTTTTACATGACAAAGAATATCTCTTTGTGTATTTCAGCAATATTTCTGCTTGATTCTTTCCAGTATTGTCCACCATTCTGTACAGTTGTTTCGTTTTGAATGCTTCAACCTGTAAAATTTGTTGCAGTTTGCTTTATGTTCTCTTCCAGATGCTGGAAATGTGCAGAGGCAGACAGGACTGGCACAGTGCTGTGATGGAAGGGAGTGTGGGAGAGAGGGCGTTGCTGTGCTGGTCCAGCTGAGCATCGGGACGATAACGCACTACTTCCCGCAGACTGACGCCCGTACAATGTGGTGCACATTGTCATTTTTAATGTAGTTTGGTTACAGGCTTACTGTGCATATGCATGTAGGTTTGTGCATCAAAGTTAAAGCAGAACACAAGTTTAAAAAGCTAAATGCAGAGAATAGTAGTGCACTGTGAAAATAACAGATTACTGTTAATTTTAGCTTTGTAGTAGATATTATACTAGTAGCAGTAAACTCAGGAAAATGATTGACCAGTCTTTAGGAAAACCACTTTTGAACATACACATCTACACTTTAGAGTGCAAGGAAAATTAAACTCAAGGCTAAAACTGAAGAGAAGATACTGAGTTGCCTTGTAACATGGTTTGACATATAGGATTTGACTCAGCAGATGATCGCCAAACTTGCCTGTGGGCTTTGGGTGACTTTGTGCCAAAATTAGTAGACTTCTCAGTGAGAGCTTGCATGGAACTATCACTAAGGGAAATCAGATCGCAGCAGAAAAGCAAAAACATGTGTTAAACGTTGCTAAAACAATAGGCTTATTCACCCTAATCTGGTTTGCTAAAAACAAAAGTAGCCTGATCATTTTTTAGGGTATAAGAAAGCTGTGAGCATCCTTCTTTAGATCTCTGGATGTAGTATGAGTGATTACATGCTGTTTGCACTTGAGATTAACAAGGGTGCACCTTGTACATTTATTCTCTCTTAAAAGAGTAGGACGTTTCTTACTTTAGCCATGGCAGCTACTAGATAATAGGTGAATACTTAGAACTGGAGTATAAGAGAAAAATACACAAAAGAGATACACACAAAAAAATATACAAAAGAGAGCTCAACTTTCATCGTAGCCCTTCATGCTTTCTTCCAAGCTCCTACACTCACTGTCAGGCTATTGTACCAAGCTACTATACATGCTGTGCTCTTCCTTTACGGAGCAAAATCAAACGGGCATTTGTCAGTACTCAGTATGGTGGGGAGAACACAGACATGTCTAGCAGCTCATAAAGTCACCCGGCCAAAACCAGCATTGTTATTTTTTTCCTGTTGGGCACACTGCTGACCTGCATTTAACTGCCTGGATAAAGAGATCCGTCCACGCAGGCGGGAGGTTTCTGCTCAACGCTACTCAGTAACAGAAGGAAGAGGTGACTATGGTCCCTGGACAAGAGCTGTGCTCTAATGCTGGCTTGGCAGCGACCTCCCGGGCGACCCTGGAAAAGCCACTTCGCCTCTCCGTGCTTTCATCTGTGTCTGTTTTGCTCACAGCACTCCAGAGCAGGGGCTGCTTCTTCCTGTGCAAGCGTACTGTCTATTAAGGACTTAGCGTGGCTGACAGCTCCTACTGCTCACAGCAAATGCAAACGCAAAAAAAAAAAAAGGGAAAAAAACCTCAGCAATGAACTATATTAGCAATTTATCAAAAAATACATCATCCAGTAAAACCCTCAGTTTTACCTTTTTCCCCAGGGTGTTCAAAGCACAGATACTAGCAGTTCAAAGCACAGATACTAGCAGTATGTAAATAGTCTGCAGGCACAACGTAATTTAAAAGGCACCTGTATCATTACCTCCCACAATGCCCCGAACTCCTGGCCAAGCAGTGCTAACCACGTGCTGAACTTTGAGCGTGGTAGGACTGTACAGAACAGGCATCAACACACAGAAAGCTCTCCAAAGCTTTCACAGACAAGGTCAAGTGTCTCCTTGGCTCCCCAAGGCTTCCTCAGCAAGCAGACCATCAGGAGGTATCATGCCGGCAAGTAATGGCAACATTTTTATTACTAAGATCTTCTTTGTTTTTGTAAACAGATCATTGCTTTGACGTTTTATCACACCTCTTGAAGACAACCTAGGTTGCGAACACTGCCTGCAGAAACACCTGTTTTATCACTTTTTCGTTAGCAGACTCCTTTCTACTCCTGTATCAGCTCTCAAATACAGGTTTGTTCAAAACCAAGCCTCATGGCGTCTGGCTTCCTTCCACCCTGCGTGTGAAATGAAAGACAGGGTCTCTCCACGTCAAGATGCCCTGGGCAGAGAGGGCTCCTGCCCGCTCACAACAGCCTCTGCAGGAGCTCCCTACAGAGCAGCTCCAAAGCACATGAGGAAGACAAGCGGGAAAACCACGCAGTGTTGGCAACTGAATGTTCACTGCTATGCAACCTGAATAACGACCGCTTGTATTCTCGGTAGCCTCTTAGGGTTGAATCTGAGACACCCAAACTCTGACGGACACCATAATTAATAACTAACCATTCATGAGATGGTGAAAACGAGAACAAAGAAAGAGATGCTCAGAGAAAGGGTGAAGGCCTCTACGTATGACAGTGTTTGGCTTAGGGGTGGAAGATGGGACTCACGCAGGAAGAGAAATGTCAGAGGCCAAGAAAACAGGACCCCCAGTAACCAAGGAACTCCGTGAGGAATTACTGCCCTCTGCAAATGGGGGGAAATGGGCTCAGCTTTGCAGCAGTGGGAGCCTTGCTGCGCCTGCGGAGACTGCAGAAATGCCCCAGGAGGCAGAGAGAAACTGAGGAAGACAGCAAGCGTTACTCCTGAAGAGCGAGCTCCATCAAAGCTGCTGCTTGCTCTCCGTTTCCACACGTCCTCCTTCCTCCCCGCACCGGGCACAGCAGCCTCCAGCTCCACCAGCCCTGCGACCTCCAGCAAACACCCCACTGGGGCAGCAGATCACCCACGCTCCTTCAAACCCAACAGGGAGGAGAACGGGGCTTTCTCTGGGCTAAGCTCCACCAGCACAACCCAAACCCTCTCGCCTCCTGCCGCTCCAGCCCTTGTGGTTTCTGAGAAAGCTGGGTAATATTGGATTTAAAAGAAAACAAAGAAAATTTTGGGAACGGAGCATCGTTAAACAACTCTGCAGGAAGAACGGGAAAGGGAAGCAGGCTCCCACCACCGCTGTTTCTAATCTGCCCCCCAGTTCTCACTCTTTAGATAAAACTTTCAGAGGCTCCCTCAGCCCTGAACAGTTTTCGTAACTCAAGCTGGAACTCTAGAAGCACCTTTGGCAACTTAAACCCCTCACTACATGTGATTAAATATGAACGTACTCCTACTGCAGAGATAGTGGACAATGTCTATCCTCTTCTTTAAAAACATGAAAAAGTATGTTACACAAATTTGATGGTCAAAAAATATCCTTCTGAAGAAAAAAAATAAAGCGCTAATCCCTGCGTTTGCTCCTTCCCTCCACATTTTACCTTCATTTCTGTAAGGGAGAATCTATTTTTTTTACCACTCCTGACAGTTAGGAGGCATTTAGATAATACACCCTAATTTGTTCTAAGGGGATAAGGGCCTGGGGTTTTGTTTCGGGTTTTGTTTGTTTTCACAGGTACTTTTAAAGCCCTGTAGCAAGAGAGCTATACCACACAGTAAAATGTAACGACTCTGTCCTTCAACTGCGCTAAAGCACAAGTCAGCTACTGAATATTCAGAGCCAATATAAAAAAAAAAAAGTTAGAAATTGAACGAGGCCCCCCATTTCAGCAGAGAAAAAAATCAGAAGGCCCTGACAGGCCCTGAAACTGTGCTGTGTTTCGCATGGGAAGGTCGCTCAAAACACAAAGCCTGAAAAATGGGTAAAAGAGATGTAGAGAAGATTCAGGGAACAAAGCTGAAATGACTGCTGGTAGATTTGAGAGGAAGTGGACACTTGCAGTCTTATCTGCTCCCCTGGGCTTCCGCACCTCTGCAGAGCACCTTGCGACTGGAGAGGCTTCTATGCCGGGACAGGGGTATCTGCCTGTGCACAGATCACACTACACCCAGATAACCTTACAGGCGTACTGCCGCAGGTATAGAAAGTAATGCTATAGGCAAGGAGGAAACAGGCTGAGGGACATCACTTCCAGCTAGTATTTAAAGGATACCCACTGACTCGATTCTCATCGACTGCACCTTTATAAAGGACCCCAACCACCAGAAATCTGACAGATATACTCTATTTTTTCCTTTAGCAGGCAACTTTTTACAGGCAGCTTAACAAATACTTGTGAGTCTCTGCTTTGCAAGGTCCTTGCAGTATTACAATGTACTGGTCTTCTCACTCCTGCAGCCCCACCAACCTGGCCACGTAAACCCAATACATACACAAACACATATGTTGTTGCACGGGCAACGTACAGTTGGTAAGAGTAATAAACATCAGTTCATGAAGCTCATGCTTTTAACAAAACCATCCACGAATTCCCAACCGTGTCCCATCACTAGGTACTGGAAAGGAACAACCTGTTTTTCATGGTACCTCTAAATACCGTCTCCTTAAGTATCTTCAGAAAGCTTGAAACGAAAGTCATGTAGGACCTACAATTTCCCTGTATTCTCTTAAATGAAGACTTAAACTTCTGAAAAGGCTTAGCAACATTTCCATTTGGTTCAATGAAAAAGCGCATCAGAAATGAAAGCACCAAAATGCAAGGTAAAAGAAAAGTTACAGAAATGAACTAGCAAGTCCAGAGCAAGTAGTCCACAAAATAATTCCTTTCACGCCCCTGCCACCTACATACGCCCAGTCCATTGACCAGACTACGGGGAAAGTAAAACTGTTCAGAAACCGTATTCCAAAGCCTGGCAGTATAGACTTTCATACCATGAGAAATGCCTCATTTTTCAAATGCCAAATGATATAGCAAAACAATGCAACAACTCCAGGGCTCCTACACAACATAATGCTACACACCATGAACCATCAATATGATACAAGAAACTGAGAATTTTCACTCCAGAGCACTCTCAGATTGAAAGAAAAATGCTAGAATGCTAGAAAAAAACCCTCACTCTTTACTGTAGGTCATTTCATTGGTATTAACTCGTATAATCCCGACTGCTTCTATTTCAAACGACTTTGTGCAGAGCAGTCAGGCCAGGCAATGGCATTCTGCATCTGCACAGTATCACCAGGTTTCTACCCCAAATAATAGAGGTGAAAAGGTGAATAGCAGAGCAAGTCTGGACCGCTAAACCAATTAAGTCTCTCTTGAAAAGGAATCCGAAACAACAGCAAGAGCTCAGATACTACAAAGCATCCTTTTCAGAGGTATTTCATTACACTTGGCTTTCTTCCTGGACCGAGGTCCAGAAATATCAGCGCTGCCTTGTTTTTTTTCCAAGAAATAAGTTGTCTGAATAATGTGCACCTTGTGCACTGCATTGAAACAAGACGATCATTCACCTCCTTGAATTTTTTTTCCATTCTTCCCTGAGACATACGAAAGTATTTTTTCCATTTTTAGCAGAAGCCTGAAAACAAGTTTGTGGATTACAAACAAAAATCCCACAAAAGGCAGAAAGACCTTTCCTCAGTAGTTCTTTATTCACTCCAGGGATCCCACCTTGCTTTATGATGTGCACCATGGGGCGTACAAAAACCCAAAGACAACCACGGCCCCACTGCGAAATGACAGAAGAAAAGTCCAGCCCCTGCTGAAGCTCAGCTCAGGTTCTTCTCCGCCCCTGTGGGTAAGGCTGGATACAGACACTCAAAGGAAACCCCTGCTCCCATAAAGACATCACAGATCTTTTCTTTTAGAAAAAAGTCTGCACCTAAATACTTTAAAATTACTCCTTTGATGCGCCCGTTGACTGCTTCCGTATCCCAGAGGGGATTTCTCATGCCTTTTAATTCTTGTCACCAAATTCAGCGCCTCCAACTCTGATCTGGTCGAGGGCAATGATATAGTGAGAACTGACTTCAACCAATACTCAGGGTAATTTAAATAAACATAAATCTATGTCTTTGTGACTCAGAATCATGACAATTTGGTACGTAGCTCCCTTTTTACCAGCAGTGGACCATCTGGAAGATGCTGTTATGTCTTGCTTTTTAGACGACATAAAATGAAAGTCCCTACCACTTGTGGCCTCTGGGAAACAGAGTTATCTGGGAACCTTTTGGCACTGTCACACCTTGCCAGGCACAGCAAATCTTTGAAAGGTACTTGCAACTTTAACCTCAGTTGTAATCCCTGCTTCACAAGGGATACCCAAAGGGGGCCACCGCATTTTCAGAGAGGCTACCACAGCGGCCACAAATTCAGCTGTAGTCCTGGATGTATCTGCTGCAGCTTTCAAGGCCAGTTTAGACACACTTTAGACACCAAGCGCAGCTGTGTCTGCTGGCTTTCCAAGGCAAGGGAAGTCTTTTTCTTCTGTATGTGCTTACTCACAGAAGAGCCCGTGACTACGGGTGCAGACCGACGTCTGGCCACAGAGCAGACTCAGCAGCTCTGAGAGACGAGGGCAGCTGGCCACACGTTCCTCCACGCCTCTGAGCTGTCCTGACACAGCCACTGCTTTCGTTGCCCTCAGCCAATTTTTCAGCCAGATCTGTTCATCAGTCTGGCTCGCTGGTGTGCCTGCAAACTGGGAATGAACAGAGGTTCTTGCAGCAATCCTTTTGCGCTTCAGCTATTGCTGCCCTTCATCTCCATAGCACTTCACACGTTTCAAATACCACATTCATGCTAGGTCATCAATGTTGAATGCTTCCTCTGCTACTTAAACAGCAATTTAAGAGAGCAGCTTGAAGTACTATGCCTCCTAAAAACGGAGCTTGTCAAGGAGGAGAAGGAAAAACGTTGCAAGCTGTAATCATTATGAGAAAACATTGCTGGAAGATACATAATCCAACGTGACACTTGAAGGTCTTAGCACGGAGCATCTGAACATAAAAGAAAAAAATACTATTTTTAAGATCTATTTTCACATTAGTGCACCACGCATCCTGTCAGAACAAATGGTGCACTAACTTAAATGATAAATAAAAAATATTTTATTTTCACAGCCAAAGTATTTCCATTCCAAGAGCGACTGTAAAAACAGAGCTACTGAAAGTGAGTGTAACTGTGAGAACGTTATGTCATAACAGAAATTCTGTATCACAACAGAGGACAGTATGAGGTTATTACATCTCCTTAAGCCAGAACAAAACAACAGGAAAAGAGCGACCCTCCTGCCCCACCCTGGGTTGCAAAAATCTGTTAAACAAAGGCTCCGTGACATAAATCAAAAGCAAACCACACACCTTAACACGTCACTCCACAAGGGACAGCACTAGATTGTCCTAAAAAGCGCAGCAGCGCGGCAGCCGCGGGTGAGGAGCAGCCGGCGAAGCAGGCACACCCGCGGGGTGCCACGCTGAAACCACTCTCGGGGTCACCGTGAAACCCAACAACGTGGCCAAACGCTTTTCAAACCGAGGGATGGCAAAAGAGGGCTTTTCCCACCAGCACTGGATTGTTCGTGTTCGCATCCTGTAAGGGACAGGAGCTAGCAGGCGAATGAAATCCCTGTACTTTAGAGTACAGCGGCGGTAACGAACGGGCCGAAGAGCGGAACGGCTGTTTTCCCACGCAGGGAAAGGAAAACGCACCTTTGCCTACTACGACTCCGAGCCCGGAGGGCCAAAGGACCCGCCTCCTCCTACCTGCAGGACCAGGGAGAAGTCGGCGCGGTTCCTGCCGGGGGTGGGAGCCCGCAAGAACCCTTCGGAGCCGCGGGGCCGCCGCCCCCGTCTAACAGGCGCTACCTGCCCGCCGGGCGGAGACGGACGCGCTTACCCGGCCACGCCGCT
>JAVKLA010000062.1:273786-316943 GCA_034782735.1 Sagittarius serpentarius | reverse complement strand
GCGGCGGCGGCGGCGGGGTGGGGGGGCGCATCGCAGCGGGCCGCCGGGGGCTGCCCTCAGCGCCGCTCCCCGGGCCCGCCCGCCAGGCGGCGCCTCGGGGAGGAACAAGCGCCGCCGGCGGCTCCGCGGCGCGGCCGCAGAAGGGCGTCGGCGTAACCAGCACTTGCGCCTGCCCCTTCCGAGGCATTCACCCGAAACGTGTGTTACAAACAGAGGCGGCGAAGCGCTCCCAGGAGGCACGCTTTACTGCCGTAGGTAAAACAATTAGGAGCCAGTAACACACGGCCTGGGCCGGCTTTGGATTTTTGTTCCGCAAGCTGAAGTTCCCGCCGCCGGCGAGAGCCCCCCGCTCCCGGGGGGAGGCGGGCGCGGGACGGGCCCCGCCCGCGGCGGTCGCTCCCCCGGGCCCGGCCTCGCCCTGCGTAGCCGGCTGGCAGCAAGTCCCAGCGCCGTCAGGGAGGTGAAGCCCGGACCTACGCGCCCTGCAGCTTCAGAAAACACGGTCGGTGAGCTTAGCGGCACGTTGGGCTGTCGCGTCTCCTAGGCATTGGAAACTTCGTCTGTTCTAATGCAGCCTCGCACAGATTTTAAGTGGTATAAAGTGGGATGGCGCCCGGCTGCAGCGCGTTTTCAGGATGTGGAGATACAGGATTTACGAACGGTTCATCTGCACATTGATGCAGAGGGTTCCAAGGAATGAAAGTGCAAAAACAAAGCGGCGTCTTTTCACCTGATTTCTTTAAAGATTGTGAACTGCTCCTGTCCGCTTAAATCTGAAACTGCTGTAGGGCTCCCGTGGCCATCACCACAGGAGCAGCCGTACGACTGTGCCAGCATCATCATTCCTTCACCATGAGTAAGCAAATGTGCCGGCCAAGAAAAGCTAGCGGCTCGCGTTGTGAGGTGCCAACCTCCGTTCTCCCCAGCACGGCGCCGGGCTACGCGGCCGGATGCGCTTGCTCACAACTGGCTGTGCAGCTGCTACCAAACTGTCGTGGAGGAGGGACGGCACGAAGTCCGCTCAGTCGGCAGACCGGGGTCGGGCTTCAGCGCGGTGCGGCGGGCGGGAGACAGTGGGCGCAGCAGGAGGATGGTGTGTAGTGTTGGACTGCTGCATGCTGAAAGTCAGTTGTGGTTCCATCACTACTGCGCTTTGCTCTGCTTCATCAGAGTTCATTCTTGCTTCTGGGCACGAGAAGCTGAAAAATCCTTGACTTCGTCTAAACACGGCTTAGCGACAACTGAAAACATCAGGGTGTTACCAACATTCTCCTCATACTAAACCCAAAACGCAGCACTATACCAGCTACTAGAAAGACAATTAACTCTGTCCCAGCCGAAACCAGGACACGAACCCCAGATCATACCGCATAAACGTACTCAAGGATGCTGAAGCAACCCTCACGCTGGCACAGGGGGAGCTGGCAAGAGCTGGAGATGCCCTTCAGTAGGTTCTGCTTAAAATGATCTGCCTAAGTTACTTAAAGCAGCTACTCCGGGAAATGTTTCCCGTGGCTAGGCAGCGGTGACACAACTGTACCTCGGTGAACAGGCTGTGGAAGCCTGGGTAGTCACAGACTGCGTTCCACACATGTGTAAGTCTGTGAAAGTTTTCAGGAGCAGAACACGACTTTGAACAACTGCAGTACGCCCGTCTTGGTAGCATGCCAGCAGCTCTGCCCTTTGCTGTCAGTCTTCCTTGTCAAAAGGAAGCAAAGCTCTCCAAAAGATGTGCATCTGCAAGTACCGCTACTACTGGCCGGGTTCACACCAGTGTCAAAATAGCAAACTCCACTGAGGGGTACTACCCCTACCACGTTTTGTTCTATCAGTGGAACAAATAAAAAAAAGCTGTTCAGAGCACAGACAATTAAAAGGTCACGCAGCCTTGCCAGCAGCAGAATAGGCCACAAGAGCTCCCAACAGCTAACCTGTTCCTAAAAACCCTCTTCAGCCAATATTGCTCAGTTCCCAGAACAATCTATTCAGGCACTTGACTCTACTATTAGATTTTTCCAAACTCGTAGTCTGGATTTTTTTTGTTTTGTGCACTACAACTTATATTCATAGTATCTAATCCTTTCACCACAGACATGGTGGTGAACGCCGATTTCTGCAACAGCCTTTAGATGACCCAAGACTTTGGCTCCCCTCTTCTTCCAAGCTCTTCTTCCAGACAACCAACTCCCAGTCCCTCTCAGGTGAGTTTTCCAGAACCTAGCCATTCTTTTTTTCTCCCCTAACTTACTGTCAGGTGGCCAGTATATTTTTTAATTTTTATAAGCCAGATCAAAAGCGCTCATCATCAGGCTGGTCACAGGTAAACCAAGTGTTCCTCTGCACGGGCGGGGGTGGGCATCCACCCCACTGATTTCTAGGTCCCTAGCTAGAAGCCATCACCGGCTTAGCTAACCAAACGCAGCTAGCCAAACCAGTTAACGTGCCCTCCCTGGAAGGGGTTTTACAGCAACAGCGGGCTATGCAACTACTTAGTAATAGTTCTGTGTTTAATTTTACCCAAACAAGTTTATGCAACTGGAGTTTATTCCACATCTCCCCTCTTCTAGGCTTCAAGCTTAAAAAAACTGAGAAGTAATCTTTTCCATTCAGCCTTTTTAATCCTTGCCATAGTATTATATCCAAAATTATTCCATGGTTACCACTTCTACAGTGATTAACTAAATTAGTCCTGATTGAGCTCCACCAGTGGACTGTTTCACAGCAAGCAGAGACTAGGAATTTTGCCGCTGTTGGAGCGAGCTAATCCTGTTCAGAACACACGCCAGCAGAGCGGCTAGAAGAGAAATATGAAGGGTGAGTGGCTCTACCACACAGCCTGTGCTGGTGATTCCATTGTACAGGACACGTTTTCTGGACAGCTGGCTAATGCAAGGTCAGCTGCAATTTGCTACTATGCATTTCAGGCTTTGTGTTGTACTGCCAAGGAAATAAAAATTACAAGGTAATACTGAGATTAACAGAAAGTAAAATTATTGAAAGAGACAGAAGTAAGTATACACCGTACAGTAAGTGGTTGATGATGTATTTATGCCATTAAGTCATTCACTCATGCATTTTCACAATTCATATGAAGACAGGTTTGTTCAAGTAACAGATAATTAATATACTCAGCTAACCCCCCCAAAACAGTCAACCAGCTTCAGGAGGAAGAACCATATATTACTTTCTATTACTTCTTTTGGCAAATCAGTAGCATGACTGACAGTATCAGGACACTTAGTTTGAGCCAAAAATTAATGGTGCTAAACGCTATGCTTTGACTTGAAAAATAGATTTGCTGCATAAAAACTGATTACTTCAAGTTCCTTAGCTACTGCTTAGTTAAAATTGCTTTAGAAAAAGAAATTTTAACAAGATTACTGATGTATTTAGCAACACTAAAACCAGCAATGTTTAAAATTAACATAAAATAAAACATTTTCAACCATGTAAAAGAATGCCGCACGTACTTCAATATACAGACTACATTGTTACTACGATTAACTTTCTTTTTCAGACTGCTTCAGTATAAAGAAGTTGAAAATGATACATTCCAACTAACATTCTTCTTTCAAAATTAAGAACCTTTGAAACAACAAAGGGTTAGACATAATATTGGGAAAAAATACCATTTACGCACAGTTCGAGAGCCCAATTCTTTTAACACTTATGCACGTGTTTTACTGACACTCGGTGAAACGGTGGATGTGAATGAACAAATGTACAAGCAGGCATTAAAACATTCCAGTTAGATATGATTCCGGTATTTTAAAACGAACAGTTAAGAATGCAATGGCTAACCAAGGAAAAACATGCAACAAACTGTTGCACTCCCTTTGCACAGCTAGATTTTTGGGGGGACAAAGCTTGCAAAGAAAGAAGCTGCTCGCTGGGTGTAAAAATATCTGAATTCCCTTTTACTATCTGATTCTCACCAAGAACACTGCAAAGCAGGTCCCGGACATCAAGGCAGTGAATTTCCTCTTCTTTTAACAATGAAAGAATCAGTTATAAATTTCGTAAGTTTCTATTCAAATATTTAAAAAAAAAACCAAAATACCCATGCAATGGAAATGTTTTGTGTTCTGACCTGGACAGATAAGCAGGGAATAAGCACCACAAAACTATCAGATGCTATCACAGGTTACCACTGTTTAGTTTATACCTAAATGTTTCACCATTAATTATGGAAAATTCTAAATATAGTTGGTCCAGCTCTTTTTACAGATAAAATATAGCAATTAGAAGTGCTATTGCACACCACTGAACATCCATGGCCGGGTTTCCACAAGGAAAGAGCGAGTCCTGCAATGTTTGCACGCTCTTCATCTGAAACAAAGACGTACACCTGTAATATCCAAACAAAAGGAGGGATGTTTTCCGAGTTTTTGTTTGTTTGTTTTCCTCTTCTCTTTCTCCTCTCCTACATATTTTGGAGCAGACCGTTTCATTCTGCATCTCTGCAATGCAATCATGTAATACTGAAAGTAGTAACCACTGATAGGGGAAAATAAATATATAGTCTCTCTGAATCTTCCGCCTGCGTTTGATATCTCAGTCGTGAGTCAGCAGTGGGTGTGCTCCCTTTTCAAGATCTAGACCAGTAACTTATTTTTCCAATATTCAGTTACCACTGACTAAGGAACAATGCCATCTAGGCTACAGACTGCCCACAAATTCTCCTAATACCAATTTGCAACCTTTTTTAAAAATTATGCCTGCAAACAGGATTCTGAAAAAGCTATTTTAAGAACCCGCTTCTCCTGTGGTGAGCAACAAGATTTCAGGGAAATCCTGAAAATGCTGTACTCTAAAAAAGGAATTTTTACATTCAGTCTGACAACCTGGAGTGCAAAACTTCCACATACAGAGCAGTCAAATGATTACAGACAACATAGCACCAAGTATGGAGAGGAACTTAAAAAAAAAAAAAAATAAATTGTGAATTTGTTTTCTCAAGTAGAATTGAACAAACAGGTTAGATGTGAGGGAAAGAAAAATGAATTTCCACTCTGTCCTCTCTGCGCTTTTAGTCCCTATTCACACTTAATTAAAAAGATCTCATTTAAAACAGTTGTCATGTTCTGTGATGATCAGAGACATTCAGCTAGACTCCAAAATAATAGTGGCGGTTAAAGGAAATCCAAAACACCCTTTTAAGACTATTCATAATGTTTTGAGCTCTGCAAGTCCTCTTGCAATAGAGACTAAATTACATTCTGAAAAAACAGGGCAATGTTCAAAGCAAATAAATGTCAATTCCATCAACAATGCTTTTTCCTTTAGGACTTTGTCAGAGATCCTCCAAGGGGCTAAATTCCCTGCCAGGAGTAATTCTATCCTAACATTGACCAAAAAAAGATATATATTTCTTTTATATTTACATATTATACATATTTACATTTTTTTTAATACTACAGTTGTAGAGGGGGAAAAAAAAAAACCCGGATGATTTATCTGCCTTTAAATATCCCAATAGTATTTTCTTCCCTTTGAAAAAATTTACAAAGTCCTCTTCAGGTCTTTTGACAGCTAGATACAGTCCACGTTCCGCAGGCCACCATCCATAGTCAAAGCACCAAATCTAAAATGAAAACAGTACACACTAGATTAGAGAATCAATCCTTAATTCATTGTAGTTTATTTATGGGTTTTTCCTTTTCCTTGCCATGTGCCAACACATGCGTTTGTACCTAACTTTTGTAATTGAAAAGAAGATAGCAGAGAGGA
Organism: Sagittarius serpentarius; assembly: GCA_034782735.1. Classification (NCBI taxonomy): domain Eukaryota; kingdom Metazoa; phylum Chordata; class Aves; order Accipitriformes; family Sagittariidae; genus Sagittarius; species Sagittarius serpentarius. Next base: position 311,213 of record JAVKLA010000062.1, on the reverse strand, counting down.
TACTATGCTCCAAGTATGGGACTGGGGGTGGGGAACAAAAGAAGACCAATTCAGCTTGAAGCTAAACTCAGCTCTACCAGCAATCTGCCCTGAAGCTTTCAGGAATCATTATTTTTATATATTTTATCATCATCATAGGAAAAAAAGCAAAGTCAGTCTGTATGTGATAACAACAATACCCTCTCAGGATTATAAGAAGTACGTTGACCTCTTTCCCTTCACTTTATTTAAGCAGTCTGAAAACTGCAAAATCATTCATTCAGACTGGTATAATTCCACAGTGGTTAAAAACTGTCTCTGAAAGTGAGGAGTTAAAAGACACCACTGGATTGCTGCAACAGTATTGTGTTTAAATTCAGAATTAATCTGTCTGTGCAACAGGTATTTTTATTAGCTAAATGTAAGTAACATGAAACAAAAATGCCACAACTGCTGTGTCAGAATGATTTTATAGTAATGTTTCAGGGTTTTGAATACTTTTTTTTTTGGTTACACCTCAGATCAACAGTTCAAAATGTATTTACAGTTAAAGAGATTATAGAATCGTCCCTTGGTTTAAGTTCTGGATCTACAAAATATACCAAATTAAGCCCATTCCGAGTATCAGCCCAAAAAGGGAAAATAACTGCTTGCCTTTCCAAAATGTGATTGTTCTCAGCCAGCTCTTTAACAACCCCTTCCATTTCCTCCTTTAGTTTCTTCATACTGTAGTAACGTGAAGCAAAAGAAAGGTCACAGTTTTTATAGGGACGGTTATCTGCTATAATCACTCACCACCACTCAGCTTTCAGCAGCTTGTCGTTACATACAAAATAAGGGACAGGTAACAGGTTGGTTATTTACTAGAAGTGACAGATGATGTGTTAGTGTTGTCCCCTACTCACTTCCAAATCTGTACCACCACTTTAGCAATGTAAAGTTTTTTCTGCAATATAAAATTCTTGATCTTAGTACAGCAATCACTAAGTCAACTATAATTTTTTTTCAATTCACCGTATAACAGGTACAGGATATTACATCAATCCAATTAAGAAATTCTCACCCAAGAGTCATTTCCACTAATGTGTTTGAGCTTGGATAGACTGTATTCATTGTATGTTTCATCCCACTGGAAGCTGCAAACATTTTCTGCGGCAGAGCATCTTGTAACTGCAATAGATGAAAAGGAAATGTAAGTTACAATATAAGTTGTCATAATATACCTTGATGCCCACCTTAAAATCCTTCTTTAAGTTCTCCGTTGCTATGATGCCTTATAAAATCATTACAGCAGTAAGGTGGCTGATACTCCCCAAGTTGAGGTCATCATGGCAGGTTTTGTATTGACACAACCTATAGTTCCGTGATTTGTTCCATTTTCTTAACTGCTTTGTACCTTCATAATGAACCCTCAAAAGGAAGAAATATCTATTTGTCATGTTTGTAGATATCCTAAGGCAACAGGATCCTAATCAGTAACTGACTTTGGTAGTGCTACTAAAATACAAACAAATAACAAGTAAGATGCTGGTCTCCACCATTCCTTAATTGCTTTTACACCTATCAGGTGCTTTTCTTTCATTTAATTTCCTTTATAAAGAATAATAATTTTACTGCATGAAAATGCTCTCATTCTCTCAATTTTGAGGTAATTCTGATAAGTTTGCATCCTGCAGAGCCACTGTCCAAATTTTAACAGAACATTTTCTTTCATGTCACCAGCAGCATTAGTTTAGCATGTATCCTGTAGTCTTGAATGAGGGTTTTTATGCTTCATAAGAGCATTAAGGTAATCCTAGGTGCTCAGGTACCACTACGATAACAGTTACACAGAACACTTCTCAATGAACCCACATCCATTGGCACAGATTTTGGGGGGGAAATGCTAACACTATGAAAAAAAAACCCAAAAAACAAACCCCACCAAAAAAAAACAAAACCAAAAAAACCCCACCAAACTCCAAAATCAAGTCAGGATTCAAAAAATCACACCACTCTATGGCACTCCGACATCAGCAAGGAAGCTACTATAGACCAAACACTACATCCATGCAGCCCTATATTTTAATACTATAAACAACACTACAGACATTAAAAAAATATGGAACGGTCTTTTATCTGTGCAAAAACTTTACATAATTTTGAAGCATTTTACCTCATTTATATAATCCTGGTATTTGGATACCTCTTCTTCAATATCAAAACACTGGTTGGTGAGAGCCAGTAACTGCTTCCTTGTGTGAAGCATTTTCCTAAAAGAAAGAGAGTTCTCTTCAGGAACTTCCGTTATAAAAGTAGTGCAGAGAACATTACCAAATACTAAACAAGTCAATAGCTTGCCTTGTCCAGTCCTCAGCTTTGTCCAAAAATGTATCATACTTGCTGACACATTCATCTTTGAATAGAGCTATGGCTTTTGTAGCATGCAAATACAGCTTCTGCCTGCAACACAGAAACAACCGGAACAGTGTTATACTGCTTTTAAAACCCCATTCCTCTAACTTACTTTCTGAAACTTGGAGAAGAGGTATGTGGACTTAAAATCCCTTCAGCCACCTTTATTCATGCTGTTGTAACGTATAAGAATTCAACACACTGCATGAACTGACAGTTGATGTTTCAAAAATATTCCCTACCAGGGAGAAAAAAAATTATTTGAAGCATTTAGTTGCAATTATCTGTATATGAGCAAATGGCCAAATGTCTTCTCCGAGTCAGCATTTATCCGAGCAGGTATATTTAAGGAAAAGGGATTCTAAATGGAAAGGACAGAAATCCTTGTTATTTCTTATTTGCCTTCTGCAGATACTTGGAACTTCCAGCAATATGAATAATCCTTTGTGCTGAGCAATATACAGGCAAGAAAAAGAAAAAAAAAGGATTTTTCTGTCAGCGTAAATTTATGACAAGAGAATAAAGCAAGCAGATAAGGACAGGAAAGCAAAACAAAACCCAATTCTGGTTAGTGTTGCAGACAGTAATTCCAGTGTAACTGCCTCACCATGCTATGCATTGCACCAGTAAGCGAAACTAAGGGATACTGGGACGCTACAGTCTAAGACCTGCTTTTGGTATTTCATTAAGTCTTGCATGATAGCTGTTGATTAATCACATTCTAGCTAGAGAGTAGCTGGATTGCATCAGGCATGCATACCTATCATTCAGCCAGAAAAACAATCCGAATTGAGTGCTGCTGCCTCGTCTATCTAGCAGTAAGTATCACAACGGCCAGCCTCTGTTGCTAATGGCACACAGTTCTTAACAAAAAACACTGCCATTTCTCTCTGGGGTGAATCAACTAAAATAAGATGTAGTTAGGATCTCAAAGATACCTGAACAATCCCAAGGACACACTTGTGGTAGGAAATATACCAGTATTCAAATCCATGAAAATGAAGCCTATTTATTTGAAGTTATTCACATATTAACGCAAGGACACAGTTTGAGTAGTGGAAAAAGCCCTAAAATTTCTTTAATCTGCCCAAGGGAGTGCAATTTTAAAATGAGCTATAAATTGCGTCCCAATGTTTGCCTGTTTTCCAACCATATCCATCCTTAAGAACGTATGACAAAATTATCGCTCACATAATCTCTCACATTACGTTCAGTCCCTTGCTGTTGAAGGGCAATGATGCATCCAAGTCTCTTTCAGTGTATCAAGATCTGTCTTACAGGTTTCCTGCCCCTTCTCTCCTTTATCTTAAGGCAACCTCCCCTCCACTTGGCAGTTACCCCATTTAGCTTTCACTACAGGAAAATCAAGTGGCATGGTTGTGAGAATACCAGTGTTTTCTGCATGTTAGCTTTCTATCTGCAGTCATCAGTGAAGCCACGCTAGTGGTAGCAACAGCAAGAATTAGAAAATTACAGAAGCAGTGTCTAAATTCATATAGCACTCCGCAAAGTTGAGGGAACCACTCAAACTGACCAGCCACTAGGAGAATAACTTAATTACTTAAACGTAAGTATCTAGCATCATTTGAGATGTGCAGAGATAACCTGCCCCACTTCCGACTGTATCCAGAAAGGTGCAGGTTTCCCATTTTTCTTGTGTCCTACCTCCCCGTCGCAGAGCATGTCTCAGACACCTTAGGGCAACTTAAACAGTACTAGGCATCTGCGTATGAGGAACTGAATCGACCCTGAGACAAGTACAGCAGCATGAGCAGAGCAGCTGTTTACAGTTGCTCAAGAGTTAGTCAGTGGAGCCTAATGGGAGTCTAGACACGCAGGTTACATACAGGCACTTAACGTGGACAAATTTAAAACAGGCATGGAGAACTACATTAGTATTTATTTTGCGTGCTGTATTTCCTGGAAGATTAAGTCATTCTAGATTTTCATTCAGCTAGCCCATATTTTATTCATCTGTAGAAAATTATCTCCACCTTAGTTACAAAGTCACTTCATTCTTCCTGAGGGCTTTTCCCTCCCTAAAAAAACAGGGGAAAAAAATGTACCTCCTGTAAGACAGTTATGCCCAGATAACAAACAGGTATTTCACACCTACATTTAGAATGTCTGTCAGTGAAGGAACTCCACTGCCAGAAGGCACCTCATTATCATATGCTGGCACCCCTATGTATTTGAGATATTTAAAGGAAATTTTTTACAAAGGGATCCTGAAGAGGTTATAATTTACAATAAAAATCAACAGAAGAGGTTGTTGGCAAGAGCACCTGAAGGACCTGAAAGCAATCATGGTATTTCCCAAAGGTAACTTCAAAACTTACTTGTCAAACTTGTGAATTTGTTCTTCATTATAAGGAAGCCCTAGGATCAGAGCAGATGACAGACATTACCAGTTTAATTCTGTTAGTTGTATTTATGTAAAACTCCACTAAGTTTATCCATTTCCTATATGGTTTCCTTCTCCTATCGTGATAGGTAAAAGTGGTCATTTACTTTTTTTTTCCTCCTCTCCAGTCTTGCAAATCAAATTTATGAGGTTAATAGTGGTGTTTCATTCATATGGGTTTAAGACAGTATCTCACTAAGACAGACCTAAAGACATTGTCACTGTTGCTGACTAACTCTCCATTCCTTCCACAAACATCCTAATGGAACAAGGACTGACCTGTCCTTTACATTACAGTTTATGTTAAAAGTGAATCAAGTAAGTTACTTACTTCGTTCTGCTTTGTCTTTTTTGAACTGATAATAAATATCTGTGATGGAACGTAGGAGTGCCTGCAGCCTTTCTGGACTAGAGTGACAAAAGGAAGAAAATGAGATATTTTACATATAAACTTAAGTACCTGTTAATGAGTTTTAGGAACGATAACTCAATGTAGAATTCAATACATACTAAAACAATTAATACAGTTACTCACTTTCTGTCTTTTGGATGCATGCCTTCCTGATTTGCCCAGGTGTCAGCCAGTAAACCACCAGGAGAAAGTTTGGTTTTGATATCTTGAAGACTAGTTTCTATTGTGCCCTGAGAGCTGGAGAGCTATGTAAGAGCAAGAACGTTCAATCTTACCACTGGGTAAAGTGAAAAATTACTTGAGGCTGAGAACAGACTGAGCATACTATAATACTATAGACCCATTTGTTTCACCAACCTTCATTAGAGAAACATGCCCAATTATCTGCCTAGGCTTTGCTGAAAGCAGATAAAGCATGGTATTATTAAAGAAAGAATCATCTTTGGTGCAGGCATTTCTCATAGTTAGTATGTATTTTCTTTCAACAGTAAGTTTCTGTGTTTCATATACTCCCTGTTACTTTTACACTTGTTCTTTTGGCTTGTTAAGAATTCGTATAATGACTATCCACATAATTCATACCTTTCTTTCTCCGCAGTTCATACAACCTTCAAAATAAAAATACACTAATCACCTTTTGCTTTTAGAATGGAGAACTTTATACCTGCTCCCAGGACACCAGTGTGTAAAGTTATTTTCAATTTTTCCTTACGTGTCTGGAAACATGATGAAATTTCAAAGCAGATCACTCTGAAGTGTGTTTGTGTATGTATCATTTTAGAAAGCCAACAAAGTAGTTTAAAACTCTTTAAGGACAGGGAAAAAAACTGCAAAGTAAAATATATTTTGTGGTTATAATTTTTTACTTGAGTATTTTAGAAAATGCGAACGTATTTTAGAAAACGCGAACATATTTTCAGGAATTTATTATTTTCACTACACTGGACAAATAAAAGGATTTACTCTGTTTTCAGAAAGATACACACATCTCAGTATGGCAACTTTAACAACCTTTGGCAGTCTAGAAATTACTCTGAAAATGCAGAGTTGTTATTCACAGAAAAACCTGTGTTATCATGTATTTGGCTTTTTCTTTAGAAACACCATTTTGAGAATGGCACAGGCTTTGTAAGATACTTACACGCAACAGTTTTGTGTGCATCTCTGAAATTTCATCCACTTCTGATGCTTCCAAGTTGATCTGCATCAAATTCTCATATCTGACCACAAAAGAAAGCACAGTTAAAAAATAAAATAAACAAGCAGTGAATACACTCAAAATATTCCTTGAATCTCTTTTATATGAAATACAGTATCTGTCATGCAGCAACCATGAAACACTAATAATGGAAACATTTTAGTTATGAAAAAGAATTCCTTGATTTTTTTTCCTACATTTGAACTGTTAAAAAGAAGCTTGAAACTTCCTGACTTCTTTATTCTATTTTCATTACTTGTACTTGACAGGCAGTGGAAAGCTATTTCCCCTCATCAAATAATTTTTAAAAGGTTGCCAAACTAAAGTTACTTAAAGTAGTCAATGACACACAACAAACTAATACTCCAGTGCACCAAAATACCTTCTGTGGAAACCTATTGGAAAGGCTGAGTTACCAAAACCTTGGGTTGGTTCAGTTACCAAAACCTTAAAGGCTGGGTTAGTAGCACCATTTGTTCATATTGATAACTTTCCATTATGACCACAGCTCAAGTGCCAAATAAATCATTTGGGACAATATTTTTCCTGTTGAGTCTCAGGCACATTTTATTTTTAAAAACAGCATCAAAACCAGCTCAGCTGCTTTCAAAAAATACATACTTTGCTCAAGTTCAATACTTCCGTGTACCTTTTCAAACAAAAGCTTTGCATTGTCGTGCTTTGAAGCATAGCCTTGAAAAGGGAGGACAAAGAGGATGTGTCCTTTGCTAACTCCATAAAAGTCTTCTAAAGCCAAATAAACTGAAAATCCTGCCCCTTCGTAAGAGGCTGAAAGACCATGTGCAAATTTCTGTTTATACAAGAACTACTCCATTTCACAGATGAACGTAAGTTTTTCAAATTGCTGCTCTGAGATACTGCTGAATGCACTAGAGTCACAAATCGGAACCTACAATGGTTTCTTCTAAGAGGCTTTTTTCTGTGGGGACCTGGCAGAATGCAGGAAGAAGCTATCTGAACCAAATACAGAGTAAACGAGAACCAGTCCTGTCAACTAGTGTAAAGTGGCTTGAAGAAAAGTTTGGATTACAGCCCTGATGATCTGTAATTAGGCTACACAGGTATACTGTTATCTTGCTAGTTACCAACTTTGCTAGTTTCACTGGTTTTTTGTGGTTTTTTTTAAAGCAAAGTACCTTAAGGCCCAGGTGTGTCAGTTTGTACATGTTTGGCATCCACACAGCAAATCTGCCAAATCCTTGTGTATCCCTAAGTACTACATACAAGCTGTTCAATTCACACATGCGTAACAGATTCAACACGGCTTAAGTCTACTCTTAAGTCTACTCTGCAAACCCAGTGGCTCCACATGTGTGCATTAATCATCTGGTGGGCATCTGCACCTGAAGCAAGTTTAGAGACTCCTATGACCAAGACAGCATTTGGGAGAGACTGGCAGTAGGTTGAATAAGAAAACTACCACCCATAGGAGAATCCTGTGAAGAGCTGGAGTTTAAAGTTTGTATCAGACTGCGTAAGAATAACACACCTTAAGGACAGAGCTAATGCTAGTTTGTGGAAAGACTGAACAAAACACTGCAAGGACACTTTAGAAGTGGACAAGAATGTGACTGAGAATTGGACATTGAGTGGGACTCTGAGATGAAACAAAGATCAGGAGAGACAAAAAATGAAACTTGGGAGGGAGAATTCAGTAGTGCAATCCCATCTCCTACAGACAGCACTTGAGTGAAAGAGGCAAGGCAGCAGAGTCTGACCACTGGAAAACATTTGCTTCCTTGGAATGGAAGACGAGAAATAAGTGTCTTTTGTGGTCTTTGAAACTTGGAAGTCTCCTATGCTAAAAGATAACAATTCTTTAGTTGCTCCTTACTATAAATGTTGTCAGTTTTAAAGAAAGCACTCTAAAAAACTTTCTACTATATAGATCTAAATGGGTCCTTATGGGCGACAGTGAGATTCTGTGATACAGACCTCTGCCATTTGAATTAACCAAAAGAGACAAAAGTAATAAGATAGGCACTTTAAAAAAGTTACGGAAGTAGAATTTCCTGTGCCATTTACTTCTGGCATCCCTACGTGCATGCACTGTGATCTAGTGATATCTTAATGCAGCTTTGTTTTTTGATGGTGGGGTTGTTTGTTTTTTTTTCCCAGCTGCTCTATGTTATATTTCAACATAAAAATTCCTTCAATGCAGAAAATGCTGCGGTCTTAAAGCTGTGAAAAGGGCATTATTTAAAGACATCCTTAATAAACACAAACAAGCAAACTCAGTGACAAAAGCACTAAAGCACTGATTAAAGGAAAGCTACTTGATTCTTTGTCCAGGCTTTACTATAGGTTCTAAAGTCAACAACAGCAAAAGAGCTGAGTCAGAGAAGACAGAAGGAAAAGAACACATACAATTGCTACTCAATAGTAATTACTTGTTCCCCCTAGGTTAAGCAGCAAAATTAACACTCTAACTTGAGTAAAGCATATTACTAAATCTGCTTAAGTCACTGCCATCAGCAAATCCATGCTGATTCAAATTTAATTTTTATATGCAAAACCCCTGTAAATAAACATAACGTAAAATACCACTGTCATTAAAGATGATAGTGAAAAATCAATGCATTCAGTGTAGTGCTTCTACTCACATTTTCTCAGCTTTCTCAATGTTTCTGCTGCAGAAATCCAGCCTGATAACAACCTCTGTCTTTTTATGAACCACTTCATTGTAATCATCCTTGATTATTTCACTGAAAAAGTGAAGCATTAGTCTATAACAAAAGCATTCAACTATCTTACCAGCAATCAGTAATACAATAATATTCCTACAGTAACAACTGCTAGTAAGAATTGCTTTCGGTTAGAGATGCATTAGTATAATCCTCATATAAAACTATCTTGTGCAAGCTGCTCAATTGTACCTGCATGTTACCAGAGATTAGACTTAAATTATCCACAGAAGAAAGTGAAATTGCAAATACCTAAACCTTACTGTCAGAAAAGAAAGAAGGAAAAAATTCAGAAAGCCTATTCATATTCAAGGAGTAAAGAAAACCTCCCAAGATACTGCGAGGTCACAGAATTATGTATTGATAATCAAGGCATATCTCAATTAAAAAAAAAAAGAGGTGCAATGAAATTCAATCAATTGCTTACATTAGCCATCGTATTCCTTTTCGCATCAGCTCCTGGTAAAGTAGCAAAGAACTGGCAACTCTACAGGCATAACATACAATACCTGTTACTGCCTGGTGGAAAAACAAACAACATTAGTACTAATCTGGCATTCTTTTAACAACTGTTTCGAGTCGATTAATCACAACAAAGCAACACAGATTAATAGAAGAAAGAGCAACATGAAGATGGCAGTTTAAAATGCATAACTTTGCCCAAACCTTAGTCGGGACATAACCAAACACTCATTATGGAGACAGAGCTAAACATGGTAGTAAGTTTTTCCACTTACGCTGAAATATCCGTTAGGGATAAAAGTAAGTCTCTTATAAACAAAAATGACACCACTTACTCTCAGGTTTTACTTTAATTTCTGGAAAGTCACAAGTACATTCCTTCAGTAGTTTAGGAATTAAAGACATACATTAAGAGAAACTTGTAAAAAATGACACATTTTTAAATTCTGTGGCTAGGGACTCTCTTCATTCACCTAATTTCACTTACAAGTTTGCTGCATTATTTAGAATTGTGAACAAAGTTTCAGAAATTATAACTTCCAATATTTTAAATAATTAGTATCAACTGATGACTTTCTGTCTATTAATTTTAAAGACTTCTGGTATTCAAAGAGATATACGCTTTCAGGACTACCATACCTGAATACGAGGCTCTTCAGCAGCCAGTATTTTATAGGCATAGTATAAATGGTGGTCACAGAGTCAAAGCATGGCAATGCATACATTCAGTAGTTTTAGAAAAATGACCAAAAGAATGAAACATCAACTACTTTTCTCCCACAGATTCTGAAAATTTGCAAGAGAGGTAACAGAAATACCACTCTCCTGCAGAGTCCTAGAGACTCTTCTCTACTGAGAGAAAGAGGAAAGTTATTTTTCTTACGTTAAGTTTTGCACCATCACAGGGGATGTTATGAATCTTCTAGCTAACTTCGGGACTCCAAAGTGGCAGGCTTCTTCCCCACCATCACTAAATTATGCAGTAACAAAGCACATGGACTTTAGAAGGCTGGTTTTGGGGGTTTGTTCTTTTTTTTAAAAAAAAAGTATACAAACATATTTTGTATAAAAAGTATGACTTTAGTATACTTTCGGAGCCCTTGTTAACAAATAAATTTCTGCCAATCAGAATCCTCACTAGCGTATTAAAAATAGTTTCATTAACATTATTAATCTGAAAATCAAGTAGCTTTCATTTCAGTATCATTATCTGAGACAGGTATATAAATTAAAATCATAATTACTCACTTTAGCCATACTAGCATCCCCATCCAAATCATAACGTTGATGTACTTTAGGAAGTAAAACTGAAACATAAAACAAACATCTGTATTTTCTTATTTTGCATAAGAGACTTCAGAAGTTCAGACTGTTTCCCCTCCCCAGCCTGTACACTGTTTTTATGTGTATCTACATGGATTTTAATCTAATCTGTTACTGCCAAGCCTTTTAGTATCGTGTGGTTCTCATGCACACCTTCAAAACCAGCCTTTGTCTTGAACACTTTAAATAACTTGATACCTTCAGCAAACTGTCCTTCACTTCCTTTTCCAGACTCGCTTTCGAACATGCTGCACAGCACAGATTTCATGCAGGTCTCCACTAGCGATCTCTCTTCACTGAGAAAGCCAACCATTTATTTCTGCTCTTCAGCCCTGTGTTTGCCCGCATGGGAGACCATTCCCTCTTACCTCACGGCTGCTTAGTTTCATTGAGACTCTTACGGGCAGGACTTCACCAAATAGCTTTTTAAAGCCTAGGGTAGCCTCTGCCAGCTGAATCTCCTTTGTTCTCATGCTCAATGACTCCTTCAGAAAGCTCTGCCACAACACAAAAGCCCCGTTGATCCTTCCACAAACAGCTCACCTACCTACGCTCTTCAGCACCTCTGTGTGAGTGGCAGCTGGCCGAGCAGTCAGTACATACGACATACCGACAAAAGCAACACTGACCTCTCAACTGGAGGCATGTCCTCCAGCTCATCTCTTATAAAAGAGGGCTCTGGCACAGGGCCGTCCATAAGCCCCTCAATGCTAAATGGAAATGCAAAAACTCAATTCCTTTTTTTTCCTGTTACGGCATTACCTTCTCTTCTAAGCAAAGGTCAGCTGTTAAGACCTCCTCTGTTAACTGAAAGGCTAACCGCATTCATGACAAAAAGAATAAAAAAAAAAATTGAATTTCCACTTAGTGAGTAAAGGAACAAAAGAACCAGCTTTGAATTACATTCTATAATGTTCCTTTCTACTTGTTAAAAGTGTCATGCTTCAAAAAAATTTCAGAACTCTGTATGCACCACTACATCTTAACACACAAATGCTCAGGTTCACAACACTAGGAACATTACAAGCAGCTACTGTTTCTGTGAAAATATGCTGGATACTCAGCATTTTTAAAAAAAATCGGACTGCATACTTAGAACTTCAGGTGTCAACAGAGAAAATTTTAAAACACTATTTCTAAGACATAATAGACATTAAATGATAATTAAATAACCCAAACTATTTACAAAAGATAGTTGTAAGAAAGCGGAAATGACTTTCATATACCTTCTTCATAGATTAATCCGACAATGTTCACAGCCTCCCTGCTTACTACAAAGATAGGATTCTCCTCAGTTGTTCTGGGGAAGTGCTGTGCCAATCTGCCAGGCTCTAGTACTAAACGCCGACCTTCATATATCAGTTCTTGACTCTGAGATGGTATTTTTGTCTGTTTGTAGACCAACTCGTGAAATATAGCAGCTCTATAATACAAACAATATATTCAGTAGTAGTTAGACACGCTACAATAGTCCAACAATTCAGATTTTGTATTACTTAAATAAAAATCCCTTTTACTTCTGATTAAGAACTTGTTTACACATAAAGCATTTGACTTACAAGCAGAACAAAAAGCAGCACACTGCCTGAGGCTCCAGGTTGCTCTGTTACAAAGCCAAACGCTATTTCCTGCAAAATACCAAACTACCCTTTCTACCTCTAATTTTCCACCAAAGCACGTCTGCGTAAACAAACTTGCTTTGGCCTGACGTCTGAAGGTCAGTAAAAACAGGCTACATCAGATGAGAGGAAGGAAGCATACTTTAGTTCTCAGGCACACCCATTTCTTCAAAGGAGATGGATGGTCTCCAAGAGAAAAGTCTGGTGGCTTACATGTCAAAAAGCACACAGCTTAAGTTCAGCCTGTAAACTAACAGACAGCCAGATTATCTCCTAAACCAGTAGTAATAAGGAAGACCAAAGACACTTTGGTATTTTATTTCCAGCAATCAATGGATACAAGGCATAAGAATTTTAAGACTTCCCCCGCCCCCTCCAAAAAAACCCCAAACAACTCAAACAACAAACAAAACCTCCCACAAAGAAAAACCTTAAGCACACGAACAGGAAGGACCAGTTTGCCTCCTGTGTGGCACTAGTACACTGTCACTTCTTAATACTACAGCTAGTATATAAATAATCATAAAGGTAATAATAAGAAAATAAATATTAAAAATAAAGTAAAAATAGCAGTTTGAGTGACGAGCAAGATATCTCTGCAAAAATAGTATTTGGGCTCTCTCAAAATAAAAATGAGAAGTTAGAAAAGAAAAAGTGGAAAAGGCTAGAACTGTATTTACACATTTGATGCAATAACTGTTTGCATATTAGAGAACACCACATGCTCTGTATTATCTGTAATAAGGCAGAGAAAAGGCACTTATTTTTGTATCAAACTGTAAAACAGACTTTACAACTTTTAACATCAGCACTTAATGACCATAAAGTGAACTCCATGTAACTCAGGATCCTAAATTGTACCAATTACAACTTCAGAACCCCCGAGAGAGTTTTATGTCAGACACAGATGACGTGCACATTTTGTATTCTTGAGGACAAGATAAGAAAAGTGAGAGTGGAACACAGCCTCTGGAAAACTGCTTTGTAAATAAGTAACATACACAAACGTGGGATGAGTTGGTATGTATTATGAACACAACACAATGTAACACACCAAGGATTAAGTCTGTGTTCTGTCACTGATTAAGACCTAGTTTAAGATCAGTTGATTTGACCTTCAATGATTTTATTTCTATTTTTGGTCAACATGCTTCTATGCACTGTGACTGCACAGCAGAATTACAAGCTTTCACTTCCTCAGATAAACTGCCAAGGAAAGGCTACTGAATTTGTATTTGTAACGCCGGTGATCTGAAGTCACAGTACTGTTTGCCTGAGTAACAGCAAAGTAATGAAAATAGAGAAAGAGAACACTTACGTGTTATAGCTGTGAATATAAACTTTGTGCAAGGTCATCTGCTGTAGTGAAAAGATGTGGATTATTATTCGGTGCAGTACGTCACTCGTCTCTGCAAAGAACTGGTCAAATCCCCAGCATTTTTCCTGGTCTGCTTCAAGAATATTCGCAAGGACAGGTGTGAGCAGTACTTGCAGGCCTCTAGAGGACACCAGGAAGTGATAAGACAATTTGGGTCTATTTGGATCTCTTCACCTTGTAACCAATTGCAATATTTCATTTGACTTGCCTCATGAATGCAAATCTACTATCCCTTGAAGACAATACCCAGTGCTTTTATTTTTCCATCTACTGAACAACAAAACGTACACGGGTAATGTCCATTGTTTTTCATTAATACACATACTTTATCTCTTACCTTTTTAGGCTCAACTATCAAATATTTTTTCCTTGGTATATGACAGATTTCATGGGCATTGGAAAAATGGCAGGCAATTTAAAAAGTCTACATTGTACAGTTAAGGTCACCTTCTACCACTGCTGGGCAGTAGTCTTTTACCCAGCTCACGCACATGCTTCCCTCAGTTCATCACTTTGGAGGAAGCTGCTGCCATTTATGGTTTGCTGGCTGAGCAGCTTGTCTGAGCACACTATGCTGCTTTCGGCCAAAATCAGCTGGGTTAGCAAAGACTCATTATTTAAATTGTCCACACTAACAGAATTCATCCCGATGGAGATGGGGCTAAACAAGCACTCCACGCATGCAGCTCAACTGCCGCAGAGAAAAACGTGCAACTATTGCCTTACAGTCATTACTATTCTAGGAGAAAGGGCAGCTTAAATTTCTTGTATTTCTACTTTGAGAATCTGAATTTCAAGGAATTTTACGGATCCTACTCCTGTGTTATCATGAACAACTTCTTCAAAGTTTTAACACTATGTACACATCAAACCTGAATCCAGCGGTAAAACTGGCAACATTTTGAAGCAAGCTCCAGTGGCTTACAAGCACGCTGACAGCCCCATTAGGGGTCAGTGGATGCTGTGCTCCATCTCACTTTAGAACTAAACTTATAACAGTAAATACTGTTTAAATGCTACTTGAGAATATTACTATAAATAGATGTTTAATGAAAAAATCTGCTTCATTTATTATTTCAAGCACTTCAATTATATGGAATAAGCAGAGGCAACAACTGAGCAGTATCATGAAAAATATACATACATTGCAAATTCTGCACACTATAAACTAATGAACTGATATAAACCAGACTTTCACTCTGCACGCATTATGGATCTACATATTTGGCTTTCAGAAAAGTTTGTTTCTAGACTCTCTTCACAGAACAATTTTTCTCCCTTTACCATGAAAAAGTAGTAACTTTAAAGTACTGAGGAAGTCTCAGGAAGATAAATAGGTAAATGGGTTATGGGAGGTGTTTTTAAGATCATACTGAGATTAGATCTTCCCTGGCTCTTTCTACTAAGTATTATGACATATGAAGCAAAAATGTGATGACACAAAAATTTAAAAGATACTATGAGCATATGTTAAAATGTGCTGATGGGAATTTTTTTCTGGCAAAAATGCAAGTCTCTGAACTGTCTTTTCTTATCATTTCCTTCCTACTGCCTAATCTTTGTAATGTCTGAAGTCACATTCTTGCAAGAAAGGGGGGCCATCAATTCAAATTTTAAATCTTCATACTCTTTCCTTGGGGTGGAAAAATATAGTAGTCATCTTTCTTCTACTGATACTACTTCAGATTCTCAGGTGCTCATTTGTAAATTAGCAGTCATAAAACTATTTGGACAGATGGAAAGAAAAAATACTTGATAACCTAAGAATAGACTGTACCGATCTACTGAAGAGTTCAAAGAAAACAACTGCAGCAGTCAGATCTCTGTTCCAAAGACCCAATCCTGACAGAATAACTGGAAAAGCCCAATCAGGTAGCACTGAAACATTTTGTGAGTTCAAACTTACTTTGAAAGACTACAAGAAACAGGCATCTCCCAACTCCACTCAATTGGTCCATTTTCTGCTTTCTGTATTCCAGAAATAGCACCAGAAGGCTTTCCAGTGATTATTTTATACCTGTGATACATTATAAAAACAACAGAGACTTCAACTGTTACCTCCTATGCATACATAGCTCTAGTAACTAATCCTCAAAAGGTGATCAATAATATAAATCCAAACAACAGGTTGGCCTAAATTTGTTGGTGGTGCAGTAATTAGGAAGCTTCACTTACAAGCTGACAGAGAGTGGCGCTAAAATCGCAAACAACGAAAAGGAAACACTTCGGGCTGTGTTGGAGAAGCAACTTTGTCCACCTCAGGTTTGGGAAAAAATTAGGAGAGATTTCAGGCTTCACTGAAGGAAGCTGAAGTTTTTTCTTAAGTGTTAATTAATCAAAGTCAGATTTCCAAGGCGGTTCAATGTAGGCATCACATGACTAACTTCTAGCATGTTCCACGGCAAAAGATGACATTTAGCCACCACAAAGTCACTTGGGGATAAAGAAGGAACAAGACGTGGGCTCCGAGAAATTACTTTAACTTGGAAACATCTAGCAATTTGGCTGCAATTTGGCATTGTCTAACTTGGTATTGAGTAGGCTAGTATTTCTCATGAAATGAATCAGGAGCAATAGGCTTTCTGCAACAGAAAATTTCAGTTGTCCTTTCTCTTTTTGGAGGACGAGGTACATACAAAACATAGGTTCCTTCCTTATCTCTCAAGCAGATACAACAACAAGAATGCCTGCGGGGTAATCACAGGGTGGGCAGTTCCTTAAACGAAGAAAACTGGAGTCAGCTTTGCAAAGAGTACCAGAACAGAAATGTTATTGGCCTGTTAAAGTTCCCAAGTACCATCTTGCTTTATTTTTTACATGCAACACACAGAACAACAACAAAATAGAACTAGATGAAGATGAAACAGGAATCAATTCCAACCAGCACATCATAGACACAACTTCGGTTTCCCATTCACGAGCTACTCCTCTTATCTTCAGCCACAGTCCACAACTATGCTACTCAGAAAATGTCAGTCTCATGGGTAGTGCATGCATTTCAAGACTCCCTGGGAAGACAGTCATTTAAAGGACAACAAAAATTTGCAGCACTGAAAACCCTTTTCAGAATACCATAATTTGCCTGAATATCCAAGTTACATACACCGCACTGCAACAGACCAGCCTAGTGCCACGGTGAAGGAAAGACGTGCAGAAAAACATCAGTATTTTGGGGGAGCTCTGATGCTTAATTCAGGTCTTAAGGTGCGACACAGTAAAATCCTTGGCAAAGCAGAATGTTTGTACTGGTTTTGGCTGGGAGGGAGTTAATTTTCTTCATGGTAGCTCATATGGTGGTGTGTTTTGGATTTGTGACCAAAAGAGTGCTGGTAACACAAGGATGTTTTAGCCATTGCTGAGCAGTGCTTACACAGCGTCAAGGCGTTTTCTACTCATCACACTGCCACGCCAGCAAGTAGGCTGGGGGGCAGGTAAGAAGCTGGAAGGTGACACAGCCAGGACAGCTGACCCCAAAGGATATTCCATACCATACGACACCATGCTCAGCAATAAAAGCTGCAGGGGGAAATCTGCCAGGGTGGCAGTTGGTCAGGGACTGACAGGGCATCAGCTGGCCAGTGGCAAGCAAGTGGGGTTTTTTTGCATCACTTGTTTTTCTTGGTGTTGTTTTCCTTTGGGTTTAGAGGTGGGGTTTTTTTTGTTGGGTTTTGTTTTGAACCTATTAAACTGTCTTTATCTCAACCCATGAGTTTTCACACTTTTACCCTTCCAATTCTCTTCCCCGTCCTACTCCGGGGGGAGTGAGTGAACAGCTGTGTGGTGCTCACCTGCCTCCTGGGGTTAAACCACAACAAAGTTAAAGAATGTTTTTTCTTAAATATTTTCACTATTTTAATGTTTACTATGTGTGTGTAGGATTTCTTGATAAAAAGCATTTAATGGACTGAGTTAATTTACAAACAGATAAAATTCTTCTTCTAAATTACCTACATCACTTCCTTGTTTCTACGAGGTCCTTCAAAAGGTCGGAAAGGCAAACTCCCTGTTGCAGCATGGTAAAAGGTCACCCCTATGCTCCATAGATCAACTGTTGCTCCGTACTTTTTCTGATGTTCTTTCCTCAAAACTGCTCGCTCATACATATCAGGATGCTAGAAAGAAAAAAACAGAAAGAAGTTAGAATTGCTTTATGAACAATACAAAGAACAAAAACCCGACCTGTCATTTCACGGCAAGATAATTTGTCATTCTAAACTTCCACCTCTTGAATCAAAAGCAAAGTTAGCTTGTATCACAGAATCTGCTTAAGTTATTTTGACAGAATATCACAAAAGCGTTCCTAGGTATGAGAGCCACTTTTATTAAAGGTTTGCAAAATATATTTTAAAATTTAGCTAAAGATTGACTCCTAGAATAAAACACCACTGAGGAAGAAGAGAAAGCCAGCATTCCTCCAGGTGATTTTGAAAAAACAGAAACCAAATCGGAAAAAGATCCATAGCAGAGGAGAATATCACTTACAATACTACATGTGGGAAAACAGGGGAGGAAGAAAATTATGCCTAAGATGCTTGTATTGATGCTTCTCTGCCTGCCTCTCTTTGGATAACTAAGATATCAAGTGAATCTTAACTACACCTAATATCATCCAAGTAGCTCAAATACAAACTGAAAAACATCTACAGAGATAAAGGCAAAGACATTCATAACTAAAATACTGTTGTTCTTCCTTTCACACATGGCAACAGTGGAAGTTGGACCTGGAAAATATTTAAAGGCTACTGTACTCAGCAGAAGAACTTGCATGACCCAAGGTGAAAAAGGTGGAAAGTTATAAAAACAATTGTAATAAAAACAATTAAATACTAATTCCCACAGCCTGACCTTCACCTATTCAACTTTCACCACAAAAGGCCCCGAGCTTCAAACACGTCTTCAACAGAAAGTGAAATCATACGGGCTTACTAAATACTCTTCTGTGCCATAGAGAGAAACAAATTGTTCATCATCTTCAAGTTCTCTTGCAGCACCAAAGTCTGTAAGTTTGTAAACGGACTGACCATCTTCACCTATAACACGCATTATATTGCCTGGTTTGATGTCACGGTGCACTATTCCATTCTCCCGCAGATGATTCATCCCAGCCACTTCAACAGAAGAAAAAAAAAAAAATATTTACAGAATTTATGTATACATCTTGACAGACTGCGCAAGCACCGATTGTAACTGAGGCTAGGAAGACGTAAGTATGTACGTTCTCACTGGGAAATGGGAACGAGAAGGGATACTCAATTAACAAAAAGACCAGGACCAGAGAATATTTTAAGCATTTTTGCCTTTTTTTTCTTTCAAACGGCTAAATCACAGTATTTCTTGCTCTCAGCAAGGTCTTTACCATAACGTAATGGAGAAAAATTTTATAACAGACAGACACAGATAAACCTCATTATTTTTCTACTTTACTCTTCTGAGATTAATTATCACTAGGAATCAGTCCGATACACAACAAGTAATCTTGAAACAAACAAAAAAGAATTATAGCAATGCTTTAAACAGAAATGCCTTCTTAATGCAGCTATCTATACCAATATAGACATAAATAAAAGATGTGACTACATATGACCATGTTAATTTGTTCAGTTAGTTGACAGTCATTCAAATTCCTCCTCTCTTGCTGCTTCAAGATAAACAAAACAAGCAGAAGTTCTTTTCAGTCAACAAATTACATGAAAGAGCAAGGTCTACATACCCACATCTCTCAAAACAATTAAGAACTCGGACTCTGGCAAACCAAAGGCATTAGATGGCTCCTCTAAAACTGTATATAAACTCCCACATGGACAAAATTCCATCACTAGTACTTTGTGTCTAGTCGTTGTCTGGAAAAAAAATTAAAAAATATTAAGTCTGTGACTACTGTGAATACAGTGTCAGAAATTAAATATAACCACAGGATATTACTTTAAAAAAAAAAAAAAAAAAAAAGAAAAATCTGTAGCTAGATCATAAATCCCATTCTGGTGACCTTCTTCAAAAGAAGCGCAGGTGAATTTTTATATTGTTTCATGTATTTTAACTTGGAGAGGGGGAAAAAATTAAGAAAGCCTCAAGTTCTAGGCACTTAGAGGGTTGACAGCAGTATTGATAAGTGAACAAATGAAAAACTACAGCACAGAAGAGCAGAGAGCAGCAATTGTCCTTTCCTCTTTACTAATCTCAGCATCTGGATCATTTCAACTGATCAGTCTTAGTTTCAGCACAACTACTGCAGTTCATACTAATATACACTTCTATATGTCCTATGTCATTATTTTAGTTGGTTGCAAAGCAAAAGCATAGAACTGTCAGGATCATTGAAACACCTCCAGCTCTCAGCATGTATTAAATATTCACACATGTAGATAGTTTAAAAATCACAATTCAAGATAAAGCTTAGGACAGCGGCTTCTCAAGATGGCTTTGAAGAATCATAACCTGTGTCTAAACACTGAAAGCAAGCATATTCTTTCAACAACAACATCAAAAAAGAAAGAAAAACAAAACCGGCAGCGGTTGGGTCAGAGTATTTGTATTGTCATATATGTTACCATTCTTTAAAAATGTAACTGTATCCTCTATAGTTAAGGACAAAGCAAAAAGACAGTTACTGTGGTTACTACCATGCATCTCTGATCACACGCAGAACAATTCATTACCTCTTCTTCAATGGCAAACAATTTGACAATGTTCTTATGATTTAGTTTCTTCAATACTTCAAACTCTCGCATCTGAACATCCACAGGACGAAGGAAACTTATACTGTTAAATACTTTGACAGCATATAAATCCCCAGTTTTCTGTTCAAAACAAACACATTACTAATCAAACAGAAGCATAACTGTAAATGTACGCATACCCATTACCTAAGCATTTTGAGATCTGTTGTGCATATGACCATACCCAGATTAGAAATAGTTCAAAATAGTATTTTGTGTTAAAGTGCAAATTAAGATTCTACTAAAAATACTATGTATATATTGGTTTAGTTTATTATAGACTAGAAGCAAACAGACTAGCAGAATCGAAACTCGATGTTGGCCCACAAAATCTAAGTGCTTTTAAAAAAAAGAATAGTTAGTGTAAGAAAGGCTACACATTTAAGAAGGACCCATAAACTTCGCTGAAAAAACAATTTTTCAGCAAGAGGTAAGCCACTTGCACAAATCAAAAAGAGACACGCACATACTACAGTTGAGAATCTTGGCTTGCTTAAGTTAGGAGACAACTTTCAGAAGCTGAACGTTGCTGTCTTTTTCTTTATTGTTCTGTTTTTACTGCTAAAGCAGTATTTTGTTTTTTCAAAGAAGGCAGTGTCGAGCACTACATACCACTCATGCAAAATCCTGAAGCAATTCAAACCCACATAGTAAGTGACAGGAGCACAGCCATGAGCTTAATCAGAGACTTAAGTTCTCAAGCAGGACTAAGCCCCAACTTGCTCAGGCACCCACAGCCCCAGCTGAGAGTGCAACTCCTGTCCCTCTTAGGGCAAAGTACCTCCCTGCGCCTACTCTAGGAATAAGCTTACATGAGCAGTCTTGTGTGCGACAGATTCCTTCTAAGGACAAAGCCTTCCTGTGCTTAGACTAGGTGTATTGTACCGCACACTTACATGCACTACTGGTGCCCAGGTAAAAGTTTTCTCCCGTTCACGACGAGCTGCAGGTCATGGGCTCAGACTAGTGAGCGTGATGAGAGGTGCAACCATGAAACCATAAGCTTTACAGAGGAATCGTTCCGTGTTGAAATTCACTCACCCAGAAAAGCACATTAACTGCCGAATTATTGCTTAGCTTTGCTTCACAGTTAAATGTGGAACACAGAAAACACTGTAGCTTAAATATAACTTCCTATTGATTTCACACAGACTGACATTACCGTAAGGTAACATTACTTTCACAACTAGGCTGATCTTCACTTTGTGAGACATACTGTGAAATTCATAGGAATAGAATGACCTACACAAGTAAGGTCATTTTAGCCCCTCACTCAGATTACAACATACACATCAGTATATCATTTACATTGCAAAACTGCTCAAAGATGTACTATTTTGTACTGATTACTCAAGACATGTCACCAAGAAGATGGTGTCCTAGACATGTGTGAAGCATTGTCTTACGGACAAAGACTAACAGCAACTTCATCCAATATGATAATATGTTAAGAACATTTCACTTGCAGTACAAAACCATAAAAATCACAAAAAAGGGGGTTTAAAAGAACTGGGAAAAATTATGAAAAGAGAATTTCATAAAGACAAAAATAACATATCATGTAATAAAAAAGATAAGACTTTTATTCCTATTTAAATTCTTAAGCAAGGAGTATTTTTTCCCTAAAACTGAAGAATGGAGGAATGAAGAATTAATAACAGTTAATATTTTACATGGACAAATAATAATAAAAACAAATCTTCAGAAGTAACTGTGTAGAACTCTAATTCAATGGGTGTTTATTAAAAATTAAAAACTAGGTATGAATAGTTACAAAGATATATTTGCTTTAGGCCTAAATCTTGAACAGTTTTTCGTTGATTTTATAACGCTACTCACATATGAAAAAATTTCAGTTTTATATGTTACTCAGATTGGTAATTCCTCACAAACCTTATGCCGTCCCCGGAAAACATTTGCAGTAGCTCCCTGTCCTAGAATGTCAGACAACAGCCAGAGGTAATTCGAAGTGCTCTGCATCTTTGCTCTTTGATGAGACAGTTTTCTTTTTCACCTTAAAAACAAAAGGTTAAATACACTGAATTATAATTTAGTAAAATACACAAAAGGGACTTATTTTAATTAGAAGGAAAAAAAACCCAAACCCAACCACAACTCCAAAGATGTACGGATACAATTAAGAACAACCAAGTAGAGGAACAAGAGGTGAAACAAAGAAACAAAAACAAGCTCAACAATCAAAACTAATGCCATAGACACAACTCCTCCCTGCCTTTGAGGTCTTTGCTCCCTAAACTTTGTTTGAAAAATCAGCCGGAGAGGTGAAAGCTTTATAATCCCTTTTCTGCTGTACACAGGTGTTTAAATGATACAGTAACAAAAACTATAGGAAAGAGTCAGTAACACATGCACAAGGTCCTTTGAAAAACAAGCAAGACCTGCAATCGAATTCCATTATTCGGTATGTATGTCAAAGAACAGACATTAGATGGCAGATATGCAAGCAGAACTTTTAGATCTCTTTGGCTCTGGGAGTTGCACTTCACTACAACTGTAAAGGAACTGGACCAACTAGTTACAAAAAGCTATTTTTACACGAGCCAGATAAAAGTCACAATTAACACAAGTATTTTCAGCTACTTGCTAGAACCACCAATTACTACCTGAGGAAATGAAGGGACATTTCTTTCTCTCATTCCTCACATTTGGTATGTTACATCATTTCTAGAGAGACAGCCTAGCTTCCCCACCCTTCCTGAAATGTAAATTGTCAGATACCCAGGCCTTCACAGATGGAAAAGAAAGAGTAAAAAAAAAGTTTGATTAAATTAAAACAATTAAAAAAAAAAAAAAAAAAATCATCGGAACTGCCAGACTTCTGCCCTTGCCAAAACAGCAGGAGCTGCAGGTCAATACCCTTACCTTTTTGGTTTAATTAAAACACTGATTTTGCCATTAAATCTAGCAAATGGCTCTAAGACCAAAGATGTAGTGCTTCCCGGATCTGAAGAATCTTCAGAGCAAATCGGCAGCCGGACCAGCGGAAGGTCCTACAGCAGCAGCCTTTCTGCACAGGCTGGCAGGGGACCCTGCACCTGCCCCCGTTAATTGACGAGAAACAGCTAACTGATACTCACAAGAAAACAAAAAAGCCTTTCCTGTACAGGAAGGTACAGGAAGAAGAGGTATGACAGCATTTCCTCTGCATGTTTATGACGAGAAAGCGGCTGGCACTTTTTGAGAGCTCCCTGGTGCGCAGGACGACACCACCCGCAGCCTCACAGCCCGGAGCCTGGAGGAAGCCGCACGCCAGCCACCGCAGCACCCTTCGCCCATCCCGCTCCAGCAGCCAGCTGGGGCACCCGCCTTTGCACTCTTCCTCGCTGGACCCAGGCCAGGCCGCAAAGAGGCAGAGGTTTTCTCGTGACCTTGAGCGCATTTTCTCTATGCATAGCGACTGCGGATTTCATACTTCCATTTAGCTATGCGCTCAGGTAAGATGTGGACTGTCTTGCAAAGCTGTCCCAAAACGTCCAGGCAATGACATGTAGCATACAGAACGCAACGACACAGTGCAAAGACCTGAGATTACTCTAAACTAAATTCAGAGTCATGCAGCAACACCATTTCTAAAATCTAGATAAAGTTCTTAATGCCTACAGAAGGAAAGCAAGGTTTTTATCTCAAATCTGAACCAAAAAAACCCCACCACCACACCCCAAACCCTTACAATTCTCGGTAACTCTGACAAGACCATTTACAATAGTAGAATAAGATAACTTCTCCCAGCTGGCCATTACTGTAGATGCCAAAGAGCTATCTACGATGCCGACATAGAAGTTAAGGAAGAGGTCTGCAAGGAAATAATGCACAGTCCACTCTGCAAACCATCTGTAAAATCTCCAAATTAAAAAATTCCTCATAATTAAAACCCTGCTTTGTAACAAGCCAGCTGGCACACTGCCAGCAAACATCTATTTTATCGTTTATTTCAAAGTGACGTTCATTAGACTCATACCAAGACATAGAAACATAACGAATCCCTTCTAAGCAGACAGAAAACGTGCAGAAAGATCAAGTAAACACCAAGTTTCTTCACCGACATCTGTTCAAATACTAAAAATTTTAGCAGACTATTAGACACTGAATTATTATGTTGCCCCGAAGCGATAAAGATGAGGTAGCTTATGTATGAGATCAGCTCTCTTCCTTTACCTCCTCACTTTCTAATTAAATTTGCATGAAGGTCAATGGTTGAAAACAAAAGAAAAGGCGACAGATGAGCTTGAATATCATTCAACGGA
This sequence comes from Sagittarius serpentarius, assembly GCA_034782735.1. Classification (NCBI taxonomy): domain Eukaryota; kingdom Metazoa; phylum Chordata; class Aves; order Accipitriformes; family Sagittariidae; genus Sagittarius; species Sagittarius serpentarius. Next base: position 286,358 of record JAVKLA010000062.1, on the reverse strand, counting down.
TTTAAAGAAACCCCAGGTCTCAAGGTCTGGATTTTTTCACTCGTAAAACTACAGATATAATTATGCCAATATTAATCCCAGGGTACATATCCAGCGCCAAACCACACTCAGTGTTGCACCGTTACACTTTTTTTGGTCAAAATAGTATTTTTATAATAATAATAATAAAGTCTACACTCTTTCGGCAGAATCTTCACTCTTAAGGCATAAAGTCTCATTCAGCTTTAGTTTGAACCTAATTTAATTTGAAGATTAAATAACTTGTGATTAGACCTCCTTTGATTTAATACCTTTCCTGTCTTAGACTGATTCAGAAGTCATCTTTGCTAAACACTCAGCACGTCGATTTTTCTTTTCATATCTTCCATTATCTTCCTAAATCAATTCACTAAGTTTCATATTAAAAATATCTCTAACTGTACGGCCGGTCCTGTCACTACATTTAATGCTTAACTTTCTATTTCTTCTCATCTCACTTACGTAGTATCAGACTTAATGACCATGAGTCAGAAGTTCTTCGCATGTATCTAAAGGTACCTCTCCTACCAGCAGTTTGATTTATTGTCCCCCATGACTCATTAACATTTCAAGGGTTTGGGGTCTGCTTTTGGTTTTGGTTTTTTTTTTCAGTATTTTTCTGCTTCTGGTGATGCTAGTACTTCTTTATTTGTCAGCAGGAGGGACTGTAAATAGAAAAAGACTGCATTGCTAACGTGATTTTTTTTTTTTTTTTTTAGACTCCCAATCCTTTGAAGCAGGAGTGGTGACTGCTTCTAACCGATACGAGGGAGTTTGCTGTTACCTCCGGCACGCAGGACAAGCGCACAAAGCAGGTACTTCCCCTGTTAACAGCTCAACCTACAAGTTCACCAGGCAAGTAGGGGCAGATGAGGAAGTTAAAGCGAAGGCTCTTTCTGTCTACAGGCAAGATCCTATACGCCACCAAAGCCCGCAGGCAAGGCGCTGAGGTTCCAAATAAATGTTATGTTGGCGTTATACAGTCTGGAAAATAGGAAGGTTTTATACCTTCCTGTACGCCCTCTCTTAACGCCTGGAAAGGAAGTTTCTCCCCCTGAAGTTCTTGCTTCCTACCCCTGCTTTCTTCACCTCACCTCACCTCCTTCCAGGAGCTTCCAGTCCGACAGCTAGTACCCGAGTTACCGAAACACCCCCCCCCGGGCCACACAAGGGGCGGCCGGAACCCATACGAGGCAGGGCAGGCCCCCGAAGGCCGGCAGCAGGCGCGGCCAGCCTGCCCCCGGCCCGGCCGCGCCGGGGGACCAGGGCTCGGCTCCCTCAGGGACAGCAGCTCCCGGGAGCTGCGGGGGCCGCCGGCGCGCCTGAGCGCCCGGCCAGACAGCGGGGAACGGCGGGGAGGGCGCTGGAGCTCGGCCCGGGGGCGTCCGGCTCGACCGGCCCCTTCCTCGGCCGCCGCCCGGGCCCGTCCCGTCCCTGCCGCGCCCCGCCGAGAGCCGCGCCCGCCGCCGCGGCGGCGCTGCCCGGCCCGTCCGGGGGAGCCTCCGGGCAGGGCGATGGGAGCCGCGGCGGGATGTCGTTTCTCCTCGCCCCCGGAGCGAGAGGAGCCAAGTCGCCTCTCCGGCAGCGAAATAAAACCGAGCGGGGGGGGGGGGCGGAGTGCGCTGATTATTTCCATGTGTCTCTTGTTTTCACACAGATGTAACCTGTTTAAGCCGGGCCCGTTTCAGCGCGAGCCAGTGGCTTTCTGCAGTGGTGCAAACTTTGGGATGCAGGCTGCGTAGTTTGCTTTTCTGGTGGCCTTTAAGAGATGAATGAGCAAGCGATGGGAGCATGTTTTCCGTTGCCAGCACTGGATGCTGCAGCTCCAGAACAAACTTAATGTTTCCAGTATTTTTATGGTCTTATTGTCTAACACGTTAGAAGCAATATGGGGGGGAGGGTGTATGTTAAAATAAGTTGGCAAAAGCTGTCCAACCCAGAAAGCTCATGGAAATAAGAAAAAAAAACAGATCGTGCGGCCACGTGCCTGCAAAGAAAGTGTTAACAGTGCCAGTCGTGTGATAAGGCTATGGCTTTCAGATCACATCTTACTGTGCTTCTGTTGTATGCTTCTTGTGTCTTGCTGGTATTTTAGGGAAAGAGGCTGTATATAGAAATAATGTTTTGAAAAGAATTACTTAGCGCAGTAGGGAGGGGTTCTCAGTCCGTTGTGGATGTGGAACATCTGTGATGCTGATGCTGGGTATGTTTTGTAGTTTACCTTTCATTCCTCCTCACTGAACAGAAACTTGTGTGTGTGTAAACTCCTTTTTTGCAGAGGAGGGATGAGTCCTGTTGAGGAGAGACTTGAAGTAACCCATGTCTGTTAGGTCCTTGTTTTGGTTGCAGTTTTTCTTTTCTTCTCTCTTTGCTTCTACAAGACCTTACAGAAATTTTGGGCTGTTAGCTGAGCAGCTAGCGCAGACTTTCTCTTTCATATAGTAAATAGTAATAAAAATGAGTTTATTTGATCTTTTTTTCCTTGTTTGTTGTTAATTGCATGGGTACATCTGAGCAGATGAAGCTACTGTGTGTTTTTTGGTGACAGGTTTCAGTGTGTTCAGGCTGTTGAGCTTTCTCATTAGTTGTGTGTGGCAGTGCTGGCTTTGACCAGTCAGCCAGTGAGGAAATGATAGAGGGTGGTTTGAAAGCAGTACAGTGGATCAAAGTCTGGTGCCTACATTGTTGTCAGACTTGCATTTTTTTTTTTTCCCTCTTCCTGTCCCAATTCCCAAGAAACACCAGGTGGGGAGAAAGTTTACCAGCAAGGTGCTGATAAGAAGTCATTCCATGAAGAAAGTGACGGTAGGTGGGTGTGCAAATGCTGATTGTTTATGTGAGCCAGAGGAAATCCCGGCAGAAATCCAGGCAATCAGGAGTCCGCTGCTGCTCCTGTGGCTGGAGTATGTTCACATGAACAATAAGACTGAGTAATACTGGCATCCAAGTCAGATGTGTGGGCTGAGTGGTCTCTTATGTGGGACCTGCGTGCTCTGGAGATAGTGGGGAATGGGCAGAAACTAATGAGGAAAAGAAAGCAGCGGTTGATACCTCAAGTGTGTGAGCATTATATTGTGGAGCAGGTACAAAAAACTTGCTTGGTAGTTCAGCTGCAGAAATTAAGAGCTGTGTAAGTTGGTCACAGGACGTCAGCATAGCCAAGAACAGTGCTGAGGTAGATGAGGTTTGGATTGCTTTTCAGAGAGAACCTACTAAGAAATATTAATGACCTGCAGAAATAGTGGTTTCTCTGAGTTAAAACTTCTCTTTCACTTTTAATTTAGGGGAAAGTAAGGGAGCTGGAGGTCTTCAATCATATTCTCCATCAGTATGAGCTCCTGAAACTGATGTTATCTGGAAAGTTTTGAAAGGTGCCACAGAGTAAGACTTGTGAGCTCTGCTGGCGAGACGGTTAGAGAATGTACAGAAATGATTGTTATTAATCATCACGGCTGCTCTGCAGGAGATGGTACATACTGATGAACTGGCCTTTTTGTGAAGCTTCTAGGTGTGATTTTTCTTGCATTAGTGTACATTAGAAATTAAACTTAAGCTGGTGATGCTGGAAGCAAATCCAGTACAATGTGTCTGTGTGAGGACAACGCAGAAGCAATAAATAGTAGTCTTACAGAAACATTTGATGGACCTCACTGGGGAAGTTTGAGCAATAAATAAGGTGAGTTTTTTGGGGGTTCGGCTTTAAAACAAACACTCCTTAGTGCTCAAGAATCTTTCAGCCTGATACAGAGGTTCTGGACCAAAAAAGCCTGTTGTGTCATGTGTGTTGTGTCCCCATGTCCTGTCCCACCCCCCAACAAATTGTAAAGCATGACTACATTGGCTGTTGGAATTGACAGTGGAAGTCTTCAAACTGTGGTTTCCTGATTATATGTGATCTACAACTGATGTACTAAAAATTGAATATATTGTCAACCCGAGTCTTCTTCTGAACCCTCTTTGCTAGATTAACTTGGGAGGGACTTACTCTGATTTCTATATCAGTCTCCATATTCAGGTGAGATGGGATTTCTTAAATTTGTAAGACTGCATTCTTCTCTAGTAATGTCTGTACAACATAATATTATAAACCAGAATACCTATTTTTTGGAGAGGGAGTGGGGGGAAGAGACGTCAAAGGAAGGTTCCTTCTCTTGCTGTTTTAGCTGAGAAGCAGTATTTCTTTGCTATAGACTGCTAGTAGTCTACAAACCTGCACAGACTCTTAGACACTGTAACAGAGGCAGTGAGATAAGAGTAAGCTTTTTCAATGTAAACAAACAAATGAAAATTAACTGCAGAAAATCAATGCTCGTTTCTAATGTTCAGCCTAACTTTTTTCGTTTATGACTGGTGACGCTGTGCAAGGTACCCAGATGCTTCTAAAACAGATAAAAATTGATGACTTGGTTGGAAGACCTTCCTGTCTTTAAAAGGAAGACATGCTCCTCTCTCTAGCTTATGTTGTAACCTTCACAATTTCACCCTCTTGGTTAGATCCTCAGGGCTCAGAAGAAACTCTGGCTGTGAGTTATTGGCATGTCTCTCAGAAATCAAGGCCTTTGCTGCATTTGAGCAAGTCACACTATTTCCCTTAAACCTAGGCATGCTACTTGGAAGGGTCTCTCTGTTTCTGAGAGGCCTCAGCCAGAAGCAGTGCTGTTCTGTGGTAAGGGCTTTGTCTCTCTCCGTTCTCTCTTCAGCAGAGAGGAGGCAGAGAGAGCTGGTCCCTAACTGGCCCGGCAGTACCCTTAGTTCAGGTTAGGCCCCGCAGCCTGCTATTGGATGTGCAAAACTAAAAATGAGGGTGACTGTCTTCCCTCACTGCATAGAGGAGACAGGAAACATACCTGGAAATGTCACGACAAGACAATCGCAATTCCTCTTGTTTTCTTTTTAAGGTAGATGTATGCAAGTGGAGGACTTGCTTTTGCTGTTGCTTGGCCTGTGAGGTCCTGTTTTCTCAGCTTTAATGTTGCAGCAATTCTTTGTTCATGTCATAGGACATGTATTTCTGGTAATTGTGAGTACCATAGGGCATCTGGCATTAATAATGAGAATTAAAACTACCACTGTGATTAGCAGATCTAATTGAGCCTGGATGAGGTCTTCTCATTGGCTATTTAACTGAATTACACAAATAAGTTTTTGCGATTGTTTCCTGTATTATACCTATATTTCCTACTGCAGTCTGTTTTGGCAGCAGCACGGTAGCTGCCAGGTTCTGCTGCAGAAACTGGCTGATGACATCACATGATTAAGAAAGAACTTGCAAGTAGCTGAACTTTGACTTCAACTTTTCTCTTTAGCTGACTGACTTAACAAAACATGTGGCATCATCTTTCGTGACCTAGAGCTACCAAACTTCTCTGCCTCCACTGACTAACCCCATATATTATTGGGGATGTGTGCAGACCTGTTTTTAAAGTGAGCTAAAAATGTTAGAGAAGGCTTTTACCCTTCCTCAAAGGGTGCCCCAAGTGTTTCAGCTTCTGTCTTGTGACCACCAGCACTTAAGAAGTCCTCTTCTTAAGTATGGGACAATCTTCTTGTACAACTAAAAAATTCCAGTTTTCTCATAATTTCACGTGAGTAAATAATAGTGGTATTTCTTCGCTGAAGATGGACAGTGACATGCATGTGAATCTTCTGCAGCAGCAGTAAGCAAGCTTCCCTTTCTGGGGGTGTGTGTGTGTAGGTTTGGGTCGTCAGTGCTTTTGGAGGGGCAGAACAACTAGTAATTTAGTTCTGAAACTGTGATTTAAAAGTTTACGTATGGTATGATCTACTTATTGTTCATCAACACTCAAAATGTCATCTTTCTGTCGGAGCGCTTCTGAAGACAGTCTATCATCGGTTCCCTGCAGCTGGTGATGCCTTCTAGGTGTACTTTTCCCAAAGTAAGGCTTAGTGTCCTACTTTCTCTTAGCAATGCTAGAGGTGACTCCAGTGTAAATGCTTACGTAAAGGAAGATTAGTAAGAAATGTTCAGACAGCCAGAAATGTCTGCATCGCAATATAAATATGTCGTATATCAAAACAATTTTAGCACAAGGTAGACATTTGTATTTGTCATTGCAGACTATTTGCCAGGGCCATATGGAATGGCTAAATTAAGGTTCCCTTGAAGTTACACAGCAATATCAAACAAAAAAAATTGCTTAGAATAGTGTCCCTGTGGACGTATACAGTGAACTACCTTATTGCTGTTTTTTCTTGTTTGGCTGGTTGGTTTTGGTTTTTTTTTTTCTCCACAGTGATAACTTTGTGGCAAGTATGTGGGAAAAGAGATGGTTTGCAAGCTCTTACTTTCTAGTTTAGTGGCTAATTTACAATGGGGTGAGCATTTCAATGGAAACTGAGGGAAATGTTATGTGGAAGCTGAAATGCAATTAATTTACCAGTAATTAATTCTATTTTGGTTAGCTCACCTTTCTCCTCCTCCACCACCTCCCCCCCACCCCCCGGCCAGTTTTGTAAAGCTGGCTTTGTTACAGTTTTATTTTCTGGCATGTCTTTTCCAATCCCCAGTACTTTTCAAAGAACTACCAGTTTTAACAAAACATTTGTGCAGAAAAGCCTGTCATCTTCCTCAAAGTGTTGTACGTGATTGTGCTGTAATTCTACCACAGGAAGCTTGAAGCAAATATTATGGTGTCTTGATTACAAGACAAATGATTTGTTTCCTTCATCTAAATACTGTGGGGTTTTTAGGGAAATGAATATGTATTTTAAAGAATGAGACAGCAAATGAGGCTGGAGGAGCATTTGGATGATTGCCAGTGCTTGTATTCACCTGTATTTCCAAAGCCACTTTTTATCTGGAGGCCTGCAATGAGTTATGTCACCTCTATGCTCACAGTGTATCATTGAGCACTCAAGTGCTTATATAAATTTCTGAAACCAGGCAGAAGGTGAGCTTGGCAGCTGAACATCTGGCCCTGTTCACTTGTCAGTTTCTAACATATGCGGGGAGGTGAAGGAGCTTTTGGAGAAGGAAGAAGGGGAAAATAGCCATTTCTGAACAACAGTAAGTAATACAACAGTGGTAGTTGTTGAACCACTAGTAAGTCTATAACCCCTCCTGGTTAATAGGAATTAAAGCAGGCATCCAGTTTCTCCCAAAGATTATTTGCAGGGGAAAACATGATAGAAAAATCTGGTAATAAGGTTTTTTGAATGCTTGCTTTTTATGAGTTCAAAACTTAGCAGTTTTCAGTAAGAGATGGGAAGATAAAACGTGCATTGAAATAGCTACAACCTGATTCTGGCTGTTGAAAAAAGTAAGAAATGGTCAGACTTGAGCTGGAAAGGACTGACCCTATAGGTATGAAGTTTCAATAGATATATTCGCATAACTTTTGTTTGGATTAACTTCTTAAGGGTTGAACATGCTCTCAAGCCCATCCAAACAACTGGATCAGACTCAAAAGGAAACAAAACGTACTATCATCTGGATGGAAACTGATGTATTATGGGGTTGATTTGGTACCAGGTAGAGCTGACAGTAGGGGCTATATTTGCTGTTCACAAACTGCTAGCATAGTACTTGGATGTAATGATGGAACATTGCTCAAGTTAATATAATAAAGAAACCAAAATGATTATGTGTTATATCTCAGCCTGCAGAAAGTGCCCAGTATGAACTGGGAGAAGTTCTTGGGGGTGGTATGCTAAGAACTTGTGTGTGTTGGCTAGAGCTGGGTTAGAGTTGGAGAAGTGTTTGTGCTTGGCACGCTTGTAAACATATGAAGAAATGATATGCAGAAAACTAGACTTTGAATACATGTTATGTGAGTTAAGCAGCAGTTTACCACTTGAATGTATAGACAGTACTTATCTCTGGGAGGCCCTTGTTCATAACTGAAGCCTTCTAGTAGCTGTACTGGCAAAAACGAGTAAAAATGCATCATCTGGAATGATACCTGTGCAATATGTAGGTGTGTTTAGATGCATGTTAAGGCTAGCTTTTGTGCTCCAATATTGTTTCTCTTTCTATAAAATAGTCTTAAAAAGTAAATATTGGTTCTTTGCCTGTTGACTGTTGGGACACCTAAGCTGATTTTCTACCTCTCATCCGGTCTTTAAGCTAGTCAACCACAAAGGTGAGAAATTGTCTTTTAAACTCCTGACTTGTTGTTTGTGGCTCTTGGTCTATGTACCTTGCGCCAGATTGACAGGGATTTCAGGGAGTATGACAGGGCTTTGATGCAGCTTTGACACCATCGAAACTGGTGGTGCTAAGCGCTTCTGAAACTGGGATTCAAGCAAGCTGTCCCATGTATTTAATAATGAAGGGCTATACTTCTGTCTTTGGGGAGGCTGCTTCCCTGCCTAAATACTGAAAAATCTGAGAGGGCACAGTGGCTGGGGATGAGAAGTATGGGCTTTGGTGTGCCAGGATCCATGGAGGTCTGCTGGCTGGGAGCCCCTGCGGCTCTACCTTGAAGCGTTGCTCATTGGTGCTGGCTGGGGCATTCTGAGCCGCCATTCTCACGCTACAGAGCTTTGCTGGGTCCAGTTGACTGGTGGTAAGGTGCTGAGCTTGCTTGAGAGCCTGAACATCTTTAAAATGTAGACTGGGGGAAAGTCAGGCCCTGCTGAGAACAAAGCGCTTAGCTGACCCACGCTGTATGAAAGGTGTCTGCGCGTTAATAAGTTAACTCTTAAGCTGTGCAAGTTAATTCTAAACAGAACATATGCTTTGTGTAATAAATGTGACATGACTGAAGGCTCTTTAAATGCTGCTGCTGAATTAAACAAATTTTAACAAGATGTCTTGGCAATTAAGATGTTGTATGTCAAGATTTGGAAAAGGGTATAAATTTTAGTAACTTCTAACAGATAAATGCATATATTTCATTGCTTGAAACTTAGAAGATAACTAATCAGTGACTTATACTGCATGTAAACAACTCTGGCTTGTTTCAGATGTTTGCAACTCCTGACTGTAGGAATAATTAAATAAAGGAGGATTGTCTCTAAAGCCGAAGTAGTAGAATATCAAAGGAAGACATAACTGGTACCTGCTTAGCACTGTTCAGAAACAAAAATATGTGATAAATGTTGCTGCATTGAATTCTTTGTTGTGTGTTGTTGGTTTATTGTGTGTGTGGGTTTTTTGTGTGTGTGTGTGTGTGTCTCTGTCCATCCCCCCTGCCTTTCTTGAAAGAACAAACATGTATCACAAAGTTCTCCTTGGAAGGTAGGGAAGGGGACTATCTTTTTTTTTTTTTTTTCCCCCCTCTCTTTTCTTTCTTTCTCCTCTAATGTCCACATAAAGTCCAATTAAGATCATTAATAGCAATGGCTAGATGTTGGAAGAGTTTGTGCAGAAAAGGTCTTTATCCTCTGAGAAGACTTAGTAGCTTTCTGTTTAAATGTCAGTAAATATTTTTATGTGAAAGGTAAATGTTTTATTTTTAGCCAGTATTTGGATATTCTTTGTATCTTGCAATGAATGCAGCTAGTGCCTTCCATTTACCAACATAATGGTCCTCCCTGGTATAATGTAATTTACTGATGTCGTAATCATTTGAGAGGCTCCTGAAAGGAAAATCGATATTTCAGTATTGGAATAGAGCAATACAGCATCTGAAAATGTAAAAGAGAGGGAGGGTTGGGACAGCCAGGTAGTAGTAAGGGCTCATAAGATTTTTAAGACGATGCTGTTGTATTATTGGAGTGACTAGTAAAGCAAACAAATTCAGACACTCCAAATTCACTGGTAGCATCAAAGTTGGTGCCTGGGAGAGGAGGTAGAGAGAAGTAACCAGGTGCATCCGTCGTGGAAGTATGCTTAGACATCAAGAAGCGACCCTTTGGGCTGTGTTAGTGTATGGTTTTACTACTTGCATACAGTCTAAGAGGCCTTCACATGATTCCATTTGTAAGTCAATTGCCTTTTTTTTTCCCCCCTTTTCTAAATAAGACATATATCCTGGACATCAACTAGTGCTGTTTGAACAAGTGATACAGAAATCTTCTGAAATGTATTAGGCATAAAAAGTAAATGTGATTCTTCTCTTTCTACGTGTTCAGTTTAAGTGTTGTTGAAATGATGGCTCAGGGGTACTTCCAGAAGTTAATGTATTTCTAGCACTCGTCTTTGGAGTCTTTCAATAAATAATGCTCTAGGGGATAAAATTCATCTGGGGAAGCTGTTTATCAACAGGGAATCAGCGCCATATGTAGAAAGACTAACTACTGTTTTCAGATATTGTTTTCAGCTCTACTTTTCCCTTGTCACTGCATACTCTAGAGCTGCTGTTCGTTACTGAAGCAATGCTGTACCTATGGATTCCAGCAGAAACTAGATGTTACAAGCAGTTAATGAAGTATTTGGAGGGGGCAGGGAGGAATTTGCCCTTCTTTTGAAGTTGAATTAGCTCATGTTGCATAAAAACAAAGAGGAGAAGGACAATTGTAACTAGAGGGAGTATCAGTTGAACCAACAGTGTAACTTGTGTGTCCAATATGTGCATAAAGAAGTTGACTGGGGTCCTAGTAACCCTATTTACAGGCATACTATTTAAAACAGTATGTCCAATATAGATGTGTTAGTAACTTAAACACCTTCAGTTTTGGGGTGGGAATAATCATCTGAAAACTAGAAAAATTATCTACTGCATCATGTTGCTGTTAAGGCTGCAATCCTGCACCTATATGCTGCATTTGAATCCCTTATAACTTTATGGAGCCCTGCTGAAATCTTGTACATAAAAATGTGGTATGAAATCTGTTTATTTTAGATGGTCAGTTGTGGTGACTGAAGGGTAGACAGTTCATGTTCTTTAGCTGCCTCTGCCTTGGGATGGGAAACGTGTGCTGGGTAGACAGGTAGTATCCAAGGAAGCTCCTATGGCTAAATGTGGCAAGGGGCTTAGTTAAGAAATCAGACTGTTTAAGTAGAAGATATGTGTAGACTTGGCTATGAAGAGTTGCATATCTGTAAGCTCTGAAGTGGATAATCTTTCCTGTGAAAGAGTAATTATTTCTTTCTTGTAAGGAACCTGTCCTTTATCTGTCCTAAAACAATAGCTGGCACTCATAAACATAAACCGTAAAAGCTTATGGGCTTATTTTACAAAGGCACTTTCAGCAGAACTGTTAAACTTTTACTTACTTGGTAATGAGTTCCTCTTCTAGAAGAGAAATGCGATTATTCAACAAGCCATCTTGTTCCCTTTCTTGATTTCTTGACCACTCATAGCTCTGCTGATGCTAGCTCTGTACCATCCAGGCTCATTGCAAGCTGCTCAGCCCTGAAACAACAGTGGGAATAAATTTGTAAATGTGCCCAGATCCTCCTCTTACTAAAATACATTGTTCTGTGAATTTAGAGCTGAACTCTGTAAGACCTTATTTTTTGTTTGGATTCCATGTGATCACAGTCCTTATGCTGATGTGCGTCTGCCTGTATAATCTGTTTGCCAGCATAGTCCTTGGCCTGTTCTTCAGTCATCTTTCTCAAAAAGAGATCCTTAAACTGAAATTAGTTGGCCTGAGTCGAAGAAGCACAAACATCTTCAAAGTGGTATTATTTAGTCTTATTTCTAAAGGAAGCTTCAGTTTAAGCAATAGTAGTATCACACAATTTTCTAAAGCATCAATATCTCATGAGCAGTTGGTTATAAAATGAGTATGGGCAGAAGTAGGCAAAGCAGATGGCAAAACAGTAGTTTAAAGCAGCATATATGCCTATCTGGGAGTCATGGTTTCATGAAATGTGTTGCTCTATTGACTCTAACAAGTATTCTAGAAATGTAATGTGTGTTTTTTGATGATACTCTCTCTTATGTGCGCTGTAGAGTATTCCAGATATAGCCATTTTAACCACCAGACTTCTAAGCACTAAGTTGTATTTGAGAAGGTAGTGACCCAGGGGGCTGAATCCTTAATTAGATATGGTTTGTTCTTAAAAAAAAAAAATTCTAATGGCTTTAAAAAAAAATAATTAAAGAATTCCCAGCTCTACATGTTCCTGGTACTGTTTCTGTCTCTGAACTATGACTAAATTGACTATTTAATTCTGACAAGATTATTTGTCTTTCATACAAATCGTTCTGTCTCCTGGATTATTTTTTTGTTGTAGTTTTACAGCATTACAGAATTGCTGACATTTTTTTTGTTTGATTTTTGTGGGAGTGAAACAGCTGGTACTTTCTTAGTTTGAGTACCTGCAGACAAGATCATCAAATCCTGTTACATGAAGCAGCAAAACAGTGAATTGTGAATATTAACTCACATACTGAGCTTTCCCTTCTTCTGACACAAAGCAGCAGAGTGTTTCATTAGCGAACCTTACCCAAATATTCTCGAGGATGTGGCTCCTAACACATCTCTTCTGTTAAAAAGCTGTGATGATCAACACGTTAACATTTATGCTTGATTTAAAAATAAATAAAGCACAGAGTTCATCTGTTATGTTTATTCCTGTTTCCTGTGTAAATTTCCAGTGCTGTTCTTCTAATGTTTTCTAATCTGAATACCCATATGTTGTTTTGCTTGTGTAGCTTTTAATGTGATGAAGACTGGGGGGGGCGGGGGGGCTATTT